>VXBW01003494.1:315240-352970 GCA_013400375.1 Thinocorus orbignyianus | reverse complement strand
AAAAAAAAAAAAAAGCTAAAAGTGAGGCATCAACACAAATTGCTGGCTTGAAAAGGTTTTATTATTTTGCTGGGGGAATGGGGGGTGTGTGTGGTGTTTGGCTTGGGCTTTTTTTAGAGTGTTTGGTATCCAATTAGTTAGGAATATTAGTCATATTATGCACTTAGCATGTTCACAATATTCGAGACATTTTACTACAAGGTTGTCCAAAAACCCTTGAGTAGCCAAGTAAGTACTCAAGAGGTATTTTACTTGTAGAAAAGAAATAAAATAACAGATTAAAGGAGCTTTCTTCAGTACCATAAAAGAAGTGCGTTACAAAGCCAAAGAATGAGCTTCTCACTTACTCATCTTCTTTCCTTCAGGTAGTGGCTTGCTATTAACTTCCAGATTTTACCCTAATGAACGTACATTTTGAAAAAGAAAAAAAAAAAAAAAAAAAAAAAAAAAGGAAAAATAAATCTTAGAACCTGAAATTAAACCTATAAGAGCCACTGACAATACATTTGTTATCCCCACTGTGTATATCATCATTAACAAAGGTGGATGGCCATATGTGGTATTACTTAGCTGCAGGACAACTCCACATACTCCATTCTTTGCAAGTTCCTGATTTAGAGTTATGACACATCAATAATATTAATCTGTCGTTAAACATATTTTGCTCTTCTTATTTTAATCCTTTAGACAAAATACGCTTGGTGATATTTGCCTTGCCTCATAACAGTCAGTGAATGACAAATATACATTTACACTTTAAGCAATGGTTTGAGATCATCAACAAGACATGTAATTCTGACAGTTTGTGCCTCTGTGACCCTCTTTAGGGAACATATTTCAACTTGCATAAGTAACTTGAAGTAGAATTTATTTTATTTATTAGTGTTTGTGAGCTTCTGTTTTAGGATAAACAACAGAAAGAAACAAGAAAAGACTGTCATCGTGAGATGTAATTTATGTTTTAATTTGTGACATTCACAGTACTCTAAATCACATGCACAAAGATCTCAAATTTCATGCAGGAGGACTTTTTTTGTTTCTGTTTTTTTTTGTTTTGGTTTTGTTTGTTTTTTGTTGTTTTTTTTTTAAATAATTGGAAATCCAAGCATACAGGAAGATGTCAAAAATCATAGGATCTTGTCAGTCTCCAGTCTCAATCAGCTACTAAACCTCCTACAGATTGCACACAAGAGCAAGATAATTAATATTAGAAGTCACGTAGCATTTTACCTTTGCATAAAATATAACTTGATAAAATAATTTCTGCCTATTACTCATAGCAAAAGAACACATTTCACACAAACCCTTTCCTTGGAGGCACCACACGATTCCCCCTTCTATCACGTCAAACTTTAGGAACTTAGTCTTCTGAGTCAAGGCTATTTCCAGTCAGTGCTTTCCTTGCCATACCCCTCCCACGCACATGATTATCTCACACTCACAGATGAGATCTCATTAACTTCCCTCATCCCCATGACGCCAATCTCTCATATCCACTCTTTAAATTCTCTCACATAAATATTAATGCTGACTTCTGTGCTAGACTTGCATGGAACAAGCAAGTGTAAGCATCTTCAAAAATATTTCTTAACCCATTACCTTTTCTAGGATATCTGCCGTTAACTTTACCACTCCTTTTGCTGACCAATAGCTGCTTATTCTTGTTTCATTCTCTCTTCTAATTATTATCTTTTGTCTTACAGAAGGATGACAAACCCTCTGAGATGGAAATTGTCTTTTTGTTCCATGTTTTGTCCAGCAGGTAGGTAGTTATTAAGATCAAATGTGTAAGACGTCATATTGGAGAAATACTTGCATGGAGATAAAACATGTCTGAATCATGCCTGGAATCATAATATTCCTATTTTTTCACTCTCTAACTGCAAAAAAAAAAAACCAAGTTAATTTCAGACTGTATTTAAGCTTTTATATAACAAAAATATCTTTGCCACAAAAAAACAAAAAAAACAAACAAAACAAACAAACAAAAAAAAAAACAACAAAGAAAAAAACCCCCATGCTTTCAGGCTCTGGGGTTATTTTTCCTCTCCATATTTCAAAATCAACTTTTATTTAAGCATTTGCTATCTGCCACATCATGCAGAGAAGTTATCAGATGCATGGAGTTTAATTAAATAAGAGGCAGCAGCTAAAACCTTGCTCAGAATTTTGGTAACAAGCTATGAAGCAATTTACTGCAGGTAATTGGGAGACATTTGGCTCTGGACTTCTGCCTAAAAGCCACATGGCTGACATGAAATGAGCTAATCGGTGACTTGAGTCCAATGGTTTGAGACCATGTCACACCAGCCCCTTTGTCTGCTGCTCTGGTATAAAGAATAGACATGAGCAGGAACTAAGCACAGTTTGAAGTCTTTCCAGTCGGGTTGAAAAGAGGCAATTTAATTGCTGGAGGTCCTCATAGTCACAGCTTAGACCAAAGTCTCCTTCCAAATTTGGAAGTCCTCATCTTCTGTGGAAGATACAGAACAAAGTTAGCCTGTCTAATTTCAAAGGAAAAAGAGCAGTAACCAGTTTTCCCAGTGTGCTAACCTTATTTCAAGAAGTAGACATAGATTATTAACAAATATTTTATCCATGTATTAGCCTACAAGATAATGCACACCACAGTAGTGGCGATTCAGTTTTTTCTTGCTGGACTTCAAGAAGTTATAAAAGTTGAAGACAAAGCAAAGATGAAATTTATTCAAATAATTCCTATTCATCTCATTTTATTTGGGTCTCTGTCACAGAACTTCAGTAACAAATGTCCTTTAATAATACATTTAAACATTCAGCTTATTCTAGGATTTCAGTCTCTTCTTACTGGCTTGTGACAGGCAAACTTTGTCAACTGCCTGGAGTCAGACATATTAAAGACTACAGAATCTGAAACCCTTATAGAGCTACTGCATACTCAGCCAAGACCAGTGTGAAAGAAAACTCCTCACTCCTGCACCTAGCATTGCTGCAAAATATATATAAACAATATGGATCAGTGGGTCTTGTAAAGCTTCTATGCTGACGTATGACCACTTTTTCTCAGAACCCCAGAGTATCACATACTGGAATTTCCCTTAAAACAATTCCCTTAACTTTAAAGATAATTAACAATACATTTTAATACTAAATCTCCAGAAGATGTGCGCACTGCAGTACGCCACACATTCCCTGTTAGTGGGTTCTGCTGTGCCACATAGGGTAACTACAGAGGAGCAGTTACCACCATTTTGCGTACGTTCAGTACCTCCTTCCTACAAAGATTATCTCACTTGAAAGGTAAAATTTCTCATTTTAACAGAGGATCTAAGTCACCTTAAACATGCAAAGAATCTATCCATTAACATTCCCTAAATGAAAAATATCAAGTAAACATCCATTTCAAATTTAGAGCTATGACCCATTTTCAGATTTTAGAACATCAACAAAAATAGCATCGGTAATAGATTTAGGAAGAGCTAAGATAGCTGTAGAGTGTTATTTAAGTAATCACCAATAGGATATTATGTATCATGAAAACCTCTTGAATGTTTTGCTATTTTTAAACACACCAGTTGCTTGATTAAAAAATACACCAGAGAAATCAAAACACACATATGAACAAGAAGACTGATCTGGTGGGATGATACAGTCAAATTCCTCAAATTACTTTCAACAATGTGTAACCATGCCAACTCCCACATACTGTCCATCATCCCTGAAATCTACAGCTTATCAGGAACTTCCATTCTCATGAGTTCAAAGTCAGGAGCAATATGATTATAGGTATCTTATTACGAACAAGTTCAAATCATAAATGAAAAGATAGTTCTCAAGTTTCTTATCTAGACAGATGTGTTAAATGGCCAGAAGAAAAAAACAAATGTGTTATTTTCAGCATATCTGGGGGAAGAAAAAAAATAACTAAGATTTTTCTCTTCTGTAATCATAAGCTTTTTGAGTTTTCCTTAACCTCTGCAATTGAGTAGGACTTGGATTATGTGTACATTATTACCACCTCTGAAAGATACACCCATCTTGTAGAAATACTACATCAGCTGTTACAGGAAAATATACAAACACATGCAACTCACAGAAAAGGCTTTGTTTGGGATAAATTAAATTGAATGAAATAAAACAATAATAATTCCAACTTACAGATTTGCAGGTTTCTGAAACAATTGTGTGACACAAGTATAAAATTAGACTTCATTACAAATTGACCCAAATAGGTACACAAAAAGCACAAAAAAGAATAAGGATTTAAGTACTGCTGAACTTCAGAATTCACAGCTCTGATGTAATTAATTCAAAATACATATGGTTAAAACTGATACTTAGTGTAATGTTCCAAAGGAACCTGAAAAGGCTAATCATTATACAAAAATGTATTTTCAGCACCAGTATAGATTAATCAAAATTCTTTCAATGGGCTTTTTGCTCATTATTTGTATACTTGGTTTCCACCTGAATGGTATTTCATATGATATCTAGTTAATTTCATAGGTATTTCTAAGGGATCAATTTTTACGTGAGATGAATGAATAGTCAAATTGTATGCATATTCAGACATGAATGGAACAACTAGATGAAGAAATCATTTCAAGAAACGAATCTACAGCACATAAAGTAGAGGTATCAATATTTAGGACAAGAAATGAAAAATTCATTATCTATTAAGACTGTAGATAGACTCTAGAAGGACCAACTGTAATTACTTGAATTGGAATTAAGACAGAACTCCAAGGGTAAGACAACTGTTTTTACGAAAAAGACTCACAGATGGGGCATGTTGGATTTACAACATCATTTAGCCTCAACATTACAATATTTTTATTGTTTCTTTTTCACAGAAACTTGTTCTTACTAACGTAAAGACAATGCCAGGTTAGTTTGAGCTGCTAGATTCCAGTTTGTTAGGTTACAGGAAGATTCCAGAAGAGACAGAACTCCAGTCAGTTAGTTCCTCTTTGTATGTGACTGTGGGCCTTGCCACAGTCACCTCAAAAAAGCACTGTTAGAAAAGCTTTGTCCTCCCTCCCCGCAATGCCTGGATTAGGTTGAACATGTAATTAAATCAAAGAGTAATGAATTGGAAGTACACCCCGTCATACTCACTGAAATGCGCAAGCCATGTCTCATTCATTCATGAAAACTCCAGTTTTGAGCTAATGGGTTTTGGTATTGCCAGTCACTACCGCATTTTGTATCATAACCCTCCCAAGTCTTTGGACAAAGCAGTATCAAGGCCTACTCCAGAAAATTAAACTTTTTAATTGCCATTAGTTCTACAAGTTTCCCACTGAAATTCAACAGTTCACAAACATGCCTGAGTTTTTTATATGATAGCTAATTAAATGAGAAAAAACCCTCTGCTTTTAAACAGGTGACTTATTTTCATTTTGAAAGATGATAATCTAGATTGGACAAATGCCACAGAAATAGATGTTCAACTTGTTCATCTACCAATGAAATAAAAATACAATTGAGTATTTTCTCACAAAGGACATCCTTAAGAAACCTGTCCATTTTAGAAGGCAGAAATCAATCAGCTCAACATCTATCAAGATAAGCATTCCAGAAAGCGTTATTTCAAAACTGAAATGTTAAATCCACCTAAAAAAACAAAACAAACCCCCCTCCCAAAAAAAAAAAAAACCCAAAAAAACCTTTTTAGATAGCAATAAGCTTTTCTCATACATGCTGTTTCTCTCATAGAAAATATAAAAAAAAGGCAGCCTGCTTGTCTTTTGAACAATATTTACATAACTGAAAGGTGGTTTAGGTTTATTACAATACAGTGTGTCTTAGAATTATGCTGAAAATTTCTAAATACTTTAGAAATATGTAGCATTTAAGGTTCTGCCACCACTAATTGGAAAATATATTAATTAAATTGATAACTGAACAAAGTGGTTAACATCAGAAGAAACCAAATAGAATGAGAGGCAAAGAAAATTAACAGTTTCAATGGAATTTCAAATCAGAAGGACATAAAAGAGCAAGAAAAAACCCTTTGTGTTCCTCAGTAAACAAAAGAAGGATTGAATGTAGGAGTGAAGTAAACTAGAAAAGTACTACAATGAACTGAACTGTTACGAACTATAATAAACTTTCCAAATTACTGATTTCAGCTGAAATAGGTAAAATTCTTTCACAGTCTTGTCTTCCTCCAAATACTTCTGCATTCAAACAACTTTTTTCTCCCTCCTGCAGAATATGTTCCGAGTTTACTCACGTACTAGGTACAGGCAGAGACATCAGCACAGCTTTGTTTCCCTTACAGTAGTCTGACATACGCCAAAGACATTTAATACAGAAATGTATCGTCTTTGTCTCTCACCTTCCCAAACACCTTGTCTTTTAAGTGTGACTGACAAACTTTATACCAGCGTCTCTTTCAAATTGCGTATTCTTTTCTTTTTTTTTCTTTAATAGAGACAACGTGGGCACGTGTACTACCTCTACTAAAACAGTAAAACTCAAAATCCTTCCAAGATTTACACACAATGTACACTTTAAGATGGAGACTAGTAACTGTGAGGCCAGCTCCTGCCATGTTCTTTCAACTCCGGCACCAGGCACTGAAGTCAACCAGACACAAGCGTATCCAGCTCCTACCTATGCACTCTCTGGGAAGCACCTAGTTGCAAACCAGACCTATAATATATTAAACTATTTTAAAGTGAGCTCTTTTCCACCTTCCTCTTTTCCCCTGAATCAAGTTTTAGTTAAAACAAATTCAGACTTTCTAAACTAATGTAGGAGTAAATGCAGGATCAAAATCAGGTCATAAGGAAATCTTTCACAGGAAAGGCACTATAATCAGATTTCCAGCCCTAAGTAAATTGTTTCTATAAAGGGATTTTCATCATATGTTATAATAGCGATAATGCAAAGCTTAAAAAAATTACATTCCTTCTCAATATTTTTGAAATACACAATGTGTGATTGCATTCTGGCCTATTTCTATCCCCAAAGAAAGTCTTTAGCCCAAGCCCATCTAAACTCTCTTGCAGATCTGCTGTTCCCAAGCCTCTGTTTTTCAAATGTACTGAAGTCATGTTTTTTCTTTCAGAATCACCTGACCCTGCTGCCCAAGAGAGTGATATCAAACTAGTAATGTTAGAATAGGTATTTTCAAAATTACTAATGTTACATAACACAAACTGTTCCCTCCTCTAATATTTTTGAATTGTTCATATCGCTATTCATTTGAAACAGTGGCTAAAGAGATTCAACCCATAATGTTATGTGAGACACCAGCCAGCTTGGAACTATTGCGACTGAATCCATTTCCACCAGGCTTCCTTTTGGTGCCAATCTCCATTACACCAAGCATCTCTTTAAACATTCAGCATTTTGTTGCCCTGTTTTCTACATAACACTCATACCGGACTTGGAATAATGGAAAAGAAATGGCATTTCTTAAAATGCAAAATGGCATAGTCCTTTAAAAAGACTACTGACTATATCATAGACTCTTAAGTTCACATTAAGCACTCTGCTAAAAAATTATCTCAGTATCTTTTCTATGCCTGAGCTCTCAAAAAGAGGATCACAGTATGAAACAGCAAACACCGGAGAGCTGCGCAAGTCTTTCCACTGGTATATCCATGCATGGGGAGCCAGTGGCAGTAATGCATACCGTTTCTAACTTTCAGCCTACCAACCCCCAGTATACAATACTGGGAAAGGAGCTTTCTTCCCCCATTATAGCATCCCAGAGTGTAAAATGAAAGTGGCAGTTGTTACCCTGAGAACATTGCACAAGTGTAGTAGGTCATATGTTTACAAGACACAAAAGCAGACGATTTTTCACACGAACAGTTACAATATGGAACTTCCTTCTATAATGCTGTGTGTTCATAGCTCTGTAAATGCTGTATGTTTACAAGAACTGAAAGACTGGGTAAAACAAATGCACTGAAGTGAAGTTTATTGAGGAGAGAACTACTTCTCCTCGAGGTCCGTAACTCACCGGCTTTGAAGGCTTCTTCACTTGCACTTTCCTTAGGACTGCGTCCTGCTGGCCATTGTCAGAAAGTTTTGTCTGACCCTATTCAATTCATCTGTAAAGCATTTACTGACATCAAGGCAATATTTATTAATGTTGTTAGTCTGCATACCACAGTAACTCGAAGGCTGGATGAACAAATGTAAGACATCTTACCTGCTGAATATATTGCTCCCTAAAAATGAATAGGTTCCAAGCTGGTTAGGATAGGCACTATAGTTTTGTATTACATTAAAAAATATACCTTGATGTCAAAACAAGACTTGCTTCTATCAAAAAGCCACTGCTAGGAAATAATTTTAATGCATTGGTGGTAGATACTTTGGTTGGGCTACCACATATGTATTCTGAATATTTATCTCCTTGCATCTTTATCTTCATCTATAGATTTATATACTGGATACTGTGGTTCTGTGTACAATACACATACATGCTTCACAACATTTATCTAAAACGCAGATTATGATCATACATGACAATTTCTACTTTTTTAAGTTTTTTTATAAAGACTGTTTCAAGCGTTACTGAAACAATGATAAATAGCTTTTTTATGTATTGGCAATTAGAAATACCAAACACACACAAACCTCACTTGTCTTAGCACCACCTAGATTGGGTAACAAAGGGTCCTTTTCCCCAGAGTTGAGTGTTTGCTTCACTTTCAGCACTTGGCAAGAAAACAGATGGGGATTGGAGACAAAATGGTGTTTAAAGAAAATTAACCAAGAAGCGTAACTCTCAATTTACCAAAAAAGCAATTTCTTTAACATAGATATATTCGTAGTGTTCATTTTACCATAATAAGACTATTTCCAGATTGTGGAACAGATTTTTAGTCTTGTATTAATGCAGATAATAGTCTTTAGAATCAGGTTTTCTTCCATTTTACTGATACAGTGTATCACTTACTGAAGTATTTTTAACACTTCCTTCTGTTCTCCCAATTTCTATTTCAATTTGTCCATTAATTTGTAATCTATAATCATTGACATGATAAATTACAGCAAGGATACAGCTTTTGACCTTAAAATTATAGTCATTATTTCAGATAATGATTTACGGTTACAGTTTAGATAGACAGACATAGATATTTTAATTTTGGACCATTTCCTAATTCTCCCTATTAAAAACAAACTAAAAGATGAAAAAACATACATATAAACCAAAACCTACTTTGTTCAAATCAGACGAGAGTTTTAATGGTGATCATTCTGACTATAATCAATGTATACAGAAATAGTATAGATGGACTAATGAGACAATTATCTACTAGGAGAAAAATTACATTCTAATCTATCATTTATCTTTATTATCTCTATAGATTCTTATGAAATCATCTTAACATCCAGATATCTTACACATGCCCGATTAGCACATTTATAGCAGGAGACATACATATTAAGAAGTAAGAGATAATGAAAGCAGATATGAAAAGATAAGTCAAGGCACACATCCAATTGCAAAATTTCTTTGTCTGAAAGACTGCCACAAGGATAACTTTTTTTATATTGTTACTGCCTGAATTAAATTAACAGTTTTGATTTATTTAAATGTGTAACGCTATTAAGAAAATTGTTTTTTAAGTATCCCAATTCCTTGGATTGAAACAATTATCATTTTTATTGTGATGTGAAGAAAGTAACTCTGTAATTAGATCTGACACCAAAAAAGCTGAATATAGCACAATGTTTTAATTTATTTGAAATCTGGAGAGATAAATATGGGTTGACATCAAGTCCTTCCTTCTAGTTTATGGAACTCTTCAGTGCAAACACTGATGACATTCATTTTTTATACAGACTTACTGAACTAAACTCAGCCTTCTGGGAATTACATGAAATGTGTCAACCAAGGATCATAGCTTCATGGAGTATACAGTCTTAGTGGTTACATACCACTTCCTTCAAGGAAAGAGGCTTCTCCTTGTACATTTGGAAGACGTAAAAAGGCACCCCATGCTGTTCTTACCAGAGCAGCATGTCTGGTTCTTATCCATAGAGAAGTTAGGCTTCTGGGAACAGCAGGAAAAAACTCCTGTCACTGAAGAGGGATCTGAGTCATAGATAGCCGAGTAAGGAGAGGTAAAAGAGGAAAACCTTTCCTTCTCAAAAATGTCATGAAGTCTCCTAATGTTAGCAAGGGAGCAAATAAATACTGACATCAAAGCAAGCAAACAGTAAACACAGCTATGACAGAATTCAGACATCTTTTAGCTTTTCTGTATCAGACCTTCCTCCAAGAAGCAATAACTACATATTTAAAAAAAAAACACAAAAGTTTTACTCTACCCCATTTATTACTATTCAGCAGACAAAAAAATAGCCTACACCAAGCCTGATGATAAAACAAGTTTCGTGTAGAACCAACTCTTCCTTCTAATATTATGAGTAAATACGTTTAAGATCTCCACAGAGATTTTTTTTCTTCTGTTTTTGAGGATATGAGATTTATGATCCAAGATAATTTTATGTAGAAACAAGGTTGTTCAGGACACAAGCAATCAGGAAGTCTACCTAATTAATTGACTAAAACTTGACAGAGTTTTAAAAGACAAGGAATTAGTACTGTGAATCAAATACGTTATTTCACCCAGATGAGATAGGATTTTTCTGGGGAGTTTTTTGTGTTTGTTGGTTTTTCGTTTGTGGTTTTGTGGTTTTGTTTTTTTTTTATTGAGAAAAAAAAAAAAGAAAATGTGACTAAAGACAGCTTCAAGAGGCATATGTCTTCTGTCTATGCTGACAATTATGTAAACCAGCTCTGTACTTCACTCCCGAAGAGAAAGCTGCAATAAGGCGCTGGGTGGATACCAGCAGGTCACGGGAGGTGATTTTCCCCCTCCACTCTGCGCTTGTGAGACCCCACCTGGAGTACCGCGTCCAGTTCTGGAGTCCTCAACATAGAAAGGACATCAAACTGTTGGAACAGGTCCAGCGCAGGGCCACCAAGATGATTAGAGGGATGGAGCACTTCTCCTGTGAGGACAGGCTGAGAGAGCTGGGGCTGTTCAGCCTGGAGAAGAGAAGGTTCCAAGGAGACCTTGTTGCAGCCTTTCAGTATCTGAAGGGAGCTACGGGAGAGCTGGGGAGGGACTCTTTGTCAGGAAGTCTAGTGACAGGACGAGGGGTAATGGTTTTAAATTGGAGGAGGGGAGATTCAGATTAGATATTAGGAAGAAGTTCTTTACTGTGAGGGTGGTGAGGCACTGGAACAGGTTGCCCCGAGAAGTTGTGGATGCCCCATCCCTGGAAGTGTTTAAGGCCAGGCTGGATGGGGCTTTGAGCAACCTGCTCTAGGGAGAGGTGTCCCTGCCCATGGCAGGGGGGTTGGAACTTGATGATCTTTAAGGTCCCTTCCAACTCTAACCATTCTATGATTCTATGATTTCCATCTTCTTCCATAACAAATGGCAAGCAATGTAAATATTTGTGTGTTCATACCCTTTTGCTCTTTTGGATCCTGTCTGTATAGGAGATAACTACAGTAAGAGAAAAAACACTGTTGACAGAGAGGGTTTTTTCAGAAGTGGAATAATGAGCAATCAAGGCAACATAAACTGTTTCGGAAATAGCAGCGAATCCAATGTAAAAGCACACTTGCTTTCAGTGTCATACCGATCCATGACTCTTACCTCCTTTTTCTTGACTACAACAGAGATTTCAGCAGTTCCGGTAAGCAAATTTGCTGTTGTGCATCAGCAAATCAATGATGATTTTACACTAGTTAAGGGATTTCCACTCCGTTTCTCTCTGAGATGTCATTTTCACTCTCTACATAAATGAGCATATACAGTCACCCATGCACATTCCCACATCATCCAGAGGGCATTGTTAATGTAGCATGAGTGAAAGACTACTAGAGATGACAAACTACATCTAACATATGAGCTAATCTTTGCAACTTTTAATTACTCCAAGATGGGAGAGAAGCAACTTCAAGTTGCTCACAGCCTCAGGAGTGCCACCAGCCTGGCACCTGCTTCACACAAGGCAAAGAGTTTACCCTCAGAAATTTTTCTCTAATTGTACCAATACAAAAACAAACAAACAAACAAAGAAATTCCCCCCAAAAAATCACACAGACAAGCAGTGTTGCAGTTATTTGATCCAAACTAGCATTCAGTTCTTGCTGAACACAGATGCTAACTAATTATCCACTGTCAAATATTTATCTAATCGACCTTAAAGAGGGAACAGGATCTAGAAAAAAATAATTGCTTCAGTGTCTGAGATCCAAAAATAATCTATTCGGATGGTTGAGACTGAAACACTTCAAATATAATATTAAATAGAAAAAAATATATTCAAACTCTGACATGACATATGCAGATTAAATAACCAAAGGCAAGATCAGTTATTCGGGACTAGGGGAGGAATGCTGTCAAAAAGTAAGAGGAGACAAATTACTTTATTAAAGTGACTTGAATCGCAGCAAGACACACCTAGTGAAGATCTTCAGAGCCACAATGGAGGAAACGACTGTGCTTTCCTCCCTCTCTGTCCCTCTGCCAGAGAACTTTTGCAGACCCCAGCAGGACTTTGCTTCTGAAATGTTCTTGAGAGAAAAAGGCTGAGAGGTGAGGACTTCTAGGGCCAGAAAGTCCATGACATTAATATGAACAGAGTATCTGGGGATATTCCTGTTTGAGCAAAAAGATCAAGTGCTCCTTTTCATTGCCACTGGGCATTAAGCTGATACTTTTATCAAGGAGATGTCATCTTGTGGGTCCAATTAAAAGATGAAAATTAAAGGTAGGAGTGGACAGTGGGTGTCTGCAGTAGACTGACACATCAATGGAGTCCAGCAGGATCTCATGCTAATCCTGTATTCTTCCAGCACTTGGAGAGGTTGTGCAGAAAGAAAGAGACCAGTACAGTCACAAAGCTGGTTGGTAACAGCCACTATAATAAAACAAATCAAAATTGCTTACAAGAGTTATTACTAAGGAATAAATTCAAGGTAACTACAAATGCTTTCAGAAAATATTTATACAAATTCACAGAAGACTGTATTAACTATTTTCAACCATGAAGGTGCCTCTGTTCTGTGGGGAGAATATCCCTATGTGCTAACTGTTCACCTACTTTTTTCCCTCCAGGTACTCACTCCTGGCATCTGTCAGCCACAATGTAGTGGATCTTCTGTTTTGACTCTGTTGGTGCACTTTTATACTCAGCTGAAATGAGAATAAACCACCAGAAATCTTCGCCCTTCAGGACAGCTGCAGGACAAGACATTTTTGCACCCTGACCAGAGTCTTTTCCTCCTTAAAATAGTATCTGGATTCGTATGCGAAAATATTTCTCCACTGATTACAAAACCCCTTTCTGATCCAAAGCTTTTCACATGAGCAGCTCTACCACTAAGCCTTAGAAAGCTTTATCCCCTTCCCCTCCCCGCTCCTGTCTCAGTGGTGAACTATCTTTAGCAGATTTGACACTGATACATGGAAGTCTGACCTTATTTGACAAAGATATTAAGTTTGATTCAGTGAAGGCTTAATTAAGAGGGCATGTTGGATCAGTAAGATCATACCAGCCTGACTTTTTTTTTTCCTTTTAAGATGGCACTAAAAAGAATGAGAAATTCCTTTGTGTGTATGCTTACTTCACCAATTTTACATACAGAATCAAAAAAATGTACTAAATATGGCACAAAATGTATTTAATTTGAGTCCTCAATTAACAAAACCTGCTCTGTTGATTACAACAAAGCCCTAGCATATTTCAGTGAGACAACCCAAACCACCAGTGACAATTAAGGTGACTGCAACTTTCAAACAAGGACTTAAGCAGTGCTCATTTGCACATGTGTACAGGAATCACTATTTGCTTGCATAAATAGTCAAAGAAAAACTTGTAATTTCTTTAAATGAAATGCCCAGGCAAAAGCAAATTTTTAAGATGTTATTCCCCATCCCCACCTCAGAAAAAAAATCTCAGCACAGCTTTTAAGAGTCCCTGTGTTTTGAAAGGCTTTTAGAGCAATACTTTTGAGTTGTTTTACCTGATGTAAAGGACAAAACAAAGAATTACTTCTGTAGAAAGCAAGGGTACATAAGAGCTTTCTAATTCATGATCTCTCCTGTGACTCACTGCATCTAAATCGGTGATCTATGGGAGTCACACTTCCATTGTGAGATTTTTCCATTATCTAACACATCTCATTCATGAGAAGGTTTTATTTGCTATTTAATCTGCCTTTTCCCTTTTTTTTAAAGTCCTATTTTATTACTTAGATCAATTCAAGCAGTGCCTCAAATTCTTCCTCCTTCCAGAACTTTAATAGGCTTTGTTTCCCTACAGAGCATCTCTCTTATCTTTCTGGAGATGCTGTGAAGACCTATACTTGATGCAGATTGCCACAATCCCATTGATTTCATCAAAAATCTAACAGTTTATACCAGTAGAATATCTCCCCAATCTCTATTGTCAATTTATGATCACCACTGAAGCCACATGCTGAGAAAGAGATTTATTTCTCTAATCCATGATGCCGGGATAATATGAAACCACACCCAGACCTAAATTGTTCCTAATGCCAAGTCCTCACCTATCTACCTTGTTGCATTTCAAGTTTTAAATCCGTATTTTACATTTTTTTCTTCCTTTTTTTTGTTGTTCTGTTTTTAAAAACAAGAATGGAAGCGAAGAAATAAAACTACATTTTTCTTTTAAGCTCCTCACAATATAGCACCTGACTGCACTTAACATTAACAAGCTGGTTTAACCCTTGTGCTGGATCATTAATCTTCAACTGGATCCAAAGTGTCCTTATTACATGAATAATGTAGTTTTACATTATACTTATATCACATCCAAGGAATAACTAAGGATAACTAAGAGAAGAGTAAAGAAGAGGGAGGAACAGCGGCGTTAGAAAACCATCATAAACGCCTTTTCAAATAACAATAACAAATTCAGAGTGCGTTAGGGACTAAAGACTAAGTTTTAACCAGCCATTGCCTTTCCCTTTAGTCTATCTTTCCTTTCTCTCCCTACCTTCCTAAAGTCTGAATAGTGAAGTGAGACCAAATTAAGCATTCTCACTTAATTAAGCAAAGAGCATTTCAAGTTAATTCATTTTATAACAGTACAGCTTTTATAGAAGCAAAGTAAAACATGATTTTAATGATCCCCATTTTGCCTATTTTCAACTGAAAAGTTACTAAGTAGATGAACTCACTTATGGTGATAGATATGCTGTCTGAATAGGAGAAATTCTGTAAAAGCATCACTTGCCACAATTGACTATAACAGGATCTTTTGGGTGTCTGGGCCACTTTCATATTTTGCATTCTATTATGAGAGTTACAATAAATAGACATGCTGCAGTTCCAAATTTGTGTCCTTCTCACCCCCCACTGCTTTTTTAGGGTGATGACTTTGTTAGTCCAAAATAAAAACTGGAAAAAACACCCATGCTGGTGAAAAAGCAGTTGAATTCAGCTGCTAAGCAAAAAAGATAAGAAAAATCATATGAAACAAGGCAGAACAAAGTTCTGGGTATGTTTTAAGAGATGAAGCATACAGATAAAGGCATTGGAACGTTAGCAGCTCTTGACATTGACTACAGTGAATTCTGTTTTAAAATACACGAATCAGAAATAGCTTCAAAATAAGAAAGCACAACAAATCCTTTCAATTTAGCCAATTGACTTTACCATCTATTAAACTAATTAATCTTATTCTTCTGCTATAAAAACTACCTTGGAAGACTTTAGAATATAAAGATGAAATTCTCAAGTGGAAGAGCATATTACTACTCCAAAGACACTCCAGGGCATGTTTTATGAGGCCATTATAGGATGGCTTAGGCAGATGAACGCAGCTGGCAGTACCTACAGAGTAGGTATTAACAGCCCCATAAACGTCACTCTGCCTGTCTACCCAGGAATTTGAGACAAAAAAGTTATCATCAGATGACATCAGTCCTTTACAGACACACGTTAATTCCAAGAGTGAAACTGGAAGAAGAAAATGCTATGAAAATAGCGGGTGTTTTTCATTTTGGGTTTTGTTTAGTTTTTTTTAATCAATAAAATTGATTAAATGAAACCCAAACACTCCCACAAGTCAAGTTACGCATGTGCCACCAAGTGCCACTTTCACCTCCAGCAATGCAACACAGAGTGCCTGCTTGCTTTAACAATTCCTGGCAACGACAGATTAGAAACAGGGGCAGGAGGAATAAGAAGAGTTGTTGCTTTTAATTTAACATTTTTAAAAAAAATTACACATTTTGTTTATATATTTCTTGGTTGCTTCTCTCCCCGCTCCCATTTTTATGGCAGCTTTCTCCCTCTCACCCACCCCCACCTCCAAGATACCATCTTCTTGTTCAGTCCCACAGACTGCTATTAGCTGGCAGGGTGAGGTTTCTTTTCACTACCCCTAACCAAAATATGTTTTTGTCCGAGTTGCTAAACCTCAGGCAAAGAAACATCCAAGGGACACAGACACCACATTCATTCAGCCTAAATCCTACTCTCACGCAAGGCAAGAGGAACTGAGCATTGACACGCTGCCCCAGATTATTGTCAAAATAGCCCTTCTACCTCATACAACCCATGTTAACAGCGGGTTTTCCTTTGCAAGATAGCATGCTGCAGAAAAGATACTGTAACTGCTAGTCAGTGCTTTTCTGTTTAGGAACATAATACGTGAGGCTTTTTAAAAATTTTTTCTTCTTCTCCGTTTTCTGGCTACCATTTTGCAGGTTTCTACCCAGTATACTCTTGCTTGAACCCTGATGGTTGTGAGAAGGGGACTCAAAAATAGATTTGTATTTCTAGTATCTTTATAAGCTTTGTGCTAAAATGGTTTGTGTCAGATGGCAGTCTTTCAGGTATTTTGCTTTCCCCCCGCCTCAGTATTATACACTTCAATAACTGAACATAAGATCATAAAACAGTGCTTCATTGTGGTCCAGTCTTGCTACTGTAATACAATTGGATAGCATGCAATCAACTCTAGCTGCAGATGGAAAAGTATATTTTTGTTGTTGTTAAGGTTATTTGAGCCTCAGGTAGCACCAAACAATCCAAATGAATAGAAAGGCTAAGAAATGATTTAATCTGAGACTAGATGTCTCCTATAAAGAAAGTTGCCTATAACAATTTCTCAAGACAGCATTTTGAGTGGGAACATAATGTTGGATGATCAGTACTCTCATATGCCAAAGGCCAGGATCTGGAGATTTAACGCAAATGTACTTGTCAACTGATAAGATGCCACTTACCGCAATAACAAAAGCTTTCATAACATCTTAGCGCAAATTTAAAGAGGTGGTCTTGAAAACATAGCACTAGCTGAAAATTTTGCTCTTAATCTACCATCAAATTGTAAAGTTAGACAACCAGAGAAAGTTTTTGAAGTTTCAGACACTATTATTGGTTGGAAAAAATATCTTATTGCTCATATTATTTCTGCTGGTTTAGGAGTTAAGGTTGCCAAAACCAACTTGTCCCCTTTTTGCCCTCTGCGTTCTTACTACATAAAACACGAGGTCAAAAGTACAAGTGTTGACTGTCCAACAATGGTGTTTCTACAACTCACTGCTTTCAGAAGCAGCTGGCTTTACTGAAAGGAGAACATTTTCTCCCCATTTTACGTTTGACTGTAGCTATTGATTGGAGAAGAAGAAACTGCAGCACATCTTGTGCCGGAGGCTCATGAGGAGCAGACGGAGAGGGAAGGACCCCAGCTCTTAACCCCTCCCTGTTTCTTCCACGATCACCATAGCCCAGTCAAACTGCTCTTTCCTAGCATTACTTCCACCGAGAACGTGACAATTTGTTCCCAATAACGAAGGCAGTAAGTGTGTAGCTGCCTGATCCAACTGAAATAACTACTGTAGGGATGAGAAAAGGGGAGGCAAGGATTCCCAAACATTGGAAATAAATACACTTTCAGCAAGTGCTGTTGCATTTGAGTAAATCATCACTGGTTTTGTTCTGAAACACTTCACCTCACTGCCAGTATTACCTATATTTTACTTCCTTCCAAGTGTTACACAGGTTTTGAGGGATATATTACATGACATGTTTATTTGTATGCAAGGCTGGATATCGCCTTTAAGACCATTGATGTGCCTGGTGAAGCCTTTCAATGACAAAATTTTATTTATTTTTTTTTAAATCCAATCAAATCCAATTCTCCCAAAATATTTAATATTTCAAATACTCTTTGTGATTTCAGTGATGATGGGACTGAGAAAGACTAAGGGGTTATGAAGGGGAAACAAAGTGAGATGAGCAGACAATAACACTTAGCAGGGATCATCCTAGAAATAACCGTGTTACCGAGCACAGTAACATCTGGAAAACTTCACAGGAGCAAAAGCAAAGCAAGAGTATTAAACACATCAGAAACCTATTTACAGGTGTTGTAAATAAGCAGATACCGGGGAGAAACCAGCATGGCAGCAATAGCAGAGATGTCTCAGCAGCAGGTTTGCAGTCCTGGGCCCTGTTTCTGCAGGAGGGAAACAGAGGATATGAGTTTTAGATACTCACCAGTTTCCATTGTGCTATTTTGTGCTAAGCCACAGTGCAGAAGGTTCCAAGCTACAGCTGATAATCATCAACTTGGTCATCTGGGGGGAGCAGGCGAAGATACCTGGTTGGGAAACCAGCTCAGGTCAGAGCAGGCTCACCGGGGCCATACCCAGTCACATCTTTTCTTGAAGGCCTCCAAGGATGGAGAGTCCAGAATTTTGCCGGGCAGCACGTGTGCAGATCACAAGAAAGAACAAGCAATGGGGGGAAACAGGGAAAGACATGAAGAAAAGAGAAGAGAAAGAGAATGAAAAAGAATCCAAGCAATTTCTAAAGGCTAAGTAATGGTTTGCTTTATGCAGTTGCAACCTGATGACTTCTGTTGCTCAAGCTTCAGACAGGCTTAGCTCCTGACAAAAGGTGAACCACCTCTATACAGACACATTTCTTTGCTTCTGTGTATTTGTGGGGGTTTTTTTCCTACAAAGTTTGCAGTATTTTACATTTCCCTTACCTTGCTTGTGTTTTGTGGCTGAAACAACCTGGCATTTTGCTTCCTTGGCAATATTTGAAGTCAAGACACGGGAACTGCCTTATACTGTTCAGCTCTTTGCACCAAGGTTAACAGGGTGATCCTTCGCTGTTGCTGATGATCCAATTCAGGGAGCTCTGAATTTGTGTAAGAAGCAGGTATTGCAGGAAACATCACCCAGAGCCTAAAAAGAGCAAAGGAGTTTATCTAGCATTGAAGCATCCCAGGAGAAAGTCCTACACCACAATGTCTTACTAATCTTTGGTTTATGTGAAATCAGCAAGATAATGTGAAGACAAAGCGGGAACTACAAAAAAGAAGAGGATTTGAAGGCAGCAACGGTAAAAGTGAGTGTAGCTAGGATAACAAACACAAGAAAAACATATCAATAAGGAGAATGAAGTAAAACTGAAGAACACAGAGAAGGTACTTGTTATTGTAGTTCAGTCTGCAGTCACTCAGCATCACCAGCATGCAACTGAAGCAACAAACTGAAACATACACCATTAGGTCTTAACTAGTACCAAATATTAAAACATCCCTGCTCAGGAAATAAAATCACACAAACTCACCATACCTAGTCCTTTTTGGCCTATGCTGGCTACAGACAGAAACTGAAATTAAATTTCACGTCTTGGTTTCTTCCATCAGGGTGTACGACAGACACAGTTCCCAGTACAAAATTACCAAAAGCAGCCGAGTGAAAACTGATAAACAGTTAACATACCCCAGCATTATGATTTTCTCCACAATAAAGCCAAGGTTTATCCTTTGGCAGAGACATAGCTCTGAGAAGACTGGGGGCCAAATCAATGGGATAAACTCCCTCAGCAACCGAGAAGAATATTCTCCATAAAGACTTCTCTTTGGCTATGTTTTTTCTAACAAACACAAGCAAGGAGGCACAGACCAATTCTAAAGTCTAAACCAAGATACTTTGCTGCACACACTTTCTCTCTGGGAAAAGAATAAGAGAGTAAACAGCGACAGATGTTAGAGACACTTGGAAACTCCTCAGATACTGTGGTGATGAATGACTATAACAACCTCCTTAGGACAGAACGGACGGTTTACTGTCTGAAGCATGAGATACCATTCCCCATTGATAATTCCTGTATGCTGCAGTATATAACAATGAAATTACGAAAGGGCTATTGTTTAGAAAAATTTTTTAAAAAAGCTCTGAGAGAAAAGATTATTCATCACACCACCAAGGGCTTTATTTTGCATAGTTTATAAAATGCGTAATTGTGCTAACATACCTAATTGTCAAGCTACTGTTTTGGCAAGCTAACATATGAGTGGGTGCCAAACAGCAGGGAATACAAAATGGAGAGGAAAAACAGTTGAGATTTGATGGTGTTCTGCCTCCCATGAAAAGTGTTCTTCCATGAAAATATGTAATATACGTATGTGCACGTATTGTAACTAAGACACTAAGAAGTATTCATAAATCTATTTTTAATATCATCTCTTATTTTTCTGGAGTTACTATTGGGAAAAAAAGGCTAGCAGGATTTGTTTTGCAATGTTGCTTCATATTGAGCCAGATTTCGAAAACAAGGACCCCAAAACCTTGTTAGAGATGAGGACTTACTAATCTCCGAGATCTTAATTTAAGACTGTCACCTTATTATTTCTGTTCTGTTTACATACGTATGCATTATTGTTGGTTTTTTGTGTTTTTTTTTTCTTTTTTTTCTTGCAGGTACAGAGGTTAGTGGCAGAGGTAAAATCTTTACCTTTTTCAGAAGTAAAGTCAAGCCATCTGGGTAGTCATTTGCTAAGGCAGAGTGTTATTCTAAAAGAGGATGTCTATGCTTCTTAAAACATCTTACTGGAAATACCAAGTTTCTGGTCCTGCTACTTTTTTATTCCTCCTTACTAATCTGTCAAATTCCTCTCTAGACCTTCTTATTCCCTTCAGCTCTTTCCATCATTCCCATTATTCTACACTGATAAACACAGTAAACCTCCTCCACACTAAGTCCAACTGTCTAAACCTGACTCAGGTGCAGAAGCCTAAAGACATCTCCCCTTCCGTTGGGAGGAGACACCCTCTACACATTACTCACTGGAAAGGGCACTCGAGCCTCAGTGCCCACCAAAGGACCCTTGGTGTGATTTGGGAGAGCACCAGCTGGCATTGGCCAGAACTGCATCAAGGATCACATTAACCTTTAGTTAGCGTGGTTGGTCCAAGCCACAAAGAACATCCAGGGATACTATCTTCTCCATCCTATCCATTAAAATGGATTTTGACTCCAAGGCCCTAGACACCAATCCAAACACAACTGACACTCGAGTCCCATGCTGATTTTACAGTCATTTAGTAGAAAAGTAACTGGCATGCATGGCAGTTACTGTATATATATACATTATGTCTCTATATAAGCATGCATGCATAGACGTATCAGGAGCCAAAAGCTTTTGGAGAAAGCAGGTTTGGCTGCAATCAATCACATCTTGGCTATGTAAATCTCTAGTAGCACAAAAATAGAGAGAAGAGAGCAAGCAAAGATGGACACTTCCAGTCCCTACCTCTCCCATCAGAGATAATGGCACTCAACAAGGCACATTTTCAAATCCAGTCATTTCAGAAAAACACACACTTTAAACATGGATTGTAAGGTATCAGACTGCTCAAAGTCTTCTCCATGTGCTGTGTCTGTGCAGTTTATGTGTGTGTATCTGCACACGCATGTGTGTGAGGACAGAGACAGAGAGCAGCTCTTCTCTCCTGCCTTCTGTCCCTTGCAGGCACGATTCCTCTCCCCTGGCACAAGTTCCACCACAGCAGAGTGGCTGCAAAACCCTGCCCTGAGCCAAATACTCCAACAGCTCCCAGCTTCTGGTGCTGCGCCAGAAGTACCTCAGCCAGGGAAAGAGATTCCACCTATTTCAGCATTCTGTTTCCACAAAAACAGAATTCACCCATTTTCAAAATGTACAACACATTACTTGCAAAACACCCTCACTTTTATTATTATATAGCCACTGACACAGGTGCTTGTTTATATTTTTGGGAAAAGAAAAAAAATAGTCTTTCTCTTTCCCCTTATTTCTTGCACCTTCCTTAAGTCTAATCATTTTCCCCTATCTTCCTACCCACATCTCTGCTAAAACATACTGACTAGCAAGCGGGAATACATATGTTTCATATCACTAACCTTTCTGGTTTTATGTTTTCAAAGATATTTATTCTAGTACTAGAGAGGAACTATATTAGCATTTTGATTGCATTCTTTGCAGCATTTTACAAACACATAAGCAACTATCCACATCCATATTTCTACCAAAATACAACTTTGCGTACAGAATTGCTGCCATTAGCTAGTTTACATTTATCAGAGAGAAGGTAAAGAAAAGAAGTTGTCAAATATTGTGTTTCAGTGGTGAAGTTCAGCATTGTTTGTACTGGGTCAGTTAAGGTTTCCCTGTCTTCTCCCAACACCTGCAATATGAGTGGTTTTCATTAATTAGTTACTTGCTCATGTACAAAGAAGTCTTATCTCTATAAAACTACCTCACATATTTTACATATATCTGGTAGTCAGAGTTCATCAGCTTCTATTTGTGAGGTTCTAGAGCCAGCGATGCTGTAAAGCCGATCACATCTCCAGTTTCTTTGTGTTATTTTATAAAGTTGAGGTGGAGGGGTTTACTAATTCAGTCCTTCCAGTGCTTTTTGCATTCATGCCAGACTTGCTCGAGTAGGATCTGTAAAAGGCTTGAAATGAATGTACATTCATCACTTCAGTAATACACTTAGAATCTCTTATTTTGAAATAAAATTATAGCTACATTACCAGCAGCTTTATTTTTGAATGAGGTAACAAATTCCTGAAAACAGAAAAGCATCCTTCCTCCCATCCAGCTAACGGCAAAATGAACATACTCTGTTATAAAATATTTGACTTCTATTTATAACTCGTTAAAGAATTGGAGCCAATCGGAGTAGAGAACCGATTTGTCCAGAAGGATCTCTTATTTTTAATGAGCATATCAAGCATGCTATGAGAAATAAACAATCGTACCAAATGTTCCACTGGCAGCCTATTTGAATATATCTTACCATTCAGTTACTACGGAACAATCTGGTTTGATCTCCTACAACCAAGCTATTATAGCATCTCAGGAACTGACTCAGTCTCCAAGAAAGTAATCCCTAGTCCTGAATAAGCACCTCTGAGCTATGTCTAGTGGAAGGGTTGAGTTAAGCACAGCTTCAGTTGCAAGCGTAAAAGGAAATCCCCAGAAAAGCTTCTAAGCTGGCGGTTAGACCCTCCAGGCAGAGGAAAGCATTACGTGCAAACTCCAGCACCTGGATGAGCACTCTTGCCACTGGAGTATTATATAAAAGAAAAACCACTACTCAAGCCGGCTCCTTTTTAGCGGAAAGCAAAAGCTGCCACTGCACGTTGGGATTGGGTTTGATCTCACCGGCACGCCATGGGTGCTCTCCCAGAGCCCCTTCCAGACCCAGTGATCCTTAAGAGGCTTAAATGGAAAGACATCTTTGGGGAAGATTATAACTCAAGCAGACACAATGCCTGGAGAAACTTTAAAAGGAAGAGGGCTGTTGCAGGAGTGTCGGAGCCCACAGACTCAGGTAGCCCATGAGCAACGCGTTTCAGGATTACACTGCCTTGCCTTATACCCCCTCTTTTTCCCCCAAGTCCTTTCTTTCTTTTTTTTTTTTGGAGTAATCTTCATAGATAACTTACTCTATTTGCAAGTTTAAAATGAACATGTGCTTTTAACACAGCAGCAACAACAATGTTGCTTTCATCAACAATAAAACATTATTTCCATGGTGCAAGCTCAGCAGCTGAGTGCAATCATTTGTTTTACTACTACTGTATTAGAGAACACAAGAAAAAAAAGATTCTTCCTGCTTGCTCCAGCACGTAAAAATAAAGCTTATAAGAGAACACTTTTTCACCCCCCAAATCCTTACCACCACAGATAAAACAGCTGATATTTTTGTTATAGTTAGTATACTTATTAAAAGCAGTAATATACCTAGACTCCAAACAATACATTTTTACTGGAGGCATATTACTATTTTTTTTATAAATCAATACTCATGAGTCTCTTACTGCACAAAAAGATTTGCTCTTTTCATAGACTTCTTTAGTTCATAAACCGTAATCTGTTATAACACCCAAAAATAATTGTCAGCATACAAAACAGTACTTTGGTAGTCCTTAACTGTTTTAAGCCAAGTTCAGAGCTGCACTTCAATATGGCAAGTGAGCAAATCTGCTATAGCCACAACAAAAAATACCCTGTGGGAATAGAGGGATTGTGCTGGAGGGCTTCCAACCATCTATCCACTGGCATCCTGCAGCTCAGCTGGCTTTTAAAGATCCCCCCATACTGTGGTGGTGGTACTGTGAGGAGAGTCCAGCCAACTCTTTAGGAATAAAACCTCCCTTGGCAACAGCATAGCTATGCTTTAGATACTGCAGTTCTGAGAACTGCAGCTCTTATAAGCCGGGTATCACAAGTCGCTCAAGCAAGAGTAGCTCCTGAGCTTTAATAACTTAAATCAAAATTAGGGGAAAACAAAAAAGAAGATGGGATAAATGCATTGGGGAGGATATAAAGAACAAGATTTGTTAGAAAAGCTTTCCTACTTCACCAAGTAAAAGGACCCCTCTGAAAAAATGTTGGAAAGTACAACTGCTAAAAGATGAGGATGCAAAAAGGTCACAGCAAGGCATCTGAATACAGGGGGAGAAGAAAACTTCAGTTTAGTATTAGATTCAGATCAGTCATGCCCTTGACATGAATATTTTGTGTGTATTCGAGATTTTTTTTTTTTTTTAAATGAATTAATACTTTTATTTGGCTTTAAACTTGGTCTGGTTAAAAGCTATTTCAAAGCAAGAGGTTGACATGAACGTGTCTCCCCTCAGTGACATGACAATCTGAAAGAAAACAAGTACCCTCCTCAGCTCTTTCCCTTTCAGCACATTCCACTGTAGAGCAATATCTTCACCGGTGCCCACCCCGTAGCACTCAACTCCAAACTGGTTATTCCTGAGGGTAAGAGGAGATGCTTCCATTAAAACAAAGACATTGCCTCTGTTCCCATGAACAGTAATAGTCAGGAAAAATCTGTAGCAGGTGCAGGAGAAGATCACACACCTGCACGCCAGGGGTGCTAAGAAAAGTAGTTTTGTATTTTTCTTTTTCGACTTCAACCAACCAAATTTAACATTCTTTAGAACTTCATTTTTCAAAAGGCCAGTTTCTTCTTTCCCCTCCTCAGTAGGAAACAGTTGCTCACCATTTTACAGTACCTTCTTCTTAGCTCCCTTCACCGCTGAATCATACTAAACATGACACCTTTGAAAGTTGTTTGACTTCACATGGTTCTTGTTGAATCATTTTTTTTCATGGTGAGCTGAAAGCCACGCTTTTGGACTGAGTTTCTAGCTGTTTGCATACTCTCAGATACTAAATTGCACAATTTTACTGCTTTTGGCTTACAAATGGAATGGCAACAGCAACACAGGCACTTCCATCCCAGAGTCATCTGTCACTCTGCACGACACCCTAACTTTTTTTGGTATTAAGTTGTGAATGTGAGGGGACTCTATAAAATAAAGTCTGACAGGTGAGGGTGGGAGGGGGAAGTCCACCCAATTTGTATTGACAGTTTCTCTTCATTTCCTCTTTTTGTCAGCAAATTTGATAATATATGATCTTGCAGCAGATAGAGAAGTTTTATTGATGAAAGCTGTATCTCCAATCAATCTGCCCTAAATTGGTATTTTCAACTTACTAACTTGGCTATTGAAAATTTCTAAGCAAATCACATTGCAGAAGTTAAAGACTGGACCTGTGACAGGTAGTAAAAATAGATTACAGGCTTCAAAAGGGATACTTCCATGGTACTGAAAAAAACCTCAATGGCCCTTGGGGAAAACCCCAAGTAATTAGCCATTTGAGATTCCAAAAGCTTTGATGAAATCAAATCTCCTCTTCCCCATTCTCATGCTTTTTTTTTTTTTTTTTTTTGCCTCTCCTTCTGTATCTAATATACTTAGCATCTTTTAAACGTTTATCACAATCAAGAAAGAAATTCTTTTTGTATCTTTTGCCTATACTAACTCAATACTTAGTTGCAAAGAAAGTTAAAAAAAAAAAATAAAATAATCAAGGTGGAGGTAAGAATAATCTCAGGGCCAACACATATGGTTTTCCGGAGGAAAAAGCCAACAACAAAAAACAACCAGCATCTTTGCTTGATTTACACAGTAAACAATGTATCTATTACATATACATGATGTACTTTTGCAAGTTGGAATAAGAGATTTTATTGGAAAACACCTTGGAGCAAAACAACCTGTTGCTCTCTCCAAGAACACAGAAACCATAAGTAAAAATCAAGCCTCCTGTATGCGACAGAAAAAAAATGACTGACATCTCACCAGAATGAAGCAATATATAGATAGAAAAAAAGAAATCTTCCCCTGAAGATCAACCAGAGGCCATTACATTAAAAAAACTCTTGTTTTTAAAAAAATGTCTTTTTTTATTCTAATAGTTGCTTAATGTTAAAACGCAAAAGAAATTCACATAAGAGGAGCCAGTGCTACTGACTTAGTCTTGCGAGCCCCCCTGCTACAAAGTTATAAACATATTTGGTCTCTGTTCTTTCCACGCGGCGACATTAATCTTTTCTTCTGCTCAGCAGTAAAGGAAGAGAGGAAAATACGCTTCTATACCCTACAGACTGGTGGTTATTAGCACTCCTCTAGCAGACACGCATTTAAAACTATTTAAGTTTGAAGCCAGGTCTCCCCTTCCAGTCAGAGCCCTTTAGCTCCTGTGCTGTTCTCAGGCTGTTAGGTCCCTACCAACACTCCACAGCTTTGTAAGTAAACAGGTTACCATTCTGTGATGGCCACACTTTGAGCACAATCATCAGCTTGGGTCCTTGAGGGAGACAGAGCCAGGTGTTATTCTGCCCATTTCTAAATTCCACCTAGAAATACATAAATGCATATGCAACACTGTGGAGATCTGTATTGTAACTCTAGCGGTTTCTACAGTTAAGCTTTTTTCTGAAGGCAGCTTGGGGGGAGGGGAGGAAGCATTTCTGGTTGATTGGCTAGAGCGTGTTTGGAAGGGTGCAATTTTATGTGGGAGAATGAGGTTTTTTTGTGTATTATCATCATCATCCCTATTCTTTTCTCATCTGGAAATTTACCTGTATTTGTTTTGTTTCTCAGGCTATTCCAGCTCATTTGGAAGCACTTCCTGAATCTGAATTCTCAATACCTTTTTTGGGACTTCATCTGTTTTGGAATACTACAGGAATAGCCAGCAGCACAGAGCCTCAGGCAAATGCAACCTATAGCAGGCTGCTTATTTGCATTATCTAAATGTCTCCCACAGTGAAAGCATGCCATAGCCACGCTGACAGCAAACATAACAACTGCAAACATTTCCGTAACGCGTAAGACTGAGTTAAGGGGCTTAGATGTATCGTTAAGAATATCATTAGGCTAGGCAAACCTACATTCAATTCTCTAAATAGGATTGATAATAGTACATAGACCAACAGATATATATAGATAGATACATACACACCCACACACCCACATACGTATTTACCGATTACTCTAAAAGAAATAATAACAACAAAGAAACATCTGTGCTGGTAATTTTAGTAAAAAGTTTAGAAAGCAACGAAGCAATAATTGAGGAAAAATTACCAGTGAAACAATCCCTTCCCTTTGCTCCAAGCCTGACAGCACCAGGTATGCAGCTGCTGCGGTGCAGAGGTCAGGCTGGACACATGCCCCCCTCCACAATTACTCTTCCAGTGGCTGAAACATGTCCAACACAGTCTGAAGCCAGAGCCTGAAGGAGAGCCCTTGACTAAAACCTCAGAGTTTTAAGCATCTC
Organism: Thinocorus orbignyianus; assembly: GCA_013400375.1. Taxonomy (NCBI): domain Eukaryota; kingdom Metazoa; phylum Chordata; class Aves; order Ciconiiformes; family Thinocoridae; genus Thinocorus; species Thinocorus orbignyianus. The sequence continues at coordinate 325,016 of VXBW01003494.1, read as the reverse complement.
CCAGCTCCACACACCTTGATAACAGACAGGAAAGAAGTATCTCTCACTCCACCCTTATTTCTCTCAAGCATGCCTGTGCTACTCAGGAGAGAAAGATTTGCTTCCCATAATCCCATTGCATCTTCGCTGGTCTCCCTTAAATTTACTAATTTTTATACATTGCAAAATTGTACGTTGCAAAAAACATCTATTAATTATATTCACAGCACATCACAAAACTTGGTGAAAGTCACACCTACATTCAGCATGGCATATTTCAAACAAATGATGAAGAGGGCCCAGCTTCACAAACGTTTAATGAAGGTTTTCTGACAGCTTGGTGGAAGACTTCCAAACCAGCTCTCGTGCTGAGTGCTTTCAACTCACACTCAAGTCAGTAGGACTTAAAGGCCCCTCATAATAATGCCAACACCAGAAAGCATGTAATCATTTCGTTAGCAGGAATAATTACCATAAGGAAGTGGAGTTTAGTATTTCCCTGCGTAGTGTTTTTGATATAAACTTTGCTGTCAACTTTTCTTTTCACTGAATAACTTCAATGTTAACCAGATGGCCTTTGCTACAGCATTCGGAAAGATCTGGACCTAAATATCATTTCAGCAAGGCCACAGAACTTTAATAACAATCAGTTTCTAAAATATTACATTTCAGAAATTTTCTGTGACCTAAATTAAATTCAGACTGATCTTATCATAGTAAAATTTATATTGCACATACTATGCCTAATATATGATGCACAAGCAAAAAAAGTCAACAGCAATGTCCAATGACAAAATCCTTCAACATATACATTTGAAAACATCCAGAGCTAAATTATCAAATTAATATAATTTAAAACCTGAAGAAACTGAGATGCCTCATGAAATGTTGAATTACCTTTTTATACACTAGCATAGAGCACCATCTTTCTTTAAAATGGCAACCCGCAAAAGTTTTACATGATTCCACTTAGAGAACAGAATAACATTCCACAAGTTCTTCACATTTGCGAGGATAATAATCAGTTATCAGCAAGTTTGAAACACAACCTCTTAACGTGACTGATAGAGAAACAGTAACTTGGAGTCAATCAGAGAGAATTAAAGAAGAAAGTTTGTAAGTTTGTATTTCATATATAAGAGATCCTTTTCCTTACCCAACAACGCTTGAAGTTTTAGTAAAATCCAAATCTGAAATTTAAGTATGTGCTAGAACTCATCTGTAACTTTTTAGTCCAGTTTTTCCATGTGCTTTTAATGAGATCACATTTAGGTACCTGATTAAGACGTGAACAGGAGGAAGTAATCTTAGGTATTTTTAATCACACTACAATATTAAAAAGTCTTGAGGCAGATCCTTGCAGCGGTGCTTGGAGATGGGCTCTTCGAGTCACCTTCCTGTTTGATTAAAGGGAATTGCCATGGAGAGGTGATGCAAAAAACACATCCTCACCCTCTTTAATCCAGTGATTAGCCAACTTTAAAAGATTTAATGGTTCAGGTAAAAATGCTAGTACTTCACAATTACATCGAATCTTTCATCACAAAGCCCCAGGCAGGGAAATAACCACACAACCTTAGGTTTATTAGATAGTGAAATTATTTCTGGGAATGCTTAGTGCTACAAACCAAACTACAGATTGTGTCCAAAATTAAGCACCATATGTCCTGATACCTTCAATGCTTCACAAGGATTTAACAAGCTCAAAAACTTAGTCACACATTGAACACCCCAAATAACTCAAACTGCAAATACTTAAGTAACTTATGGCTGAATTTGTCCAGTTACTTACATTTGCAAGAGCCCACAGGAAAGCAGAGCTATATATTAATGGGTTTGTTACGTGAAAGATTGACATTCCTTGACATTCAGGGTATTTATCTATTAATATTTAATCCCATCCAGAGTAATGAAATCCAGAAGTGAGAGGAGCAAAAAGTTTCTCTTTTTTTTTTTTTTCAATATGTGAGAGAAAAAAAAAAAGAAAGAAAAAAAATTCAGAAGCATTTGTTTTCTTTTTGAAATATTTTTTTATGAATAAGCTGTAACATATGCTAGGTACCAGAAGAACTGGAAATCAAAATGCTTCTCACTTATCTTTCTGAAAATGCTGGTCACTGCTTTGGCCTTAATTTCCATTTGCGCAAGGAGCCTGAATGGCAATACAGAAAAAAGTAATACCATATGTCAAAATAAAGCTTTAGAGAAAGGAGGCAAAGGGAGGTTGGGGGGAGATACATCATTAAGTTCAGTTGCGCAGAGATTTTTCTTACACCTACTTGGATAATTATGAACATTGTGACTGGCCAACAAATGGAAGAAACATCTCAAGCAAATTCTTGAAGCCAGCATTAATTTTTAATTGACTTTGTTGGTGCCAAAATTTTCCAGAATTTCAAACAGTATATCTAAAAAGAAGTTAAGCACAGAGGGGTGCTCACCTTCTTAGAATAAAACACAAGCTGAATATTCCTACTCTTTTTCCCAAGCTGCAGACTGAGACAGACAGTAGTACTTGCAGAAATCATGTAGGTATTGCAAACGTAAAATCAAGTAATTAGTTTTAAATATCTCTTTTTTGATAGCTCATTTATGAAAGTCAATACACTTTTACCTGTTAAATATTTTTGTTTTCCTCACTGGATTTATTTTTAAATTATCATGCAGTTTTAGGAAAAAAAAAAAAGAAAAAGAAAAAGAAAAAGAAAGAAAAAACAAAAGGGAGAGGGGTGGGGGAAGTTCATTCAATGAAATCCATTTCCTCAAGTTTGAGAGTGTAGGGCAATGTTGCAACGTCTGTCATAAAGCAGCAAATCCCAGTGAAAGACTTTATAGGAGGGGAAGGGAATTTCCTTGTTTCAAGACAAAATTGATGTCACTCATTAACCCTGATGTTCATACTCAAGTTCTCCCGAGCACTAGGAGGTATGTCCCCACTTGCCCTGGCTGGAAGAAGCCAGATGCTCATACCCAAGCAGCCCATCCAGGTCCATCCCCTTGGATGCTGAGCCCTGCCTGCTGCCAATGCCTGCAGATCTGGAAGACTCTTCTGTGTCCTGCTGGGATGACTCTCCTTCCCAAAAGCTGTCAGGATTTCCTTGTGGCCTCCCTCCTGGGTGTCCAGAAAAGCAGTGCATGAGGCATATGTGGTGCTTGGGACTTAAAGACCAGCTGACACAGGCGCTGATAGTTCCTGACAGCTCTTCTACAGCATCTGCTCCTCCTGAGGTTTTCACACCCACCCAGACCTGTCATCCCTGTCCTATTGCTCCTATTAGCACACTCTGCAAAAAGAGGGTCCTGAAATAATCTCATGTAAACTGAAAAGTAGGCATTTACACCCATTTTACCCATCTCTGTTATCCAACTAATGCTTGCTATCATCTGGAAACAACTAAGTTTATAGATAAATCGCCTTGATCTAATGTGTACATCTGTTCCCATTTTACTTGCAAGCTCAAATGTGCACTTTGAAAAGTGTATTTAAATATTGCACTCCAGCTCTTCTTTTTCTTCTGGAAGCACACAAATCCTCCTTTAATCCCTTTGTTTGTGTACAACATTTCAACTATTGCTGCTTTTTTCCCCACATACTTTGACACAGGCACACACCTAAAGGACTAGCAGTGTCTTTAATTTAAATTGTCTTCCGATTAAGCTTTGTTTAGAATATGTACTGTAAAGTTTTTGTTTCCTTCCAGAGGTAGTTTACAGTAAAAAAAAAACCCAATAACTTATTTCACTTTTTATGAAACGATATCTTAATGCCTTCAGAAAACACTGCGTAGCCAACAGGGATAGATATACACATACACAGATATCTACGCTGCAGAGTGCTCCAAGCCCCACCGTATGCGCTGGCCATTTCTCAGTTCCTCATCAAAACCCATCCTGGACACACACCAGCTCTCCTTTTCTGGAAGGGCAACCATATGGGAATGATGGAAGGGAATCACAAAATGTATAAGTAAGGTTCTTGCTCAAAATGATCAATACATGATGACATAGACTGCTCTGTGGTGTGCATCTACCCTGACGTCTTGGTGCCTTGGACTCTTCAAGGCTACATTCATCATGTTGTAGAGCTGCACAACTGCTGCACTCCACATGCAACCAACCCAGTAAAACATGACAAAGAGATGTTCAGTTCAACCCAGTCACACTTCTGCATAGGTGACCATCTGATTATTCTTGTTTCTGTAAAAGTATCACTTTATCAAACTGTAAACCTTAGAAAAAAATAGTTTTATTTCATATTATAATCTCCTTGGCATCTGTAGATTTCAGTGGAGCTTAAGACAACCCAACAGACAGAGGAATGACATGTTCCTAAAAGGATCATTTACGTCTTTCAAAACGGTTGTTGATGTCCCTTAATATTATTCTAACTGCTCTGTGCTCATCAAAAACACCTGAAATCATAGTCTCAACAGCTATTCAGTCCTTCTCTGGAATAGGAAGGCCAGATTCAAGATATCTGTATTCCTACAAGTGTTCGACTATGTTATATTTAACTGCAAGAGCAACATGCTGGGAAAGAATTTGTTTCTTCCTTTCTAATGTACCCTCATCAGAGAAATTCCCCAATTTTACTTCCCTTGAAGAAGAATATGATTTCACACACTTTTTCTCTGCTCAGTGTTTTGGCATCACTGGTAATTAACTGCACTACCCACTTTCTCCTGCTCCTCATTGTGTTTACAGCACCAACAGGATACCAGAAAGACCAGCAACAACTGCACGTTTACAAAATGAATGTACACTCTGCTATATAGAGCATGTTTCAGCCATGTAACTTTACTGTTCTACTGTCTATTATCAGATGTTGACAGCTTTATTTACTTCTAACCATTTAAATTTACAAAGAGATCAGAAGAATAATATCTTCCAGGGGAGCAAGCATTCCACAGTCAAGTACCTGAGGGGTGGTTGTTTGCTTTTTTTTTTCCCCCCAACTTGTGCTCAAATATTACAGTCAAAATTTCTTAAAGAGTGAGAAGACTATCTTTGTTTGGAGGCTGTTTGTTTTTTTCTGCTTTGGTAAAAATGTCAGCTTAAAAGTAAGGTAGTGAGGCTGCCCATAGGATCACTTGTCAGGGGATACCAGACTTGCAGTGCTGCCCTGTGATCAGAATAGTCAGCTTGGGTGAAAAGCATCTTTAAAACACAGAGGCAAGAATTTTGTGAAGGACACACCTTTGTTTTATAAATTATATAACTGAAAGTTAGTAACTTTTATTTAACTGTTAATTAAGTGAGAGATTGTGGCTTTTTCACCTGTCCTATAATGATGTAAAGACATCTGTGTTCAAATCTCTAGGCAACTTTTCTGTAACGCTATTGAACGTAGGTTGGAAACAGATGCAGTATGGTTTATATACATTTACAGCAAATTCCAAATGAATATTTATCCAAATGATCTTGCAAGTCTCCACTTAAGGAGCTCCATGAGCTTCCAGAGTAGATTGCTCCTGCTCAAAAACGTACCCACTACTGTATTTGCCTCTTACTATGTGTTCATTCTTCTTTTCTGCCAAGGATAGTTTCTCTTTGCAATCTTTCATCAGCTAATTTGAAAGCTTCATTACATAACATTCCCCTTGCAATATCCTCTTCAAAAGCTGCACTTATAAAATTCCTTGAAGGGTCTTCTTTTGTTCAGTTGTTTGTGTTGGGGTTTTGTTGAATGATTGAGACTTGTATTTTTCTTCATTTCTCTACAGTCCACCATTTTCCAAGGTCTACAAAACCTTACTTTTCTGTTCAGCCCACATGTCCTTCTAGCTTCCCATTCTTAAACATTTTTCAAGTAAGATGGAAAGAAATTTACAGATCTCCATTATCAATTTCTTCCCACCTTCTGAAACAACAGGCATCTTGGGTATCTTCCAAGTACTCAGTAGACTGCATGAGCTGCCCTGCTGCTTGTAAAAATAGAGATGATTACGTTAACATTTTGAAGTTAAAAGAAAAGGTAGATCTCATTCATATCTTCTGTTTCATTAGGGATGGTATCAATCTGTTATTGCTTGACTCAAGAGACAGGCAAGTACTACATTCCACAGCATATCACATCTTTCTGAATCAAACGGAGCAACACACTAACAGTAACACAAGTCTGTAGGATGCTTCAGTACAATAACAGATTTCAGGGGGGGGTAAGTGTTCTTTTCTGAAAATACTTTACTTTAGTAATTTTGCTTCCTGCTACATGGGTCTTATTACAGTCTTTTCTGCTGGACTACTTTTTGTTCTTTTTTAAAAAAGCACATTGTCTTGTACCTGGAGAGTTAATAAAATATTGCAAGATGTGCCATATGCTTGCAATCACTGAATATACAACTAAGGAAATTTAAATACTGTGCAATGTCTGGTACCCTATAAATTTCCCTCCCTGCCCCAAGCATTACACAGCTTCATCAAACAGCTCAAGTTACAGAGCTCTTTGAAAGGTACGTATAACTTATACGATTCTGATTACCCTGACAGTGTCAAGAAACATCTTTGCAAAGTCTGCAATTGCTTAAAGAAACGTCAACAGTTTTGCCTCATGGGAGGAGATTGTTCAGGATAGAGCATTGAGAAATAAAAAGTAAAAGACACTTAAGGAACCTTATAAAGTATACAGTAAGCTCGTTGGACTAAACCAAGACAGGGTCTGAGTTTGGCCAGATCTATATCACTTATGCACCACTGAAAAAACAAAACCTAAGCAATTGTCACAAATACTGGATGTCTTAGTCCCCTTTAATTCCTTCATATGCAGACCCTAACACAAATTAAGTGAATAAAAACCAGCCCAATATCACACAAATGGCAAAAGAAAATCTTGTAGTTCATAACAGGAGATATTTGTAGAAATAGAATAGGAGGGAAAGAGCTCACATCAGTAACAGTGGAATTACTAAGTTCTTTTTTTTCAGCCTGACAACAGAATGATTATTAAATATTTTAGCCAATAAAAGGTAATTCTTCACAAACATTCCTTGACTTCTGCAAACACATCGGTACATGGTTGTGAGTGTTTGCACGCATATTCAACTATACGTAGTTGTAAATTACTTTGATATTTGCCAGTTTATTTTTTGACAGTAGCTGGTAATTCAGAATATTAATTGTTTTTATATAAATTCATGAACAGTCACTCTACCAAATCAGGTCCCCTTTATTCACAAGTCATTTTAGTGATTACCCAATAGACACATTACTGCTCAAAGACCAACAAGCAACAGGGAACCAGGAGTGGATTACACTCAGAAGAAACAGGTGTGCCAATGACAGACACATTTTAAAGGAGGTTGCCACACCATCTTCCACTTTTGATGTTCAACCAACCCTATTCTTCCCAACTACGCAGCACCAACTGTTAACCGTTGCTAACCTGAGAAGCAAATGACTTAGTGTGTAATCAATGGAAGTTGTCCACGGAATTGCAGTGAAGACCTGATCTGAAATACTTGCAGGGAGGGAATGTTGAAAGTTAAGATGTTCTGGAAGGATTTCTTGTTAGGTGCACTTATTTAACGACATCATCAAGCTACGTCCATGGAACAAAGGTCCCAGGTGACAGCAGCCAGTTCCCTGAACAAGGTGGGACCAAGTCAGACGACACACTACTATGTGTTAGGTTGCCACACACACTTCAACCAACTTCCCTTCAAAGAAGAGTAGGAGCTTAGGTTTAGAGACAGCACAAATCCATGTAGCAATGCCAATTTTAATCGATTATCTAGTCTGAATTTCTCTGAAAGATCACTCTTTTCAAACCACTACTGATATAAAATGTTTTCTGCTGTTGACAAAGGACAACTTAAGAACTTCAGAAATACAATAAAGGATATTTTAGCTGATGCAATTTCATTATTAAGAAATATGCCAAATATGAAAAGTTGAAGTAATAGCTGAAATGTAGATCTGCAGGTATTTCCTCTGTCTCTTCCTCGACTACAAAAAAAAAACATAATAGAGAAGTGTATTCTAGGTACCATTCCTCTCCTGAGTCCCTGCTTAAGAAGGCAGAAAAATCCATGCCAGTAGGTTATGCCCAGAATCACAGAATGATACAGGGTTGGAAGGGATGCCTGGTGTGAACCAAATTAGTTTAGCTGTTGTTCTACATTATCTGCAGTTCTTTTAAGCCTTCCAAATTTGGTAAAGACAATGTTTATTCCTGAGAGAACAGCTTAGAAAACTAGTTAAAGAGTAACCCTGTTAAAAGATGATAGATTAATTTTTAGAGCATTTTGTTTGAGTGCTGGCATTTCACTTGTGTTTGATGATCAGTTATACATACGTGGGAACAATTTTGCTGTTAATCTATCCAAAGCACTAATCTGTACAAGCACACTCTAAAATTACACGCCATGCCTCAGTGTTTCAAATATAGATCTCATTCACTAATACAAGGATCATGTTCATTAAAACATAATTACAGGATGAAAAGCATCTACTCAGAGGAACAACACAAACTTTTGTTCCTCGCCTTCATTTTACTATAGCAGAGGACAAAAAAAGACACTGAGGTATCCTCAAATACAACTGATTACATTCGTCTCATTAGATCTGGGAAAACTATCCACTGGGCCTGAAAAGGTTGGGAAGGAAGAATGCCAGAAGCAGCATGGACAACATGCAAAGAAGAAAGACAAGCACATGGGTAGAAGCCTTTAATGGACTGAATCAACATCAGTCGGGCACAGCTTGGCATTTCTCTGGAATACTCCGCTTGCAGACCAAAGGAGGCGGAGGCGGCGGGGAAGCAAAAAAGCACTGTTGTTCTGGTTGGAGGGTTGTGCAATAGAATCACAGTAATGGAGAAAGGGCAAGAAAGGGAGGACCAGGCCCATGTACAGAAATACCACGAGAGAGGGGAATGGTAGTTTTCTTCACACTCATAGCAGTCAGGTGCTAAGAGGTCTCAGAGGAGGAGGAATGTGGGACGAAACACTGTAGATTGAGGCAACAGAAACACTATTACTAGAAACTGGTACAACTCGTGTAGAGTTCAAAAGAGATTTTTGGGAAAGTAATGAAATAGAAGTCAATGCATAGGCTCAGTTATTCCTTTTACATGCTATTGTTAAATTGCTTACTCTATCACTAAAGCAATTATCACATGTAAGACATCACAAGTAGAAAGAAATAAGAAATATCCGGTTAGATGAAGTAATGTTTAGGAGTAGGTAAACTCCCCCCTACATTACTATATTTTATACCATCATTATATCAATTTTTTCATTTCTTTGCTCTCCCCTCAATCATTTCAAACCTGCCATTTAAAAGTGTGTAAATCATTTTACAGAAACAAAGTCAGTCTTGCTCACATCCTGGTTAAGTTGCTCATTTGCACAGCACACGGATTTCTTAGTTAAATACATGCTTTAATGAATTTCCTTGCTTCTAAATTTATAAGCCTGGGTTGATGGAGGCTTTTCTTGAACTTAATGCCTTATATGTACAGAACAGTGGGCATTAATCAATACAATTTGCTTAGTTACATAGACTTCCAGTTGTCCCAGTGCCGGGGCAGGCAGCCTTAACTGCTTGCTGGGGAGCAGCACCTGGGCAAACCAGGACCTGTGTCACCCCCCCAGCTCTTCACATTCAAAGTGAAAAATACGATAATAAGGCAGCACAGTAAGGACAGACACGCAAGCTTGAAAGGAACAGAAGCGAGTAAGAGTCACAGCCTGTTTCTCCACACACTAGGTGGGTTGCTCTCACTCTAATTCTAATTTAAACCATGCCTTTTTATCTTCAATCCAGGGTTGTGGAGGCAGATGGTAAAGCTTCTCCTC
>VXBW01003494.1:294601-315216 GCA_013400375.1 Thinocorus orbignyianus | reverse complement strand
CCCATATCTCATACTCTGGGACAATCTTACTGCTAAACCTGCTTCCATGGCACTGTATGAACAGCTTTCCAAACCGTATCAGCATTTTGCATGCATTGTAAACTTGGGGAAAAGAAAAATAACTTAATTTAAAATGTGCTGTAGTTTGTGCCACTGTTGCTAATGTCACCCTGAAAAATATTCCCACCCTCAACACACACTTGAAGTATTTACAGTTTATCTGTGAGACTCAAGATTTTCATTACTCAAAAAACGTTTCTTTACAAATGCACGGAAATTCAAACTTCTTCAGTTGTTTTATTACTGCAATAGATTTGAAAACCAAGGAGAAGCGCTATGAAGTTAGATTTAAGATTAGTTTGCCATTTTGTGCAGAGAGATAGAACCAGGTGAGCAATGCTGGATACAACAATATATTAAAAAAAAAAACAAACTAGTTTTGCTTTACAATTTGCAATTTAATCATATCCCACTTTGTCAGAGAAAAACTGCAGAATTTCATTAATATTCACTAATATTACGGTGGTTACTGATCAGGCACTGACACAGGATCTATTCTGAAACCTGCAGTACATCACAGAAACCTTTCCAGAAAGGGATGAGCTGCAGTTCAGAGAAAACATCAGCAGTGAAATATAAACAAACAAGCCCTTCCAAAACATACGGTCACCAAGCTTAAGACGGCCCAGGGGACCGGGATAAGTGGAAGCCACCTCAGCCAGTTTTAAGTCTTCCTAGCAGTTATTATACCACCAGACACTAATCTATCAGCAAGGGACCATTAGATCTCTATTAACCTTCCCCTTCCTCCTTTCCCCACTCATATACACCAAACAAATCCTACAGCAGATTTTGCTTTTCAGAATTTCCTGTTCTTTAAAAAAAAAAAACAACAAAAAAAAAAACAACCAACAAACAAAAATACAAATAAAAACAAAAACAACCCCCCCCAAAACCTGCAGTAGCAACAGTGCATTTAAGTTCACAAAAAAGTACTTCTTTTTAAGGAAATGGGGTCTACAGTTGTTTGCTCTAAAACTTGTCAGTAAACTATGGATAACTCTACAGTTGTTTTCTACAACTTACAGTTTATTTTTTTAAAGCCTCTCCTAGCAAAACATAATAATACTGAATATAACGCTATGTTTTCTTGCTGACTTTCAAAACATAAAGATGTCCAGAAAAAAAATAATAAAAAACATCAAGTGGTTGATTTGGAGAAGCATTATGAACTCCAAAATGGACTAACAATTATCACTAACATTATAATCTTCTAATAATCAACAGAAACAAATTCAGTGCTGGAACCATGAAAAACTATGGTATTTTAATCACTACAGAATAATAACCGCACATAAGTATGTAACCAAACTTTGCTCATTTACAAATAAGAGAGTAGCAAAGAGATGAATGGTGGGGTTGCTTCTCCTTCTTATTAATTTTTTTTTTTTTGTGCCAATGCATCAAAGGCAAAGAAACTAAAATCCAGTAGATACCTATCTCCAGGGAGCACAAGAAGTCAGGGATTTTCTGATGAAAGTTTTTTCCATAAAAATTGGATTGCCTGAAGGAATGTATGAACCAGTTTAGATGAGAAGACCATTTCTGGCTCAAAGAGGAAAAGGGGGAGAAAAAGCCCATTTTCTTTTAGCTCCAAATAAGTAAAATCTGTAAAAATTAGAGCACCTAACTGGAACACTGAACGCCTCATCCAACTTCATCCCAGAAATCTGTCCTAGCCACTGAGCTACTAAGTAAGCCTGACAGTTTTGAGGGGGAGAAAACACAAAAACAAAGAGCAGAAAAGAAAGTAGAGTAATACAAGAAAACCAACCAGATGGTGGTCATTGTGCACACCTTAGATGTGAAAAATGAAGTCTACCATCCACCTAATCAAGCCAGAGTCAGTCCTTTAAAGTTCAAGCATATACCCTGATAGCTCAAGTAATGGTTATCCTGATAAAAATAAGAACAGGTCTTTTGCTTTTTATGAAAAAGTTTGAAACTTCCTCAGTGTATAATAACAACAACAACTTATTGAGAAGTGTCAGCAGACAGGAGCACCTAAAGATCCACTTTACTGATGAGGTGCGACACCAGTCACACTAGTAATGGCACAAGCTCTGCAAAATGTATTTACATTTCATATTAGAGTTGCAATGTGACTACAACAGACTTTAGGGTTGATTTTTTTTTTGGCAAGTAAGAAACCACTATTGCTGTAATTTTACTTTGTGAAGGGACTGAGGTGATGGAGTAAAGAGTCATGCTGCTCAGAGCACCCCACCAGTTTCCCCTGCTGAATCCCAGCTCAGTGTTAGGAAAAAAATCACCTGATTTCACTGCTCCCAGGTGCCTGTTTGCTCCTCTCTCACTAAGCACAGATGACTAACACATGGAGATGCTTTAAAATATTGAAGCTTTCATTTATTTTTTTCTCACCTGTATAGAGCCAAACCGCTGAAAGCCAAACTATGGCCACTGGAGAACAACATCAGCACAGCAAGCAGAGATGCTCAGAATTTAAATAGGCTCAGCCAAAATCAGAGTATCATCCTATTTCCTTAACTGGTCTAATTAGAGTCTAGAATTCAATTTCGGTAGGACATTTTTAATAAACACATGATAAGGAGCATTACATTCTTCTGGAAAATGTTCTGTATGTACAACTACACTTTCCAGATCTGTGAAACAGGAACATATTAGCCCTACCTCTGAAATGATGTTACGTAAAGCTTCTTCCCTGCTCTAGATTACCTCTAAATTAAAAACATTTATGAGATGAAACACGATGTGTATAAAGCTGCCATTTCTATAGCCAGTATCACATTAAACCTCACTCAGTGAAATAATCAGCTGGGGTAGGGGGGACAGGACAAGGACAGTAGGGTGTGCTTGCTGCTTTGGGTCAGGTGGGTTTTGGTTTTTTGGGGGGGTTGTTTGTTGGGGTTTTTTAAAAGCATGTTGACCTGAATCGGCTTATTTGAAAGAGAACATTACGTCATCGATGATCCTAGAGTAGCCTCTCTGAATCCTACTGAACAAAAAGAGCTAGGCGTCAAATAGCTTGCAAGGGTTAAGGGGTTTCAATGTTTGTGAAAAGACAGAATGACTGATGATGATGATTCAGAATTAATTGCAACTTGGTGACAGATACACACGACATGCCTCAAGTACAGCACTAATGCCTGCAGGGTGGACCCTTTTCCTTGTTGTACCCTTTAAACAAGATTTACTGTCATGCATACACTTTCCAAAATCTTCAGAACAAACATCCAGCTGAGCAGATTTTAATTTAACAGACAAATAAAGTATTTTGTATAAAATTTTCTTCTCTTTTCATTCTACCCGCAATGGTTCAACCAACCAGAAGACTAAAGCACCAGAAATTCCCTTTATTAGATCAGCCACTGACATTAAGTAAATTGTCATCCTTAATGACAAAATCCATAAGTAACCAAAATCACTACACGGGAGAAATCCCTGTACAGGGAAGCTCACATTACTTATTAAACCACTAATGTTAAAATCCTTAAAATGTGTCAGTACAGTAGTACATTATACACTTTTCCTTGCAAGAACTTCATGAAGCTGAGTTTCTCCAACACTGGAATATTACTTTGGTACTGCTTATCATCTTTTAAAATGAAGTATATCTTGACAAAAATGCAGCATTTTTACATCCAGAGTCTTTAATTTTAAGTAGATATTGCTGTTTCATCAGATTGAAGTTGGAGCTGAAATACACATACTTACTTTAAGTCATTTCATTTTAATAAGATTATCTAAAAATTCTTAGGATTGCTGGGTGTGAGGACTATTAATTTGGAAAAAAGAAAAACCTTAGGTATTTTCCATTTCAGAGTTTCTCCATTTTCCTCAGGAGTGGATGTATACACACTCTTAATGTACAGCCTGTTGTTGAATGAGGGAAGATGCAGTAACATTCGCATAAATGGGGTCAGAATTTCACCATTGATCATTACTCATTTAAAACAAACCAAAATGTCTTTTTCTCCCCTCTTTTTCTGTCGTACTCTGAAATTATTTTTCTGACACCAGGCAAAGTCCTTGTCAAACACTGAACAGAAGTACTCTTTGTAAAATGTCCTTTTCATATGGTTTAAATTATTTCGGCATTTACAAGTGTATGTGTTCTTCATTATCTGCCATTCAATAGTATGAAGCTACTGAGATGATATTTTTGATGAAAGCTACCAAACTGAAGAGGAGCATTTTGAAAGAGAAGTTTGGTTTTGCAGTTCCACTGGTAAAGCAGATGCACAAGTAGCAGGACTAAGGGAAGACTTTGATCTCACCTACCTTTCATGTATAATTGACAGTTGTAATTTGGACTTGGGGATGATAGAAAGGCAGCTGAGAAATTCTTTGAGATGCTTGTGTACAGAGAACAAACATATGCTTGATGCAAGCTGAAAGGAAAATACAAAGCCTGAAGAATCAGCATTGCCAAGTGCTACACAGCACAGCAGCCATACATGAAAGGGTAACCTACTCAGACTTCACCGTCATGACTGTCCTTTAGGTTAGCATGTTCACCCATGCCAGGTCAAGATAATCTGAGTTTTTGGCTGAGAAACACCCCAATGCAGAGGAATGGTGACAAGTTTATTTGCAGAAGGCAGGGACAGAGTAGAGAGGGTACAGAAGGAGAAGACTATATCCATGGTAATATCAACTGAATACCCTAACGTTCATAATTGATTGTGGGTTGTTTTTTTTACAAGGTAAGAAGAAAAGAGAGGAATCTTAATCTAGCAGACCTCATTTTCCAACTCAGGGCATTTTCCCAAAGCAGCTGTTCTACTTCAATTCACTCTTGGCTTCGTTACCACAAGCAGCGAGAGGTCTGGTCAGCTGGCCAAGCAAAGGGCTGGAACGTGGGACATACCAAGATGGTAGCCCAGAAGGATCTTCCTGCCTTTGCCCCATCCCCACTGGCCTCCTCAGCCCTCCCCAGGCACACCAGCCTGCTCCTGCCAACCCACCCTTCCAGAACACCACAGGGGCAGCCATGGCAGCTTGGCTCAGCAGACCTCCAGGCCTCTGATCTATCAGGGAACAAGCTGCAGTGACAGTGGTGCGGGAAGAAAAATTTTACGCACAAGCAAACTATTTACAGAATTCTCTGTAAATATTCTCTCATTCTCTGCCAAGAATAAATAACAAAATAATAATAATAAAAAAATAGCTGGTGTTGATATTGATCATTCAAGAGAAGAGTTAAGAGCTCAGTTGAAACCACACTAGTACTTTAGCTGTTGGTGAAAGGGACTAAAACTTGACCATAATACTTCAAGTAGAAGTCGGGAAGAGAGTTAAAAATTCATTTACATGAAAGCAAGTTAACATTGTAATTAGAGTGAGTACAGACACAACATTCCCACAATGGGATCACTTCAGCACATCAAAGATAGCATGAATCAGGACTTCACAACACAGATGGGTCCAATTTGCCATGTTTCTCAATTCACATAGGTTTTTTTTTTGTCTCACAATACATATCTTTAATGCAAGAGTTATTTCTATCACTGCTAATTTCTGTTAAACCACATTGTTGATCTGCACTGTTTTTAACAAGCATCTTAGGTAAATAGATGTTATTACAGACAGCCAAAACCAGACCTCTCATCTCCTGTTAAGCACTGGAAAAAAACACTCAGGAACAAAAAATTTGTTTGAATCCTGAAATTACTTGCAAAGGAACAGCCAAACACTTTAAGGTGGAGAAAGGTTGTCTTTCAAACCAGGGTACTGTGCCTAATTCTGAGGGAACAAGAAAGGCAATGAGAAATTGTTCATTCGCTTCACATTTCCTTCCACTTTAAGGAAGATGTTACAAAAAGCTCAAGCATGTTTAACATGATTTAAGAAAAGGCACATATTTGAAAAAAAAAAATATTAAAATGTGAACTAAGTTGAAAGAAGATCAGTAAAACACCCAAACCATTTTAAAGCTAAATAAAGAGAAGAATATGCATTAAAAATGTCAGACTCTGTAACAGCTGAAGACTGTCTACTGCATCCATAGTGCTAAACCAGAAATGCTGGAATGACATTTTGAATGTTACCACCTTGCTGGTTCAGTTTACAGTGTTCACTGATGTGATATCAGTCCACAGAGTTATCTTCTGAAGTACTGTAAGCAGATTCATGAAACTTTTCTTATCCTCAGAAAAGTCAGGTGTTGAGATACACACAGCAGAGGAATTTGTTCTAGTTCCAAAGCAGTTTTAAATAGCAAAATCCACAACGTATACAATAAATCTGTAAGACAGATGGCCATAAATCCCTAATGAAACACTGCCAATGTAAATATTGTAAAAAGGATAAATAGCACTTAATTACACCATTGGCAAGGAAGCTGATTTTTTCCTCATCTTCATTCTGCTTTTCACCAGTCTCTCAGGCTCTCTCATGCACAGCACGGATTAGTGGTGGCTCCATACTCTTCCACTGCATGGTTCTTACTCCTCTATGTCTTTCCTTCCCACTTTTTTTAAGTTAAAAATCCAAACACACACACACACAACCTGCTATTGTTGGTCTGAGCATTTGTAGAAGGCATAGCTGTACACATAGAAGCAGACAAACAAGATGAAAAACTAATAGGGACAAGGAAAAAAAAAAACCCAAACATGTAAACGTGAACAAGCAAAAACAACTAGTGATGGAAAAAGACCTGAAGTAGACAAGTTAGGTGGTTTTATCAGCAGAGAGTGGAGTATGGGGATGACTGCAAGACCTGGTTTATTTATTCTTAAAGTCTTTTAGCTTCTGCATTGGGAAACCTGAAGGAAAAGAACAACTAGCTTAAAACATGACTAGAATGACCCTCTCCAAACACCTTCAGCTCTTTTCTAGGCTGTTCACATGCTCTGCTGCTAAGGACAAACAGTTGTGTGTGTTACTTTGAGGTGAGTTAGGCTGTCATGTTTGGTTCTGGCCCAGAGCTATGACGCTTTTACACACACCCCCCCCCACACACACACCCTTTTTTACTACTCTGCTATTCCTTAACAGGCTGTCTAACCAAATAAAAAACACAACTGATCGCCTTTTCCACCTCTTCAGGCGAGGAGGACACAGAAAAAAAAAAAATGTCAGTAAATCCATAACAGATTTATTTCTCAAATAAAACAAGAAAACCTATATTAATTTAATATCTCTCATCATTGTGTTTTCCATTTATCTCTCGCTCTTGCACAGACAGGCTAAATCTTTAGCTATGAACCAGAAATTCTCCCTTGTAATCTCAAGAAGCCAGAGATGCTACCTTGCCCAATATGCAGGCAATTTCCAAATTCTCAGTCAAGCAACGAGCCCGCAACTTCAATCCAGTAAAACGGCCTTCAGCATAACACCTGGCAGCATATAATGTTGCAGCATTTAACTGTACTGAACTTGCTTCCTCGTGCCATATACTATATAATCAGTTTCTTTTCTTTCACTATCTGTAATTTCTTTTTAATACACACACCTATTACACAAAGCTTCCCTTATTTCTACTGATGTTTTTAAAAAGCCATTTTTGACAAAAAAACTTCCCAATACCATAGTAATAGAATGGATTATTGTTCTGCACTTAATTTGTATTTTAAGCCACCTACAACTATTTTAAAGTACCGTAAAATACAAGGCACCTCGTGAATGCAGTATTAAGCAGCTTGCTCATGTAGAGTGGACATATCACTTGGTATTTTTCACATACCATTATGTATTGCCTTCAGTGATCTCACATAAATGTGAATATCGGTTTAGTTATGGTTGCCATGTGTGAATGAGTAATGTTGGCGTTCCTATACCTTTGAGTGAAAATTTCAATTCATTTCATTAAATCAAGAGAATTGTGTTTTGAGGACTAAGTGTGGCTGTAAGGTCTTAATTTGCAGCGGATTCAAACAGATGTAGATAGCCTTTGTGCTTTCTGACTTTCCCTCTGAAGCTTCCAGAATGCTTGACGTGGCAATGTGGTCAAAAAAAAAAAAAAAAAAAAAAAACCAAGCATCTGAAAATCCAACTTAACACCTANAAAAAAAAAAAAATTAAAAGTGGAAGGTTGGTGATCTTGTTGAGCCCCACAGCTGTTCGCTCAGACTTGCACTTGGCTGAAGCTTGTATCTAAAAAATCAGGAAACTAACAAATTCACTTAAGCAGTAGACAGATTTCCATCATTGCTAAATGAGAATGTGAGTGATGAAGCTGACTCTCAGAGCATTAATTCTCAGAATTCAAGGCTCAAAGCACAAAAGAAATACATAATTGTAGAATTGCACCCTCTGCTCTTACGAGAAAACACAGAGAACAAGGGGTGTTTAACAGCACGAGTAACAGGGAGAGGGTTTTCCCTTCAGGGGATTGTTATATTCCAAACTTGCCAGTCATAAAAGTACGTCACAAAGCAGACAAGACCTCCAGATACCACTAATACCATTCGCTTTTCATCGGTACCATTGTGTGCAAGTGCAGCTACCGAATCCCTGTGCTCACAGTGCCCTTTAACATCTCAAGTCTAAGCTCAGCTTCCCTACTCTATAGAACAGCTTAGATAAAAGACACAAAGAGCACTGAAAACATTAAAATCAATTAACTCAAACATCAAAGCCACCTGATTTGTCGGTAAATTATTTGGTCAATGATTGATTTGATGTACTTTGCTGTAAAATGTGCCAGAATGAAAGAACACAGACATTAAACCACAATTACTAGAAGTAAAAAAATCCCAGAATACAGTGTTAAAAGATTAAAGGGTAAAGAAACATGATTTCTCTGTCGCAAAGAGAATATCACTGAAATGGAAGCAAGCAGAAAAGAATGAAAAAGACTCAGTGAAATCCAGAAAATTAGTCTCACAGAGAGATGATTTACTTCTCACTGCTGTAATTCTGTTTCAGATGCATTAAGTATACAAGGCTGCTAGTGTTACTCATCAAGAGTGAAAGGAGTAATGTTACTACTTATTAATCTTAATATTCTTGATAGGTTTCAAGCTCTGGAAGTGGTGATTAAGCTTCTTCACTGAGAACGGTAGAAGACGACTGAAAACTTCATGCCAGGAATACTTTCGGGCCAACAAGTTCTGCACTTTTTTTTTTTTTCTTTCTTTAAAGCAGAGAGAAACTTCATCTGCCATTTTAAGTAATAAAATGTCTCCCAGCACAGCAACACTTTCATCATCTGGCACTCATGTCCTTAATGAACACACAGTCAATATTGCCACAGTTCTCCAGTGCACACCTTTATGGTTTGTTAGATCTGGTAGCTATTAGTACTGCTGTCCTCTAGCTATATTTCTCTCTGATCTCCCAAGTTAAGCATCTGTAGGTTGGGTGCGAGTTTTAAAGAAAGTGTTCCTAATTGCCTCCAGTTGCTTCTGGGCTTGGTCTTACTGATTCAGACTCTTTTTAAAGAGTTGTCTTCAGTAGAAGATAAATTCGCCGTTTTCACCTCGGGATAACAAAGATGTAAGATAAAGCAAGGAAAGGTAGAAAGAGTACATTGTGAAGGAAAGAGAGCCACCTAACAAAAAAAGCCTTCAATCTCACCTTAAGGTAAATTAGATGAGGTCAGCTTTATACCTTGCTCCCCCACTGGGAGGAATTTTTGTTTCCCCATTTTTCTAGATGTAAAACTAAAGCCTCTTATCTTCTTTGTACACTTACTTTGCCTTAGGAAAGATAACGTATGCTGTTCATCTTAAAATTAAGGAAAAAGGGAAAAAGTTAGTGGGCAGATCTTTTTCTTTCTCTCTCTGTTGTTTTTTTTTTTGTTTTGTTTTGTTTTTTTTTTAAGGAGTAAGGACTGCAAGCTAATAGTGAAGCAATACTTCACTGAAATACAAAGAATTCTGTAAATTTGAAGATACCCTTAATGTTAAAGTCACCCTTTGAATAAAGACAGCCTAAAACTTGACAAAATGATACCACAGCAATTCTCCCAAACTTCCACAATCCTAAATCCAGAACTGAGAATGCATGCCCTAAAAAAAATAAAATACTAGGATTAATTCCACCTATTCCATCTAAACCTTTGTAACACTAGCTAGTATAACTTGTCTCTAGGAAATTAGTGGCTGTTATTTTATAGCTTAGACTTGACCATAAGTAATTATTTTCTTCTTGCATTAGTAACAACAAAAAACCCCACCACCACCCAAAAAAACCCAAAACACAGAAACACCACACCTCCAGCAGCAGTTCCCTCTATGACAAACTTACTCTTAGGGCCAATTCGGGCACCTATCCTTCTTCAAAGTTGTTGAGGGGAAGGAAGGGGCACTTTTAACTGCCTCAGCAGCACACAGTGGATATAGAAATAGAAATCCATAAGACACTGGAACAGAGCCCAAATTTCTACTCCTCACCACATCTCTGAAGAGGAGTTCCTATCCTGCACTGCTCTGCTCTGTTAAATACCCTCCTTTGATCCTGAATGTAACTACATTCAGGTGCTAGTGCTTATACTTCCACAAATTGACAGTAAATAAGGATGCTTACAGAAAATTTGCTCTATACTTAAAGTTGGTCAAAACTGGGGAGCAAGGTAACACATCTGCGAGTTTAAGGGGAAAAAAAAAAAAAAGAACAAAAAACAAAACAACAAACCCAAACCCAAAAAACACCAAAACAACCAAAAACCAACATAAACCCCACCCTTCCTTCACCTTCTCCATTAAAAGCTTGTATTATTCCACATCAGTATTGTCAATCTGAATTTAGTAGAAAAAAACCTAACACCTACATTGTATTTCTTTCCATTTTGCCCTGCTATGCCTTGCGTATCAGAATTTTTAACAGCAGTAAAAATACAAACACATGAACTTGTTTTTAATTAAAACCAACACTGCTGACAGAAATAGTCACTTCCTAATTAAGATGTGTTTTCGGAAGTGACTGAGCTATAAACTGTCTTTTCACATGTTAAATGGACATCCTAACTTTAATCACTTGCAATTAAATCAATCAATCAGGAAGAAAGTATTTTTGGAAGCTAGCAGCACGGATACAATCAATCTAATCACTCCATTTCAGTGAGAAGTTGCAGTGATCCCACAGACACAGATGAGCAAGAACAATACAAGAATTAAACAATGCATCTGTGCAATATTAAGCTAATTTCAAGAAGCAGCAAAAAAGTAGTTGAGAGAAGAATACAACCTTTCATTACACTGATTTCAAAACAGTGTAGAGTTTGGTCAGCCTATGAAACATGGCAAGAATCAAACCACAAGGGAGTACGCTGCTGGAAACATCTAAAACACATTTGGCTCAGATACTCCGATCAGCAAGATTGGCAGAGCAGAGAGTGAACCACAGGGAGAGTCACTGCTCGCTTTCCGGCAGGAGGTAGACTGCATGAGGAACAGAGAATCTCACCTAAATTTTTTGCACAGCTTTGGGTTTTTTCTTTTTTAATGGAGTATATTTATTGTTCCTTCTACCAGCCGCATGCGGTAGCATCAGGAACACGAAAAAAAATACAAAATGCTGGTCTGGTTTTACATTAGATGCAAGGCACATCACTGTTATTTAGTTTTAACTGTTTGGCTTGGTTTGTGGTTCGTTTGGTGGTTTTTTTGCCTGTTGTTTGCTTGCTTGCGCTTTTTACAGTAGGGAATTCATATGATCTGTCCTATTTCTGTAATAAAAAGGGATACTTGCTGTCAGTACAAATAAATTTGTCTTTTATGACTACAACACATATATTCAAAGAGAAAAAATGCAGATTGAAGTGATACTGGTGCTAACATCAAAGTTGTTTCCATGGTTTCTTAGGAGTCACAGGCAACCTTTGTACACACCAGAAAATAACTATGACATGTAGCTAAAAGTTAGCCAGCCTTCAAATAATCACCACGTTCATTTTTCTCCAGCATAATTTAATACAGGCTTATTAAACAAAGACATAGCTCATCGTTCCATGCCTTGTATTTGACCACATCTATAACTGAAAGAATTAAAATGCTTACTCTCTAAAATGAATACTATCATACCATCTTGACATTTAACATCACCACTGGGCTATAGAGCAAAGACATTAAGATAAAAAAAAAATTTACAAGTATTTCACATGACAATTGTTCCAGGCTTTCCATGGGCTCATACAGGAAGTAGGCTGCATTTCGCTGATATTTTAAAGGCTTCAATAATGAAACAAATTACAATATACTTCAAAAACTTCCTTAATGCATACTCTTGAAAAAGAGAATATATTGTCTGCTGCACCTGTCTGACCTTCTCTGCATCAGTGATGAATCCATCTCGCTGACATAAGGCTTCTATACATAATGGGAAAGTCACGTTCAGGGTGCATTGTGATAAATACTACACAGGATGTAAGAAGGTGCATGAAGGCATAAATAGAAGAGAAAACAGAGGTAACAGTTTTCTTCCTTCAGCAAATTTCATGTTTAAGTTCTTCAGCAAGAAAATAAGTATCAGAAGTAACAAAAGCTTACCTAACTAAAACAAAAGCTTTATGTAGCGTTTAAGAAAAAACAGTTTGCTGGAAACCATCAGGATGAATATATTTTACAGATAAAGAGTAAAAACATTTGGCACTCTTAGTGTACAAGCAAGAAGAGAAGACGGGATAAGATGAAGATGCTTTCAGGCACTGGGCCTTTCCTTCAGTGAAGTGGTGCTGATTTACATTACATTTCTACAAACAACGGTTAAAAGGAACCTTCACCTTATACTTTCAGAGAGACACTCAGGAACAAGTCCTCACAGCCACACTTGTCACGAAGGAAGGCTGTGCAGGGCCCAGGTAGAGGCTATCATGATGGGGAAGGTGGGAAGGGAGATAAAGGACACTGCATGTGGTGAGTCCATCTCATTTCAGTTCAGGCTTTCCTCCCTGAGCTTGACCTGGAATACCACCAAGCATGGCCCACAGTAAATGAGAGAAAAAGACAGGAGAGACCTCCACCGATGCAAAAGTTTAAGTCATTTACAATTTGGTATATAATGGGAAACCAAGCAGAATTTGAAAAATTTCTCATTTTATGAGGGGATTGGATTTTGAGTGTATAAATTGTAACCATAAACGTCATGATTATGAGCAAGTAAAAGAAATATAAGGTTTTCCCACCTATATAACACCGTAGTTAACGCACATGAAAATATCAAATATTGCTTTTATATGAAATAAGGATGTGTTGAAAATTGAAACAAAGAAACTGGGAAGGGTAATAAGCTTTAACAGTTTTACCTTAACAGGGCTAAGCGAAACCGCTGCACATATATTAGAGATTCTCATCAAAGGAGAATTGCTAAACTTATGAAGAATGGGAAACACTGAAATGCTTCAGTGTATTAGAGAAGACACAGATAACTCAGTAACCAATGGCTGCCATTTGGTTCCAAGATGAATTTGACTGCATCCTATCTAGCGTAGTTGCTGAATACAAAATCAGCCTGTTCTCTAACAAACAAAATAGAATTTGCTTTCCACCTGCTTCACACACAAAAAAGGGAAATGAGTACTACATTGAGTTTTGAGCTGTATGCCAGAGAAATTATTAGTCTGCTTAAAATCCCAAATTAGATACCCATTGACTATATAAAAATAATCGCATTTATAGGTTTCTTATTCAGTGTAGTCCAACACATTAGTAATTTAGCAACCTGTAAAACTGAAAAATGCATTAAAAGCATTTTAAAGTAGTTCTAAATAAACGGTTTGTGGAACTAGTAATCCAACTGTATGAGACATTTTGTTCAAATAAGTTATGTATCTAGAAAAATAACAAGACAGAAGTATTCGCTTTGGAAATTGAAGGAGAGGGGGAAGAGGACGTGGGGGGCAAACTGAGTATCTGGATAAGCAAATGTCTCATTTAGCCCACTTAAGCACAAAGTAATTCAGTTATACTCTGACAGTTAACTGCGAATTCAGCGTAGACTATGTAGGTTTTTTTAAAAGACTAGAAACTAGCATAGTTCAGCATTTCTACATATTCCAAATAAAAGGTCAGCAGCTACTAGAGTCAGACATTGGTCCAATGGTGATGCACTGATTACTATTCACTTTCTTACACATTATATATGTTTATTGTTCTTGAGATACTTAAATTGTATCTTATGCCTGCATTTTATGTTGCAGGTAATGCTATATAATGGTATTTAATGTAGTCATAAACCACAGGATATTCAATTTGTACTTTCTAGATTATTAAAAAGGTTTACACAAAATTTTGCATTTTCCATTTTTATTTGGTTCCTGTGGAGCATTAGGGAAAAAATACTCAGTTCTACAACTATCTTTCATAGACCCAATGCGCAGATTTATTTATCCCTGAGGTCCATCTACCAGATCCAAAACAAAACATCCCCATCCTCACTGCTTGCACTACCTTTCTACTAAAGCTCCAGTAGAACTGCATTTCTCTGCTCCTCAGCCACCCAAGTTCACAGACAGGTGCCTTAATCCAGGTCAGTTTGCTCAAATGTCCCGAAGACATCCTCATAGGCAAAGTGATGAGGTACGGACTAGAAAAATAGACAGTGAGGGTGCCTGGACATTGTCTGAAGTGTCCTTTATTCAGCAGTGGGAAGGCACAACTGGAGTGCTAGCACCAGTGCTGGGCATCCCACTTGAAAAGAGACATGGGTATAACTGAGAGGGACCAACAAGATGGGCCAATTAAAGGCTTGGAGCATCTGACATATGAGAAGAGACTGAGAGACCTGGGGAAATGCAGGTTTGGAGAAGATCCTATCACAGTGCATAAACACTTAATGGGACAAAGACAACAGAGACAGCAGGGCCCAGTGACAGGGCAGGAGGTAAAAATTTATTTATAGGAAGTCCCACTTAAACATTGTAATAAAAATTAATTTAAAAAATTGTCGGGTTACCTTTTTTTTTTTTTCTCACTATTGGGGTAGTCAAATGCTGAAGCGGGTCTCCCAGAAAGGCTGCAGAGTCTCCATCCATGAAGAGCTCCAAAATTTGGACTAGATGATGTCCAGAGATACCTTTGGACCTCAAGCACTCTCTGAAAGCTGTCGTTAAGTGTACTAAAAAAGGAAAGCAAGAACACCTACACTGTGCATTTACTTTGTCCAGCTCATGGACCCACAGGTACGTATTGCTTCAAATGGAGGGTGAGCATCAAGAGAAAGACCCTGCTATTCAACAGATGGTGGGAAGCACAAGCAGGTGGGAGATGAGCTACAGCACGCAGGGTGATTTTGGCAGGTGCTGGGTAAACTGAGCTCACTTACACCACTCAGGAGAAATATAGAAAGTGCCTAGATAAAATATCATTCAATATTTTAAGTGGGAGAGTTAACCAAGGAAAAGGTGGGGAGAGGGATCACACACGTTGACTGGAAGCACCTCATGATGGGATGGATGGGTCTGTGTTGTCTTGAGAAGGAATGAGCTTCTCTAGGGTGCATTAGCCCACAGGTAAGGAGCTGAGGAAGAGTGCTGAGAGACTGCAGTTAAGCCAATTTAATCGAAGCTCGGACTTTAAATGTAAGACACTGCAGGACAGAAGCAGGAAGGAGCTGCAACTGGTGTTTCCACCTTTTAATCCTTTAGAAGACAAAATGATCACTCCGTCAATACTAAATCCTGGCCATATTTAGGTATCTGATCAAGTTTTCTAGAATCTAAAACGTCTTTGTAGCACAGCCTCCTCTGACTTTTTCCTGACACTGGAAGTTCACCCTGAATGAAAGGGATATTTCCAAA
Organism: Thinocorus orbignyianus; assembly: GCA_013400375.1. Taxonomy (NCBI): domain Eukaryota; kingdom Metazoa; phylum Chordata; class Aves; order Ciconiiformes; family Thinocoridae; genus Thinocorus; species Thinocorus orbignyianus. Next base: position 299,489 of record VXBW01003494.1, on the reverse strand, counting down.
TCCTCTAGAAGAAAAGCACAGCCACTGTTAGCTGGGTAGCACAGCCACTGTTAGCTGGGTCTTCTTGTAGGAATATACAGAGATTAAGTATCCATTACTGTCTTTTATCCTTAACATAGATCTACACCAGGAACAACACAGATGTTCATGAAATCCCAAATCAGTAGCAATGTAACAACATGAGGCACCATTTTACACTTCCCTAGTAACCATCTCATCTCATCTTGCCAGATCCAGCTGGGATGGCTGAGGACAGACCTAGAAAATCTCTTACGTGCTCTCCCTTGCAGAGCTTTGGCTGTCCAGTGATGCTATGACCTTTTAGGTACATTCCATGCTCTGTAGAAACGGCTTGAAAAGTCATCATTGGTCTAAGGCTAGTAAGTTCACTAGTACAATGCCAATAGGATAAGAAGAAACACAAGATATTAGAATTATATAGAGAGCTATTTAAATAATTCATTCCTTTGATTTTAACTATCTGACGTTTATTAAAATACACAACAACTACATATTAATTCCTGAGTTATCTATTGTTGCCAGCAGAACCAGAGAGGTAATTCTGCCACTTCACTCTGCTCTGGTGAGACCCCACCTGGAGTAGTGTGCAGGTCTGGAGCCCTCAATATGGGAAGAATGTGGACCTGTTGGAGTGGGTGCAGAGGAGGGCCACGAAAATGATCAGGGGGCTGGAGCACCTCTGCTACAAGGACAGGCTGAGGGAACTGGGGTTGTTCAGCCTGGAGAAGAGGAGGCTCCGAGGAGACATAATTGCTGCCTTTCAGTATCTAAAGAGGGCCTACAGGAAGGCTGGGGAGGGTCTGCTCACAAAGGCCTGCTGTGATAGGACAAGGGGCAATGGATTTAAGTTGGAGAAGAGTAGATTTAGGTCGGATATTAGGAAAAATTTCTTTACGTTGAGGGTGGTGTAACACTGGAACAGGTTGCCCAGGGAGGTGGTTGAGGCCCCTTCCCTGGAGATATTCAAAGTGAGGCTTGACGAGGCCCTGGGCAACCTGATCTAGTCGGGGGTGTCCCTGCAACTGCAGGGAGGTCAGACTAGATGACCTTTGGAGGTCCCTTCCAGCCTGGATGATTCTATGGTTCTATTGTTCATAGTATTAAAACAGAGGGTGCTTTACTTTTGTATTAATGGTGTTGGGCTATGGATTCTTAAGAACTGCTTGTACTAAGTATTTGATTGGGCCACATTTCCTTCTCATTCATTGCTTGAATTGAAAATAAACAGCTGGGGTTTTTTTGCTCAAGCACCCCAAAAGCCACTAACCAGTAGGTATTCGTAAAAATTTAGTACTATTTCCAGTTTCTCTCAGCCAAGATCATAACCCAGTTACCTGTATTCATCACTCACAACTGAAGCCAACTTAGCAGTTCTTCAGGGTTTCTATTTAAAAAGGACTCTAAAATAAATGAAACTGCATGCTGGAGAAAAAAAACCCAGCACACTGCAATTTTAAAAAAGAGATAAAAACAACTTACTTACTTTTCACTGTTGAAGTGCAGCTGTAACTTTATCTTAGCAGCAGTTAGAGTTATCTTATTTTCAGAGAGGTAAAGAAAGAGGTAGACTTCTCATTATGTTGTTACTCTGTACATTGTACAAATCTGAAATTCACTGAATCTCCAGAAAGACCAAAATATGAATTACTTTGCATAAGGAAGATCACAAGAAGGGACAAAGTCTGGATTTTTTTCAAGAGATTATTTCTGCAGGAGTACTCAAAATTCTCAAACTCTTTCATCTTCTGATATGTTGACGGAGGTAGAACTCATGTTTATTATGGCAATAGCTTTTAATACTGTAAATAATCAAAAGGCAACTATCATATTAACAAGACCTGCCTGATGATTTTTTATGCAAAGATCTCATCGTAATTGCCAGAAGTTGAGCTGGGGCAAAACCTAATGTCTCTCCTGTAGACACTGTTTCAGCATCAGCACTGTTTGACCAAGAAGAGAAATAGTTTTGCTTAAGTGCTACAGGCTTCCTGGGGCATACCCTGATTCACTTGTACTCAATGTCACACTGACCTTGCGAAAGCACATAATTAATGGAAACACATTATTTGTATGTTTATTATGTAAGAATATGCTCCCTTTTCTCTTCTATTTGGACTCTGCACTCTTATATCTGTTTAACCCCAGTGGTTGCTCATGGACAGCAGCAACAGACAGAAGTTAAACTCTCGCAGGTTATTTTTTTCTGAAGACATTACAAAACATGTTTTACAGTGCAGCGGTGGGGCACGTTCTGAATCATCTCAAGTACTTCATTTCATCACTTTTTCCATTTCCTCTCACTTTAGTCCTGGCCTATCACTAAGCCATTACACAACTCTCAACTTTCAAAACTCACATTCTAATTGATTTCTTTCACCCATTTCTCCACTGATGCTCTAGTTTAACACTCCTACAAACTGCCCAGACTTGCTGATGGAAGGGAAAATCCCAAACAAATGCAACAATACAAAAACACTCTCCCCAAACACCCTGAAAACAGACACCCAAACCCCTCCATTTCAGAGCTGTATGCTTCACCACTGGCTAGTGTTCTTAAGGTTTCAGCAACCGTATCTCTAAGGTATTTGAGCACATGCGAATCACTCAATTTAAATAAATAAATAACAACTCATATGGAAGCTCACAGAAAAACAAAACCCCCAAGCCGCCAGCTTACAGCACCCCTCACCAGCACCAAGTCTCCCTACAAATCAGAATTATGCAAGAGCCCTGCAGAGTTTCCAGCCACATGAAAGCATACTTATTCTAGCTTTGTTTTTAGCAAGATATTCTGCCTGTTATTTAGAAAGAAAGAGTAAAGAGAGTAGGGGAAATCTTATCTGGCATAGCAGCTTGAACCAAAACAGTTGCTGTTTGGTTGCAAAATAGCAACTGCAATACCCTGGTGTGGAAAAGCGTTAGGCAGTTCTAACACTGAAGGCTACAAATGGCAGTAGTACCTCGATTGTTTATTTCAAGGGCTGATGCCCAGAGCTGCCATTTAATGGGGAGATAACTGATCTAGAAGAAATCTTAAAAGGAAATCCTTAAGTATATTGACTGATCAGCTCTACTTAAAAAAAAAAAAATATAAATAAATTAAATAAATAAATAATAAAAAAGTAATAATAAGGCAAGGAAAGGAGAGAAGAGTAAAGTGTACCCTAGAACTGGAGGTAGCACACCTAAGGCTCACACATCCCTATTTTATAGATCTCTTGATGGACATTTCTCTGAAGTAAGGGAACAGGATTCTGCCACAGCAGCAAGTTTGCAAGGTTTGAGAGCTTTCCTTTTCCCCCTTACCACAAGGTTCACATCGCACTGAACATCTTCGGAAGGGAAAACTGAGTGGCACCACATCTCAGCAGCTACATTATCAGCAGTTCACCTGGAGACTTCCTCAGGTGAGAAGAATTAAAATTAATCATATTGAAAGACTGCATCTTTTCTGGAACCCAAATATATCACCCATAAGATGCTTACATAAATCAGATACATCTAACCATTTTGCTTCCTATGTCTGTGCTCTGAAGGAACAAGTTTATAGAAGTTTACTGGTTCTAACCTCTGTAAATTAATTTAAAACTTTACATATAAAATGCTACCATGCTTTCTGTTGGTTGCATTAAGTACATAAGAAAGATTATGTGACTTGAAAGCTAAAATGTAGAAAATACATTTTTCAAATTTACCCATATAACAACAGTGATGAATTGTTTTGGTCACAGAGTTAATTTTAAATTACAAATTAAGATTTTAGTATAAAAAAATAGAACATAGTTCACAAAAAAAGCTTATTTTCTACTGTTGCTAGCAGTTCAAGTTAAAATTAAGCTACTCACTTGAGCACTCTCACTCAAAAAATCCTTTCTGTACTGAATAAACTCATATGACCTGAATATGTTGCATCTGCCAGTAGGCAGTAAGTGCTAAAAGGCAATAGACTGGAATTACTGAAGAAGCTGCAAAAAACTGTTATAAATGAGAAAATATCTTGAATGACATTTGAGACAACTCTAAGATGTAAAACATGTAGGAAATACCTATCAATGAAGAACAGGAAAAAATGAAAATTAATGTTATGTCCATCTATATTCAAGATACAGCCCTTGGGACTAGCTTGGAACCTCTTGAAAAAAGGACCTTTTTCTTTTTTTTCCACTCGCCTCAAGAAAAACACGTAACTTCTCTCTCCCTCACTTGAATTCATAGATCAAGATGAATTTGCAATGTTGCTTTTCACGATTGGGACATTTTCATCAGGAAAGGAAAGGGCTTATTTAATTAACTTTAAGTGTATAGATACATTTATGCATTATAAATGAGTTTTTTACACCATTTCAGGATAACAGTTCTTGCTTTCTAACTCCTCACCAGTTTAAAGAATCCTCCTTCCAAGTGTCATCTAGCCAAAAATAACCCATTAGAGCTGGAACTCGCAATGCTCTGGAGAAGTGAAAAGCTCATCTTTCCACAGCTTCTAAAATCTTTGAAGTCTGAGGATGAAACCAAGAGTCTTTGTGCTGTAAGAATTTACTATCTAAACTTCCTCAGTCTTTAATTGTCCTTTTATGTTTACCCCAAACTAAACTTGGTTTTGAAACCAATATACCAAAAGCAGGCACAGATAAGCAGACGAGTAAACTCTTGCTCTTCTGCCACAACCAGCTCAGAGCTGTTACTCATCTACATCTCATGCAGTTATAAGGGACACTCATTTTGAAAGCATGCTTTTGCCTCAGCTGAGAATTAATGCAACACCCAGTGTGGGGACCGTTAACTCTCAACAAGAAGGGATGAAATCCATTCAGCTTGAAGGAGATTCAGGCCCTTAGCAGAAGTGGGAACCTAGAGAAGGAAGGAA
>VXBW01003494.1:258177-293082 GCA_013400375.1 Thinocorus orbignyianus | reverse complement strand
TTTTTTTTTTTTTTAAGTTTATTATTAAAAATAAGTACTTTGCAATTCAACAGTAGGCTGCAGCCAGAGAAAGATAAGGAAGGAGAAAGGTGGGCATAGGAAAATTTAATCCAAGCTACTGACAGGAAGGAGGTAGTTTGGGGACTAGATACAAGATAAACTATTTGGCACAGTCATGCAAAAGGTTGATAGATGCTAATGGCAGTAAAGTTGTTCTTCATCAGTCCAGCTAATCAGCAGAGAGCAGAAACAATGAAGTCAGCATCGAGGTCTGACATGCCAGGTGAGGGAACCAAGTGCATCTCCCCAAATGCCCCTCCAAGATTTGATCTCCACTTATACAAGGTGAAAACAAAGGGCTCTCAATTTAGAAAGCATATCCTTGCTTAGCTTAGCAACACTTAAACACCAACCAACAGAGGAGCTGCCATTTAACAGGATGGACTGGGTAGGGGACATTTCTGATGAGAAGTACAGTTAGCTTAATGTAAACCAGCAGCTTCCCCCCAAAAGTGGCAATTGGGTGCATGCAAGCTTGGCTGTGACCTGGACCGTAATACTGTGGACTGCAGATTAGTTATGTGTGTGTGTATGTTACAGAGAAGTCCTGGAATTTGTCTCTTGTGAGGCAGGAAACAGGGAAAGAGTAACTCACCGAAACTTGCGTTGTTCTAATTTGGGGGGGATGGGGAAGGTGGAGAAGGCACATAAGTTACCTCCATATAAGAGCAACACCCAATGTAAAGCCAAGCATGCTACAACAAATCTCAGTTATAATTTTTATTAGTGTTTCCACTAGGACACATACATACTACAAGACACTTAAGAAATAGATGACATCTTACAGGTCTTCTCTGAAGTGGATTTTGACCTTCAGGTGGTCCAGCCAGCAATTATTTCACACCTCTCCCCTCTTCTCTCCATTCTCAATGTAAAAGGATAACCATTTAATTTTGATATTTCCCAAATCACTTTCAGCATATAGGATTTCACGTTAAGCTTACACCTTTGATTTAGAAGCAGCACGCTCTTTGATAAGTATTACATATTTAGCATCATTTCTGTTCCTTACTCAAGCAATATTAGTCAATGTTCACCACATCTTGGAAAAAGCTTTATTTACAGATGGGCCTCCATAAGAAATGGAATTTCCCAGGCATATGTCTGTACAGCTATGTATTGTGACAGTCTGCATGTTTTCTATATGATTTTTTGTTGATTTGCTTTTTCAAACACTTGTGACAGGTTCTTAAGGTAAGAAATAAACTACCCAACTTTCCTGTAGGGTAAATAATCCTATTCTGTCTCAGTAACATAAATCTCAATAGATAAGTTTTGCATACTCAGTCAAGTTCAGAGGCACACCCATTTGTGGGAAGGGGATATGAAATAGTTTTACTAAAAGCACACATATGAAGAAATACCTCAGGTGGCAAGGATGAATACAAACATAGAAAAGGAATTCAAGTTTTGTTTAAAAAAAAAAAAAAGGTTATCTTAGGATTTCTTCAGCCTGTAACAATGCACCCATGTACACTTGCATACTACAGTCAGCTTGACTGTCTTTAGCTTACCCACAGCAAACACAGCACATTTTTAACCTCTGCATCACAACAGAAAACTTCAGAACTTCAGTGATCCCAGAGGTGACTTGCTTTGTTGATGTGCTCCCTCCCAGGCTCTGTTCCCAACATGTCCTAAACATCAAGGCTGAACAGCAAAGCCACCTCTCCAATGCCTGGTTAACACCCTTGCAGGAAGAAGCAATAGCAGGAAGGCTAATGCACCACTTGAAGGACAGATCCCAGAGCTCACAGGTAGCACCACAAAGCAGCCTCAGGAGTTCACCAGCTGCATGACTCTGTGCTCTTCTTCCACAGAAAAAAAAAAAAGCAATTTGAACAGGTCCATTCCCTGGAGAATGGTGGGTGAGGTACCACCCACAGACCTAGTACACAGATTGTAACATGGTCAGCTTTCCAAGTTCTCTTTTTATACTTTCACAGAGCCTGAAATACATTTAATATTAAGAGATTCAAGTCAGAATCTAAATCTATTTTTAGACAAATACAGAATGCTATTACTACTAAAATGAAAGGGTAGAAGTAACCTGTACTGCCTGGCATACAACTAAGCTCCATTATGCTCAGAGATGCTGTAATTTCAGTTGAAGCAGTGTCCTGGAATTTCTCTTTTCATTTCTGGGTACAGTAGTGATTGACCATGTACTTTTAATCTCAGGCTCATTTTTTGATTTCTGACTAGGGATTTTTCACAGTGAGATAATATCGACTTCGAGGTATTTTTACATGTTTACTTTCAGCGAAATATATTTTACTAGAAACGCATGACTGTCTTTCTGGGTTTTTTTTCAGTCTTACTGGATTTAGCCTTAGGTGACAGAGCCCAAAACAACACATCTACTGCTTTCCCCAGGGATGAGAGGATTTCGTAGAAAACTGAGTTTAAAACCACAAGCATGTTTGGCTCTCTGTGTGTTTTTGTAACTGAAACTTGCTTGTCTATATCCATGATGTCTATTCATAGCTGCCCTCTTTCAAGACTTGAATCAAGTCTGATGCCTGAAAAGAATGATTTTTAAGAGGAAACGTCTGCTGCTTTTCAGAAATCCAGCGTTTACTTCCAATTTCTAAATCTCAACCCTTAATGAGTGATAATGAGTGTTAGAGAAGGCACAAGGAGAATTTTTGATGCAAGATCAGAGGCAACTCAGAAACTCAAGGACACTTGATAAGTCAGAATTTACCTAATAAATGAGCTGCATTTTTGATGTATTTTGATTATGTTATACTTTGCTTTAGTTTGGACTTTTATGACAGTTGAAAGCAAAGTTATCTTTATCATAGAAGCATTTAAAATGAAATTGGTTTGAAAAACAACTATGTATGATATTAAATTGTAAATCATTCTAAAGTTTCCCAAGAACAAAAGGTCAGATGCATAGCTTATGTAAATTAGTGTTGCCTTTTTGATGTTAATGGAGTTGTACTAGTTTTGCAAGGATTTGGTCTGCAGTGCCCTGAACTTCACATTTAAAAAACACTTTCTTGTAAGATTTGCCTTTCTCTAATCCAGATCCGTCACATAAATTTAGTGGGGAAACCACAGATATCAGAACAAGACCAGAGAAAGCAGAGCTGTGTCAAAACGTAAATCCAAAAGGAAAATTCTCCCTTTTAACCTGTTTCTCCATCCTCACATATTTGCTGTTTCTTAATGTTCACCATTCCTAGCAATCCCATTTCTCCATACATTCTCCAAATGCGAATGCAAGACTCAACTGTCAACTTTCCACTCTCTTTCTCCATCGTAGTTTATAGGAATTTTTTTTTTCTCCTAAGAAAGTTACACCTGGAATCCAGTCACATCGTTAATTGTGCTAAAGCTGTCTGGAAACTTGACATTATGAGATATTGACCTTTGGTAATCTGCCAGATATAAAATGCTGTGGACATACAGACCACTTGCTTTAAAAGAATTTTTGTGATCAAGATAGCTGCTGAATGAAGAGCAGCTATAGACAAGTTATGATTTGTTTCATACCTGATCTAATATGGGACATTTGGGGGAAAACTGGGGTATAAAGCTGTTCAAAGACTTGCTGAGAATCTGCATATCTAGAAGGTGTACATGCACACAGTTTGACCTAGCACACTTAAACAATCTTGCGTGCTTCAGTCACTGTATAAAGCATGCAAGTGTCTCAACAGTAGCCAGTTTCCAGTGGTGCTGTCTCTGAGAGATTCAATGAAAATAGCTAAATGAAGACTCAAAATTGTATGTTGTTAAATTACAGGAAGCAAAGGGAAGAGAAGCTCATAATTGCAGAAAAAAAAACTCCAAAACTAAAAACCACCCAAATCTAAGCCAATACCTGCATTTCAAAGATTTTGAACAGATGTGATCAATGATCTTTTAAAGCAGTGCTTTGCCTTTTTATATTAAAAAAAAACCAAACACACACAACAACAACAAAAAAACCCCAAACAAAACACAAAAAACCCTCCAAACTTCCAGAAGCCTAACTACCACTACTCCTAGCACAAAGGTCTTCAAAAGAGGGAGAGATTATTTCCAATGACGCTGCATCATCTGAGTCTCGCTTTTTCTAGTCTCAGCAGACCTGTAGACTTTGTACGCTGGTAGGTATACGGAAAGAGAAGAAAATAAGGAAGGAAGAAAAAGCAGTGACTAAGTGGTTTAGACAGAATTAAGCTCAAGTGTGTTGCCCATCCCTGAACACACTGTTCTGTAACAGGGCTTGCCAGCACTGAACAGACAAGAAGGATTACTTGAGAGATGGATGGCATCCTGTTCACTGCTTCCAGTCGGAGGTTTACATTTTACACAGACATTTATCAAGACATCCCTTACACTCAGCCTGTGGTCCACTGTTCTTTCCTGCATATCTCCTACCTCACTACTTACTCATACTTGCATTTGTACAGTAGAAACTCAGCTGGAACTTCCTTATACTTAAATTGTTGTCAGTTCACATAATATTTCTTTCGGGATACTTGTGCACTTCAGCTATTCTTGTCTGCACCTGCCATTCTTCCTACAATAGCAGGATCTAGTAATTTAGTAAGCTTAGTGATTTTTCTATTCTAGAAGTTACTAACAAAAGACATTGAACAGAACTAAACTTAGGAAAGACCCATGAAAATCACACCCTATGTATCTTTGAATTTGTCAGATAAATACTCTCAGACTTTTCCTCATTAGTTTTGAGCTCACCTAGACAGTTTCCCTAATTTGCTGATGAGAGTATCAGGCAAGTACTCTACAGTTTACAGCTTCTTTTCAGTCTGTAGGGCTCATTACCCAAGCATAGAAGGAAATCAGATTAATCTGGCATAATTTAATCTCAGCAACTCCACGTTCACTTTTTACTGCTTGAGCTCTTCCAGTATTTCTCCAGAAACTGAATGTGACTGGACTGCAGTCACCTCTGCTCAAACACACAAAATATTCACTTTAAAGAAATGAAACCAGAAAGCACACAAACTAGTACAAAGAAATCTTTACTACTTTACCTTCTATTCTAAGTGCTAATCATGGTGGGGTTATTTCATTGCCACAGAAGGATCCTCATTGTAACTATTTACACGTAAAACACATCCAAACAAATGCTTAACACCACCATTTCACGACTGTTGATCAAGCACTTCAATGACCTTTCAGAGATCCTAAAAATGGACCAACCCACAATCCACAGAACCAGTACACAACTGGATTGCATTCTTTATCAAGATCACAATAATGTTGCAAATAACATATTGTACTGTCTGAAAAAGTCATTACTTCCTCCCTCAAGGCAAGAAACATTGCTACGGCCTTAGTCCAAAGAGGATTAGACCTAAAGAAAACCAACCCCAGCATCATGATATTTTCTAAGGTCTAATGCATTGGATGTTAAATGTCAGTTTTCAGGATGAAAACAGGGTTCTGGCACAAGCTGGCATGTATTAGTTCTCCACTTCCACTAGGTCTCTAATGTGGGTTGACTCAAAATTGTTTAAAAATACTTTCAATTTAGTAAGCTATATATTTGTGCTCTACCCACAATATATAGAAACCCAGCTAAAATAGAGCACTGTGTGACATTTCTCCTCATTTAAAATTTTGTAAAAATAAAAGCTTTAAGATCTTAAAAATAACACAACATGCAAACTGGCTCCAAGTGAATAATTTAAGGCAAAGGGTAAATTAAAGTTTGAATAGCAGAAATAGGCTAGAAAGGGGAGGGGGAAGGAGAAGAAACAAACATTTTATTTTCTTCATGCCTGGATAAGCCATTTGGCCATCAAACTGAAACCATCCATCATCTGTATTACCAATACCACCAGCGCTCAGGGCAGCTCTTCTTCCAGTCAATTGATTGAGAATCTCTGAAAAAGAGGCAGTTTGGGTGAAGAAGTGACCCAAATAATTTTGTTGTTAACAGATACTCTGCTTCTAGAGGATGTCAGGATTGTAGGAGTCTGATCTTTTCCTCCCACTAGTACCAGTTTTAGTGCTGGGAGGAGCAAAGTGGGCAGTGTACCTGATAATTCACTTCATTCAACACTGGTCTTGAGAACTGCCACTGGTGATACACTGCCGTATTCTCTTTTAAAAACTAAACAGTAAGAATTGTCCCAATTCCTTCCTATATCATTATAATACCACTGTTCACTTACAAGTGACAGAGCATGTCTGTGTATTAAAAGCTATCATTATCACCTACGAAAGTAATAACCTTTAATAATTTCAGAGATCTGGGCTTTGAGACTACTAAGCAGCTTGTGAATTTACAAGAAAGTAAAGGTCAGACATTCATTACTGCAAGCATAAAATCTATTTGTTTAAAATAACTGACAATTATTAAATACAAGAGATTTGTATATATGAAATGCCTATCGACAGGTTCCTCTATAAATAAAAAAGAAACCCCAATCATCGTGCTCTTAGAGACTCAAACTACTATTCAATTCAGGCTTGACTTTTTTTTCCCCCACATGCTACATACCATCAAAGGTAATACAACTACATTTTTTGAGTGCAGGGAATTTAAAAAGACTGAGCAAATCATGAATTTATATGACTGTTTATTAAATAGAGACAAATGAGCACTTACTGTTCAGGAAATTCCTCAATAACTATGCAGATGTTTTAGACACATGGACAGCTAAAATTTCAGTTATCGAATTCAAGACAGAATTCTTTCTTCACTTGTTTTGTACCTCCTAGCTAATAACTAAATATATTCACTTTTTTCATTATGTTCTTTGAAGATTAAAGACATGTCTGACTTTGTACTGGATCTGCCTGGACAGTTGACAGCCCATTAAACTAAAGTAGTACAAGCCATACATTTTAAGGTCCTGATTTCCAAAGCACACCAAAATGACTTACTATATATGTACAAGAGTACTCCTGAGACACTTTGAAATCATACGTTTGAATTTCTTTGAGAACTAGATGGACTTCTGCTTTTGTAGCAAACTAGTTAAGCAGCAATTAAAATATCCTTATGGTCAGGAACCTTACCGAGGAAGAGTGAGGTGTGTCCATCAATAACACCATTATTATAAAAATTTAATATTAAAATCTTTCAACTATTGTGTTCCCTTCTTTTAATACAAGAACACCCAGAAGAATATCCCTAGCATCAGCTAGATACTGCTGATGAACTGATTTCTGGTTTAAAGTGATAATAAAAAACAAACAAACAAACAAACAACAAACCACATTAACTTGATGCACACTGCATCCTGGCTTTCCCTCCTACCATTGTAGCCACACCAAAGGAGGAAATATAAATACTGTTCTTTTACAGCAATTCTAAAGTTCACTACGTTGTGATGCGCTTCTTTTTTATGAGCTTCCTGTAGCAATACATACAAAATGGTGCACTCTACACCCTTGGATTCATTTGCAGTGTGTTCCTGCTTAATTTTTTTTTTCCTCTCCAGATCGAGTCAAAGAACAAAAAGGAAGGCTTTAAACATCAAAGAGATCTTTCATAAACATATTTCTAGCAATATTTTTCTGGAAACACAGCTGAAGCTTCAAGGTGGATGTTGGAAGATCACTCAAGTTGAACGTACAGACGCAACGTAAAGAACAGCAGCATGTAATATACTTCTGGCTGTGGACCTGGCAAAACTGGTTTAAGTAAGATATTAGATTTTGAAGCATAAAAAGTAATCAGTTAAGCAGCTAAGAGAATGCAGAGCAGTTTTCTTATCCCTTCTGTAATGGGGGAAGGTCACAGTTCGGTCAGATTCCCCAGCAAACACCCTCAGTCATTTAACCCTCATCATTCTCAGCTGGACTTCACTCTAGGCTGCAGCTCAGCTCCTGGTTTCCCTTAGCTTTCAAGGGAAAACACAGGATCACATTCACACCTTCATGACCATCCCTGTCAACAGGATTAGAGGTTGTAAGAATAATACACAATTATCCTACGTAAGGGGAGGCTGAGGGAAAGTAAATGAAGCTCCAGCATCTGCATTTGTATTTTACCTGTTCTCAAGCAGATACCAAAACAACCCTACACAAGGGTTTTTTGACACTAAAACAGCTCCCTTGAGTGTCGAACTATTTGCTTCTTGAGTGTGTAGGAAAAGTTGTACTTTGAAGAGAAGATTTAAACTGAGAAACCTATTCAAATGTGCTGAGGCAATATCCGAGATGTTTTCAGTAAGGTGTTCTATTCTGATAATTTATCCCATTCCTAGAGAGACATGAATGAGAAGGAATAAGAGCACATTTCAGCATAAACAACGTAATCTAGAAGTCATGCTGTGGACTGCTGAACATAAGACAAAGTGCAGTGCCGAGTCCAAACCATAATGGTTGCTTTCTACTGATATGGGTACATTGCTAGACTTTATGGCTATAAATACCGAGAACATGGTGGCTAGGTTATGAAACTCTGTGCAGTTGCATTTCATATTCAATTTATAATAATAGAGTTCTTCGGATAGTCAGAGAAATTTACCTTGAGCTAGCTTATCCTTATTTTATTTAAAAATAAAATTACTGTTTCATTTCAGAAACAGTACTGTCTAATCCATGTATTTCTGTGGCAGACTTATCTGTATCTGGCAAGACTACAATAGGAAAAATTCAATGAATCTACGTTGTCTCTTTTCAGCTAAGTAGTACTCCCTCAGGATTTAGAGGGAGTATATTCCAATTAGGTTTTAACCTAGGAGGATGTAGCTTGGAACTATGTGTCCACAGTAAGCTGACTACAACTTGGAATTCAGAGGTCTGAATACCAAGCTGAGTGGAAGCAAGTCTACTTTTTCTAAACTAACTTAATAACTACAGAAAGTTATTAGGCATTGAACAGGTTTCCATATTATCTGCTGCTCTTCATACCTAGAATAACACTGCTACTTCATAAATAAACATGCCCAAGCTCTTGTCTCATATACTATAGAGATAGATGTACATCAGATGCTGTATTCATAAATTGAATATATATATGCATACAGTATAAGTATTTTATAAAGGAAAAAACCACCACACCCCAAAGTACACATAGTTTTAGAGGATACCAAAATACCTCAACCCAAACAAAAAAACCCCTGATAACAGTCAGTAAAATAAGTAGTATCAATTCCTTATCAATTTACACATTAATTGTCATTTGATTACACTAAACATCGTTGCTGTTACATTTGTATTCTAGGTCACAAAGCATTCTTTTAATTCCAGTTTGAGTTCTTCCTTATCTTCCAGTGTCTTTAGCTTTTAACCAGCACAACTTATGGACCTTCTGGAACTGGTTGTCCAGAGACGTTGTGGATGCCCCATCCCTGGAAGTGTTCAAGGCCAGGCTGAGTGGGGCTTCAAGCAACCTGCTCTACTGTGAGGTGTCCCTGCCCATGGCAGGCGGGTTGGAACTTGATGATCTTTAAAGGTTCCTTCTAACTCTAATCACTCTATGAAGTGACATCCTGTTCACATACTGTGATTTCAATACAAAGTCCACGCTTTTACTCCTGCTTCATTTCCCTGGTTTTCAGTAATCAGATACTGACATAGAGCATCACATTAGGTACTCAAAAGTTCTACTATTTTTTCTAGGACTTCCATCAAGATCTTCTCCAACGCACCTTTAATTCAGGCTAGATAACCCTGTCCCATAAAGAGACAACTCTGTCTCTGTTTTCTCTATTCCTACACATCAACCTTACCATTTGGCAGCAATTAAACAGATTCTCAAATAAACTCATCTAAAAGATCCCATCTAATTCATTTAGATTATCATTGCACTACATCACCTCAGCTCTCTTCGCAAGTGCTCACAGCAATTATTTCACTCCATGAAGATACTGAATAGCACCAGGTCAGGAACAGGCCACACTGAAAACACCCACAAGTCAAAAAAGAACAGTTCCTCGATGTGACTTCTAGCACTAGAAGCAACATTTGATAAAATTCACTGAGCTGCTACAGCAGGCCCTACATAGGTCACACTAAGGATCTCATTTCCTCCTCTTCAGAGCAGGACAAGCTATCTCACATAACTTAAATGAAATATTATTTCAAAGCTGAGTCACAACACATGCCCACCAAACTCACCTGAAGCCTTCTGCTCAGTCACATCCCCACATGTAGCAACAGAGGCTGCTTTCTCACCAGTGCCACCAGTCCTTTGCACCATTCCTCTTCAACAATCCTATCATCCTAGAATCTCAAGAGTTTTTCAAATCAGAACAAGATATCTCAGAGCCTCCACCAACTACATTTAATTTTTCAATTTCTTATACTTCACTTTAGGTAGAGCATGCTAAAAACAACCAACACAATAAAATCCCTTATCTCATTACCACCTTCCTCTTAAGCAATGTTCTTTCTGCCCCTCTTTCCTGTGGCAGAACACTCCTTTTATGCTCCCAGGTGCTCCTTATCATTATTCAGTGAACTACAAATGAAACCCCCATCTCCTGCAAGCAGGTGTAGGTAAATAGAAATCTAAATTGCAGCTGAAAGTGTTTTATGATAATTAAAATGACTATGCATAGGATTGGTGGGTTTGTTTGTTTTGCTAAGTAAGATGTTTTTAATAAATTCATGTACCCCATTACATTAGTCAATACAGTTATTTTCAATAAAATTGTGATTTAAAAAAACCACAGAAACAACAAAACTTCTTTGGCACTACCAATTTCCAATAAAATTAGCTAGAAGGACATAAATTCCACTAGCTATTTTTAGGTCTTCAGACCTTGTATGCCATCAACAGCAACTAGATAAGCACCAATGACAAACCTCAAAGTCATCCCAGTAATGATTTTCAGAAATTTTCACAGTGTTACAGATTTACAGCACTCTTTGGTGAAACTTCCTCTTAGACCCCGAGTCCATACCCCTGTCATTTGGCCCTGAGGAAAGGTGACCATCCAGGTGGGCAATCGCTCTGCAGTCAGGCAGCTCACCTGCATCCCTCCATCACAGCTCTAAAAAATGATGCCTCAGCAATCAGGAAGAAACCCAACCTCATTAACTTTGCTGCTCATCACTAATCTCTTCCATTTATGTTCCTTCTAGTTTGTACAACTTGTTATTACCACATTCTTAGATTTCTTTAATTAAACAAGATTTACTTTCTTGAATGCAAGTATACATGGCTTGGGGATAACTGATAGAATATGATTATGCATTCAATATACATAGAGTATTCATATACGGTCATTAAATATTCTTACAAATGACAATACATGATCTACTTTCAGTTTCAGCATTTTGTTCAGGGTTGCATTCAGCTCTTTAAAATTAACCTTTTACAACACTTAATTCACAAGGTATTACTTGTGATTTGATTAAATACACATGTAGGTTCATATGCAATAAAAGGATAGGAAAATTTTGCTCAAATTCATCACAGATATTTTGGTTTCCATAAAAATACCATGGCGAAATGTTTATTTTTCTTTCTTATTCCTCCTCTGGTTTATTTATTAGAAGAGTCAAGGAGGGTCAATAAAATGCAACAAACACACTTCCATAAACATTTTGGTAGAAAGGGATGCTCTTCTGTTACATAGTTTTGGGGAAAGAAGTTGGGAGATGAGGGAGGCACTGAGAGAGCCCTTTGGTGGCTCTTTTAGTTTTTCATCGACTGTAGTTTCTTTCTACACAAGCTTGAAGGTTTCCCCCTGTGAGTGGAACTGTCACCCTTTGCTCAGCTCAGCTCTGAAAACAGGAATGAAACCCAAATAATTTGAAACAGTATTTTTAAAACAGGGTCATGCAGCTGTATAATGTGCCTGTTAAATAGTACATGATTACATTGCTATTCTTTTAGGAACAAACACAAAATGCAAATGAACAAGTGAGCAAATGGACATCAGAAAATAAAATCCAGAGTAAAAACATGTCTTTTCATCTTATTTAATCTGAACTCTTACTCTTTGCTCTTCTTTGCAAGGGGCCTTTATCAGCACTAGAAAATTCAAAGTAGCTAGGCTGTAGATAAAGTAATAAAATAAGCATAATTTCTAAGATAAAAGAATGCAATTACACAGGTTATACCAGAAGACATGAGTAGTCTATTTCATTACAAAGCACATAATTTTATATCTTTTTTTTTTTTTTAATTCACTAATTTGGAATGAAGTATTTAAGCTTCAACAGCTGCTAAAGTATTCTTTAGGTAATATTGGACCATACCTTTTTTTAAATATTAGGTTCCCTTTTACTGCCATCTTTAAATGCTTCCCATAAGCAGGCCCAGTGATAAGCAGGAGGACAATGATAAATCCGTATCATTTTGGCAAATAAGCAAGAGAAGGTATGTTTGGCTGGGGAATTCCTGAATCCCATCAATTGCTCTTCTACTCTGATGCTGAACTGGGGTCATGAAATTCTCTAGTTACTTAATGTCCAGTTCCATACTTTAAATATGTTATTTCTTATCAGACCAAGTCCCCATGTTCCAATCTGCTCTGAAGAAGCAGAAATTGCATTTAGAAAACAGGATTTCCTTTCCTTTTTTTTCTGTTCTTGGCACTCACTATCGCCTTTCAACATGTAACACCATTTTGACACAATGCAGTAGGTAAGACTGTAAAATCGAATGCATAAAAGCTACTCAGCATACAGAGATATGAGGAAAAAGTCTCTCGTTACAAAAATACCATTCATTTTTCAATGGCTGCAGTTCAAATTTAAACAATTTGCCCAACCTGAGTAACCCACCACCACAGACCCCAGCTCCAGAAGCGGCTCCTTACTTCTGAGCATCACACAAACACATAATCTTCTAACTTAGTATGTTCAAATATCATTTTAACAAAAAATCTACTACTTTAGCTGAAAAGGAAGATTTCTATTTTACCAGTAAGATAACTTACCAGTCTGTGTCAATGCAGTATCCTAGGAAGACTTCCATGGACAAAATGCCCCACCAGATCTTCTGGCACATCTTCTGATGTGGCCACACTGTTTTATAGAAGGCATCCAGGAAACATTCCTTGGAGAAATGGTTTGGTATTTTAAAAAGTTACATAATCTCTAAGGAAAACAGGCAGAAAAATATAGGATACTTTCCTATGCCTCAATTCCTCAGAGCCATAAAGAGCTTGTTGTTTTTATTATTTTATTATTTAATTTTTTAATTTGGACTTCAATGAATGGGGGATGTCTGGATATATTATCTTTTTTTTTTTTTTTTTAATTGTAAAATACCTGAAGAGAGATGATTTATAGGGTCACTTCTACATTGTCAACTTTGTCTTTTTGTATGATTTACCAGAAGTTAATGGTCATTGTACTATCAAAACTGTTTTAGAAAACCATTGTCTTACCATGCAAAACTTCCCTATGCTGATGCCCATTTATTTATTGCACTAGGGTCAGTGTCTAAAGGTATAAAAAAGAGAGTATCGCTTCAGGCAGAAAAAAATATTCTTTTTTCCTTTTTGTCTGAATTTTGGCAGTTTTGCATTCGGGGCGGGGCATGACAGGTTTATGCATAGAGGGGTTTAGATAATTTTAAAAAATTCAAAAATAATATCTGCTGGCTATAATGTTCATCCTTCGATGAACAAAGTAGCAAAGTGTAATTCAGCTGAAGAGATGGGATGATGTTTTTACTAGCACAAGAAAATGGAATGGAAGAGGAGCACAGGAGTGAAACCAAAGCATAATTTCAGGTACAAACAATTAGGAGGTGACAATTTGCAAAGGAAAAGAATCACAGCTTTGTGTGTTGGAAAACCCTGTAATTAAATCAAATAATGTCTCTGATATTATTTTTGTACTGCAGAAAGAAGTTTCCGGTGATCAGCCAGAAGAGTAGTAACAAATTTATCACATAATGAATTTTGTTACGTGGGGAAGAATAGAGGAAAACAAACAGTGATTGAGCACCAACCTAATGCAGTATATTTGTCACTCTGCGTGAATTAAAAAGCTAGAGGGACACTGTATAGTTTTTGCTGTCTGTGTTTTGATTCATGGTGTTGTTGGCCGTCTTAGAGCTATTAATGATAATGTCTGGTGAACTTCTGAATTTGGAAGAGGTATTTTCGACTGGGAGCATCTTCAAAGTAAATTTTTGGAAGGTTCAGTATGTTCAGCATAACCTTGGGCCACTAAGACTGAATACTTCGATCAGCACCACGTAACAGCAACAATCTTAACATTATTTATGTATACAGCTAGATTTTTATTTTCATAGCTAAAGTCAGTGCCTGCAATGTCACCAGTGATAATGTATTACCATTTTTTATCTATGGAAATGGGAGGAAAATCACAGAGAGTTAATAGGAAATACTATGGTAATCCCCATATATCAGTTAAGATAACTGTATTTCAGCAGGGCATAAATTGCCACAGGCTCCTTCTGTATTCAGACAACTCTGAGACTTAAAAGCAAATGCAGATATGTTTCCCTCTTCCTGGGGTTCATCAACACAGCATAATTGTTGATTCAACCAGTGAAGGGGAAGGAGACATATGTGGGTCGTAGGGAGTTCAGAATGACTGAAAGACACCACTGCCAAGTATCGTAAGTAATATTGGCCAAATTGTGTGATAATGGCTGCTGTTAGGTATTACTCCATTGGCAATGCAGAAAAATCTCAGGCGTAAAAGCTAATTGAGGATTATAATCTCATACGGCCAAAGATTTGGTGGGGGTGGTTGTCTCTGCTATTCATCTAATTAAAATAAAAGGGGAAAAATATATCTACACCCTGAGGCATCATTTTATATCAATAATAAAATATCTGCTTATTATACCACCTCAGCAATACACATACATATGAAATATACTATGATATGTATATTCACTGCTTCAACCATGATGACAACAGGGTTGAAAATACTTTATTTTAATGAGCAGGAATGGCAGAGGAGGAAGGTTATGACTCAAAGTTCCCCAAGATTACTTTCCTGTATAGAAGAGGGGGAGCCTGACATTGCCAGGCTGCAGCACTGGGGTCCGCCAGTTCCAAATGCAGGTTAAGGCCATGTTTGATTACACACTGTGCAAATTTCTGAACAAGAAAGACCCCTGCTTGCTGCCCCAATGCATTTATCCACTAAAAGGAAGCCAAAGGAAACCACATCAGCCTAGTAAAAGATGGCAAAAGCCTAAGGCAGCAATAGGTGATGTGTAGTCTAAAATGCCCAGCAGCTGTTTTGGAGCCAATGCAGGAGAACCCGGGGCGGGAGGGCAGCAGTGGCTGGAGGGTGCCCGTTCCATGGGTGCACAGGTCCCAGCACCATATTTGAGAAGATTGTTGGGTGTGAGGGCACCTGTGCAGCCTTCTCATGCTGCCCCGATTTTCTTCCTTCTGATTTTATGCCTCTCGTGTGTTGCCCCCATCTTTGCGACAAATCCTCTTATTTGTTCACACCCATCTGAAGGAAGGAGCTGATCATGCCTGAGCTGGGACTCAGCTGAGAAGAGCGCACGTGGGATGGGGCAGGAGATGGGGGTTGCCATGGAAACATATCACTCTGCTTCTAGTCTCTGTCTAAGCTTTGATACCAGATTGAGGCAGCCTGGTCTAACTTTTATCAACTGGCAACAACTGTGAGTGTTCACCCATAGTATTCTCCCTCTTCACCCTTTTGAATATTTACTTTGCTTTTCTAAAACCCGTAAACACTTTCACTCATAACGGAAAAACAAAGTAGTATGAAAAATCCAATTTTAAGTCTAAAGCTTTGTAAGACCTGAGCCTGTTATGAAAGCAAAACATAGGAATTTTTGTTGTTGTTTTGGGTTTGGGGATTTTTTGCTAAGTAGCAAGCTAATATGCAAGAGAGTTTAAAAGACTACAGGGTATTTTCTTTATCAGCCATTGCTTGCTTCATTTGATAACACAGCCTAACCAGTCTAACACATAAAGAAAGAATCAGAGGTCTACGAGTTGTTCCACACTAATCTCTTTTTTGTTAATGTTTCAGGATCAGCTTTGGGTCATATGATGCCCCTGTTGAAAGCCAGCTTAGTTTGCTCACAGGAGACAAACTGATAGAGGGGAGGAAGATGGGTAAAAGCCCACTGTGAAAGCCATCACAAAATATGCACTTTTCTTTTGCCAAATATCATAATATTGAGATAAGGAATATATCCTTTAAATATGAATGATGTTTTGCATCTGTACTTATTAACACATGTAACCACGTTAGACTGTATATGACATATTATATATGAACAAATCTAGAACAACAGTAAACTTATTAATAAGATAAAATGGTTCGATTACCTGTTTGAAAGTAATCTACAACCAATATCCTTAAAGTACAGGGGCTTTTGCATTTGTTTCTGTGAGTTCACTCCTGAGTATGTTTTGCTCTCCTCTCACCACCTAGCTTTTGTTCTTTCACCTTGTCTTTTTGCTGGGCTTGAAAAGAGCCATTTGTTTAGTGTGGTTCATATTTCAAGTACTGTCAAGCATGAGCGAATAATACTTAACTGATTTCAGAGGTTTCAGTTTTATAGCTGTAATGTTTAAGCATTTGTTGACTCCATATTTTTGTGCCCAAATAGCAATCCAAGGTGTCTTACAGCAGACAACAGATGCTGGACTGCTCAGAAAAGAGATGACGGTAGTAACAGCAAACTGAATTACATCGAGAAAAGAAACAATAGTTTATTTCAAAATTTTTGCCTTAAGAATTAAGTCAGACATCCTCAACAAATAATATGTGGTGCTGAATTACCTTGTTTTTTCTTCCAGGCAGCCACTGTAACACCCAAGACAGTGACGCAGGTAAAAGGAGAATTGGTCTGATTGCCTTCCTCACAAAGCAAACTCAATACAGTTGATTTGCAGGCCCCTGGTTATGCTAAAGTTTGTGCATCATCAAAGAGGTGACAATGAGATTCAGGCAAGAACATACAATGTATTCTAACGTGATTCATAAAAGTTAAAATAAGAAAAAAATTACCTTATATACCAGTTTTAATGTAGAGGGTCTGTGTGAATCCACTGATAACACATGCTTTAAGGCAGCTCCACGCATTTTTACGTTTTACATCCATTCTCAATAAGTATACCACTCTTTAACACAGAGTGCTATACTTTCTTTTCTGGAAATGCTGCTAAGTTCACAAGTCATCCCTCCAGTTTGGATTTCTCCAGATACAGCACAGACTGACAGCTCTGACCCAGTATCAGTATTTAAGAGTATTCTGCAAAGGCCCTAGTGGCTCTCCATACATGGGAAATGCTGCCATGGCTGATGCTTTGATGCTGGCCGTCCTCACACCCTATTCCATGAGCTACTGGTAGTCGGCAAAGCGCTTGCAGCTGGTAGGAGGAGAACTGGTGGTACAAGTGGCACCTGCTCTTTGCCTGATTTCCAGCTGAGAGAAGCAGAACAGATGACTGGGAAGGGAGGCAGGGTGAAGAGTGAACATCCACGGAGTAACAAACAATCTCTTTGGATTAAATGTGCATATTTATCCAGCAGACTGGGATTCCAGCTTCATATTGGTCTTCTAGATACAACTGCAATAATAAACAGAATTTAAAAATAGATGAAACACTATTCACAACAAATCAGAAAAAAAATAAAATCAACCATTTTCTTTCTATTTCCATGTAACTGATGGTTTTCATTACAAGAGGATTACTCTGTGATTGAAAATGAGTAGGAGAATGCAAGAGACAACAGTTCACATGACTATGAATAGGAAGAGACGCACCCTCCTGCAAAGTTCACCATCCCACGCCTTCTACTGTACAAGTAATACACAACACGTATCTACAGAACCACTCCATAGGTCTTTCTTTCAAAGGGACATTCCCTTTTGTGAGCTGACCCCAAACTAAATTAGCCTAATTCAGCTGCAGCTACCACTTTCTTCTGTATATCGTGTTTCTCTAAGCTTTAAGCTGGAGTCTGAGCTTTTCCACATTTGTATCCCAACCCCCAGTTCCCCACTACCTCCACTCAGAAGGTTTGCTCATCAGGGATGAGTCTTCCAAAATTTTCCATCACGTATCATTTTACAGATTCCACAAAATATTTGCTTTCTGTGTTCCTTTTGTCATAACAAGCTTTTTTCTACGAAGAAAAGAAGTCGCACTGACCTGCACCCTGGTTTCTCTGTCCACTCCCAGGGCTGCACAGGTCTTATACCATCATCCTTTCAGCTATGCAGGAGCTGAAGAGCATCAGTGTCACAGTGGCTTGAAAAGAGGTACAGCTGTACTTAGTACTGTACCTATGCTAATCTATCTTTCACAAAGTAGAAGCACAATATTTTTGCATGAACTTCAATCCACCATATGCTGTCAGGTCTCGAGCATATTTGTTGAAGTTGGCATCACCGTTACCACTGACTCTTCCTGGGGTTAGTTGAATGTATATAGTCTTTAATTACTATATAGAGTAAGGAGTCTCTGTCAGTTAGCCTGTATAAATGTGATCTCAGGGTTCTTTGAATCTTTATTACTAACAGGTCAAAAAGGCACATCAATATATAAAAGGCAGAGAAAATAAAGCCTTAGCCCCACATTCTGAGCTGCAAAAGTCACTTGTGCAATATTCAGCATCACTTCCTGGAGAATTTTGCAAAATATAGGTCTGTTCTGCGGACACAGAATCAAAGGAGAGAAACTGGAAACAATCTGGTCTTCTTTGTGGGAAACATCACCCCAGCAATGGTGGCAGCCCTTGGGGTTGGCAGTGGGGTCTTTCTAGGCTCTTTACCGGCATTCACTTATGAACACAGCCACTCCTTATTTTTTGCACCTGCACATGTTGGATGGGGGAAAGATGGAGAATGGTAAAGGTAAACATAGATTTGAACTTGCACACTTGTTTCTGGAGAGTTTTCTCTTTGTAAAAAGGATTTGAGCAGCAATAGCAGTGCATTTGGGACTAGGTAGCTGTAAACGGTAGAGAGCTAAAGCATTGTCCATGCTTTCTAGGCACAGTTACACACTTCCATTATAACCACACAAATCTTCAGCCTTTATCTAATGTTAGGATAAACATGACTTTTCAAGCTTATTAGATACATTGAAGTGCAGTGAAATCTAAAAAGTCTCATATTTCCTTTTTCTTTCCTTCCTTGGGGTAAGCTGGGAAAAAAAGAAGCACACAAACCTGAGATTTTAATCTCCAAGTGGTTATCCTGATAACTAATAAATCTAACCTTTCCAAGCAGACGTATGAAGTTAAGGGGACTAATTGATCATGTTGGCACAAAGGTGTTGTTCATTCTGCAAAGGCCAAGTTAATCCACATTGATGTGATTCAAATTAACCTTAATCAGCTACTAGGCTGACTGTGATTTCATTACTGGATATGCTACAATTAGACATCTCCCGTCTTTAAATGCCCCTCAGCTTTATTGCAGTGATTTTTTTTTTTTTTTTTTATAATAAACACCCATTTACACATCAGATGCTATTAGCGTAATTGGCTTTAAGATTGACTTTTTTTGTGTAGTCACTTTTTGGTTCTGTTTATTCTGAAAAGGTCAAGTAATACAGATTGATGTGATCTAAATTAACCTCAAACAGTTACTTCTCTTCTCAGAATGATATGTTGTCATGCTGAGGAAGGATCAGACAGTTGCCTTCTCTTTCCTGTTTTTTTTTCCCCCTTGCAGATGCATAAATCATACGTAGTTCATTCCTGGAGGCAGGTGCAAAACACTTACAACCCTATACATTATCTTCATAATGGAATTCAAAACCAGTTGACTATTCATCAGAAATTTTTTTTTTTGGCCCACTGAAGCAACATGGGTATGCCATGCACTGTACAAAAGGTACACTTTTCAAAAATGAGTTTTACTTTGCAACTAAATCCTGATCAAAAGCCGGCTTTTGCAAAGATTTCTTCCCCTAGATTTCATACTTCAAGTAGGCAGTGTGAATGCAATTTTCAACTGCAAATTCATGGGCGGTGTGCTTGACTGTGGCACTGAACAAGTGAAAGAGGTTCCCTCATTTTATTAGGTTTCTTAAGGAAAATAAGTGTGATTTCCTTACCTTTCTTCTCCATCAATTATCTCAAGCTATGAGTAATGCCTCTTAGCATGCCTCTGATGAAATGGAAAGGTACAACAACCGCAACACTCAAGGAAGGCAGTAAGAAACATGAGACAAAAATTACAACTTTTCTTCTACGGAAATGATTAGATGGGGACAGTGAGGGCAGCAAAAACAACTTCAAACCAGCTCTTTCCCCTGTCCACCACATACGGTCTCTAAAGAAATCTAGCTTCTCCAAAGGCAGGAGGCAATGAGGAGACACCCCAAAACACCCTGTCCATGCTGCAGGAAGGATGCTCTTCCCTGTCTGCTCCCCTGCGCTCCCTCCAAGCCCAGCTGTGGGAAACCACCCCAGGAAGGGCTTGAGGTGAAGCCCCGATGAAGGCATGGAAGGACAGCCAGCCAGGCAAACCGTCCTCCTGACCCATGTACCAGCTTGTCTACCCACTGATCTGCAATGGGGAGGCAATGTAATTACTCAGGCAATGTAACCTGGACACAGATCTATGGAGATGCAACTTGATGTAGGGAATAGCCACAACTGTCACATCATTTATTGATCAGAATAAATGTTTAATTTTGCATTTAGTTGAAGGCTGTGCTGTAATCAATAATTTGCCAGTTGTGGTTATTTTACATGTCCAGTCACCTTTCTACATGCAAAATAACCAGAACAAGCATATTATTTATTGATTCAATCCTGAACCCGAAAAACAGAGTGTAGTGTGCTAACTTTGGCAGTGTTTGTATGACTTTAGAACTATTTTTACCTCTGACGATGTCTCCTCATGTATCAGACACCCCTTTTGTTTTACTCTTTTCTGTTGAAATCTTCAGATTTGAAACTCAGCTCTGAATAGTAGGCAAGGAGAGAACTCGGTGCCAGAAACAAATGAAAAGAGTATTTTTTCATCCTGATAAATCTTCCAAAACAACACCAGAATGACTGCAAAGAGAAACAGCTACACAGACAGAAGAGCAAGTGGTTCTGATTGCAAAGACATCTTCTTAAAAAGTAAAAACTGCTTATTGGATCTCCACTGCTGTGGAAGATCTCACTCGTTGAATAATACAACACCTTAAATAAAGAACTGAAAGGAGCTGCAGTAACTCTGGGAGATTTCCCTAAATCTTCCAGCTTTGGAGGTTGGAACAGGAAAGCAGAGGCAGCCATATCTTTGTAATGTTCACGCAGCATTAGTGTTGCTCCCTTAATAAACCCTGAAGGAAAAAAAACATGGCAAAGCACCTAATAATTCTTTGGAAAATTTTAGGGCAACTAGTGCTGAACATTATTTAGGACACATTTGATGCTTAAATTTTGATACACAGTGAGGCTCTCCTTTTTCTGTCTCCTATTTTGACTGTATTTCTTCAACTGTGCAAAATCTGCACAGTTCTATTGATTTTTTTCTCCTTGTTGCTCAGTATGAAATAGAAGGGAGGTGAGACAGGTAATTGGTGAACCCATCCACTCCACACCTAGAGACAAACCTATTTTTCTTGGGACATCAGTTATTTTGAGGCTTACCATATGAGCAATATTAGAGCAAATAAAGCTGCCTATCCAACAAAGAAGTTGATTGCTTTAGCAACCAAATACATATGACAAACTTTACTTAAAATTGACATAATATTTGTAACATAAACACTGAGACTAATTATGAAAACAATCATAGACAAAGCCAATTATATTGTGGCTTACTAAGTACAATCACAACTGCTACATATGATGACAGAAATAATATCATGGTATATAGGGAAGACTATATACAGCTGGTGAAAAGGATTATGCTTGGCATAACTCAGAGACAAATTAAAATGAATGGATATAAAAAAAAAGGAGGACGTAATATTACATTACTAAAAATGAGACTGACCTGCTCTTTCATAAGGCCAAATTACATCTGACATGACTAGGATAAAAATGAAGCAGCTTTACTTATATATGTGTCAGTGGATGTGGATGTCTGCATGTAACTGTAATACAACTGCCACTTTTTCAGTTTGGATGAAAATAGTATAAAACACTGTTGGGCTTTTGGCATATATGCCTGTGGGCCTGCTGGAAAATATGAAACATTAGCACTCATACAGAATAAATTGCTGCAAAGTGGTTTTAATAAAGTTCAGAATATGCTTGGCAAAAACTGAACCTTCTTCTTTGCTACACGCAAATAACCAGAAATATGCAGACTCACACCAAATAGATATACGGCTTCATATTCATTAGGGTATTATCAACTCTGATTTTTGCATTTAGGCATTTTATTATGCCTACTTATGTTCTTGTCCCCCATTATGAACTGAGATTAATTTAGCACCATCCATTTATAAGCAACAAGATGTGTAGACTCAGTTATACTAATGCTCACTTCTTCTGTCTGTCATCCTAGATTGTCATTTACAGACGTTTACTTTTACAAGAGCGTAAAATGATCCCAAAGTAGCTTGTTACTGCAAAGCGATACAATATACCGTGGCTCTCATTACTCTGGTTCCCTAAATAAGTCACAGTAAAACTTAAATGAGCATGTTAACGATTGCTATCAGTGGTTTCAGTTGTTATTTTTTTGTTTTATGACCATGTATATCTATTTATCAGAATCAGCCCTAAAGAGTCCACAGTATTTTCCTAGCTGTCCTCTGACAGCTTTTTCACCCTATCATCTTGCCCAGCAGTGTTCAGAAAAGCCCAATACAAGGAAGTTTCAATTTACAATATCCAATTTAGTGTGTTGAGTGAAAGAAAACCTTGAAGGCAGCCAAGCTACCTTGAGAACACAACAGCTATGCTGGAGATGAAACCTGGTGCTTCTCTTTGAAGACAAGCTACCCGCTAAGCGCTCTTGACCATGGGTGTTCAAAACTCAGCAGAAAGCATGGTTTATCTCCCTTCCTGGTCGTTTTATACTCAACAAGCTCCTGGGATGCTTTTGAATAATGTTTCATGTTTAAACCTAAATTAGAGACAGGAATCAGCCTTTGTAAAGACTCTGAACTAGATTTTCAAAACAACAAATTGACAAAAATTTATCTTCTGTTCAAACATCAAAACTACCAGCAGATTTCACAAGAATCTCTTCTAAAAACTTGTCCTGTGAGACTTAGCCCATTATTCTGAGGTGCACAGGAGAAAAGGAAAGTGATTTACCATTACTTTTGACTAAAAGAAATCTATTTCTCCTCTGGCTTCCTGCCATCGCTCTTTAGATGTTCAGGGTGGAAGGGGTTTTAGATTTTTGTACTGTCACAAGCATTTAAATCAGACGAGTCAAATGACTGCTTCTTGGGTCCTCCTGGAACTAAAGGGACACCAGAACATTTTCAACTAGTTGCTATTAAATGACCATAAGAAGTGTCATCAATAAGGAGGAGGGCTGTGACTGGTTAGGAAACTATGAAATTCTTTATTAATAGGTTTAGAAGTGCATATGACATGTGACAGAATATTTCTTATCTGTTTACTACTCTAATACAGCTATTTTTCAGTATTCCTGGACCAATGCAGAAAAAACATTTTCAGGACCACCCTGAAAAAGAATTAGTAAAGCATTCAGTAAAGATTTGTTTAAAAAAAAAAAATAAAATCCTTCACATACAAATACTACCTGTTACTTGACTAAGAAGCCAGAACTACTTCTAAAACTCTAACACTGGGAAAATTGCATGCCCAAATACAGCAAATGAGTGACGTTGTGCAAATGGCACATATTCAGCGTAATAAAAATGGCACTATCTACTATCAGAGTGGGTAAGAGTCACTAGCATAAAGAAGTAAGTATGTTTGAACCAACAGTGATAGAGAAAGTAATAGACAAATGTCATGAAGCAAATGGCAGAAGATTTATTTGATTCCCTCATCCTAATACCTAACCATCCTCAGAAAACTGGGGACATGCCGGAGGTTGAGAGAGTTACCAACCTTCAAATATTTTAAAAGAATTGAAAAAACAACTAGGAATGACAGACCGCCCAGCCTAATCTTTGTTGACAGGTTAAAATCATTATGGATTAGAGATTACAAGTGTAAATACTGCCCATCAACTCAGGTTCAAAGAAGGTAGATAGTGTCATTCTTTTGTCTTTAGTGGGATTATGTATCTGAGCAGTAAACGGGTATAGTGTACTGGGATTTTTCCAAGGCATTTGATTTAGTTTTTACAAAGTGGTTTACAGGAAAGGTTAGCCCCATATGAAATAAATAACAATTAAGGATTTAACTGGAAATAGAGCAGATTAAAAGGATCAATTGATATCATTACCAACATAGCTGCGAATACCTGAGGTCATCTTTAGTGAAGACACTACCGAATGACTTCTCAGCCAATGTTTTTTTCTGTCCTGATACTTGGGATATAACATCCTTTTTACTAAAGACTGAGAAAAACCTTGACAGGATATAAGCCTTGCAGAAGAATGGCTTAAGTGATTAAATGATTCCTTATCACCCTTCTATGAAATTTAGAAATAACTACTTTATTTGAATAAGGTCTCCAAATTTGACATTTGGAAATAACACTTTCCCCCCAAAAAGCATTAGACATCTGCCACTGCTTCCCTGGTATTAGAAAGGTCATTATACCATAGGCAGCAGGAACTGATAGAGAACCCAGAAATCTTTGGCACTCACTAATTGGAATCTGAAAAAATATCTAAGGACTTGCCAAACACAGTAGTTTTAAATAACAGGCTGGAAATATGAGAAAACCACAGCCTCAAAAGGAGATTATCTGAAATAGGCAGGTTTGTTTATTGGTCTTTTGGCAAAGAAATTCCAAATTTCCATAATGCACAATCATAACCTCATGAAGGCGCTGACTGGTCTTGTTCAGTAAATCGTCAGTCATTAGTAATGGCATGAAGGTTTATTATCTATTTTGTTCACCCCCAAGACAAGCTAAATCCAACAATGTCACTTTTAACCTTAGGAAAGGAAATGAAATGGCTTAAAGCCTCATACCTTATAAGTCATACTAGATATAAACTCTCAGAAGGGTCTCGATGACATTTGTCTTCCCTATCTCATGTCCTTGGGTACAATGTCCAGTTGTAAATATAAGCCTATTGCAAAAGAACCTTTCAAGATTTCTTAAATATATAAAAGAAATATAAAAATATATTTTTAGATAAACTATATAAAATAAATGTATGTTATGCACTTTATATCTGTCTATGTATATTTGCACAAATGTATATGTAAAGCAAAATATATGAGAGCCCTAATAGAAAGACCACAGCCAACTTGTGCCACTATAGCCACTCATTTCTTATAATCAAATTATCATTGTATAGCCAGATCCTGCTTTTTAAGTAGAATGAGCAAGTAAAGAAAATACAAAGTATATGATAATAAATTTGGTTAAATTTCTGTGCAGATTCTCAGTTTCAAACAGTTTCCAGAAGAGACCTCTCTGTGTCTAGGAACCGCTGTTAAAATGTTATTTTAATCTTTCAGTAAAAAATGCCTAAAGATGCAGCTGAAATTGCAAGTCTGACCACTATTAACTCATCCATTTACTTAATAAGAAACCCTCAGATACTTAGAAGACCAGTGTCACCAGGTGCAGATGAGATGTATATCAAATATGCAGTAATTCTCTGACTAAACGTCGATAAATCTTCCTTTCTAAAGGAGAGCTCCCTTTCTCCCTTCTTCCTTCCCTTCCTCACAATTTTGGATAAACATGCTTAAATTCCATCTACTCCCATCTAAATTTATTTAAGCAGCCAAAGCCTTTATTAACTCTTGTCCTTAATCCTTACCAATTTCAGAGCACATTGCCTCTTCTCTGGCTATCACAACTATTTTATGTGTCAAAGAGACTGAAATTAAATATACATTCTGCCAAGACATAAATATTCTTCTTTACTTATAGATAAATCAATATGTTAAATAATTCATAAATATTTTAACCAATATTTTGGTCTAATTAAATAAGCACTGTTTATATTTTATTAATGGATACTGAGTTTGACTAGGCATTGTCTTATTGTAACTACCCCTTGCAGAGAGGATTCATTAAATTTGTTGCTGTATTATTATTTCTGTATGTCTGCAATTTTTTTATTATTGGTACATCTAAATAAGCCCAGTAGGATAGGGACTGGGGAAAGAGGAATAAGTAGGAGTGGGAAAAGTATTATCTCTTTCCTTAAAATTTTCTAGGTACTCTTACTTTTCTTTTTAAAACATTATCTAAAAAAACCAAACTAACTAACTAACTCCAAACTTGGCTTCTTTTTTTTTTAGTGTTACAACCAAAAAATTAAGTGTTTTCACTTCATTCAATAGAAGTTTACTTTGAATATTTGACACAAATAAAAGATACATAATATGGCCCTAAATGACTTAGGGTTGAATGTGATTGTGAGTGGAGACGAAGTAAATATCAGTTACAGTGATTCTGCAGAAAATACGCACTGTAAGGCAGTATATAATTAAGAATTAAGACGGCATTTCTGCTTATTCCCTTTTATTTTAGTGAGCATCCAAAAAAGCTAACAGGCTACCCACGTATCAACACTCATTTTAAGGATTCTTCCTCTCACATTGTCTACAGAGTGTTACATCCTTTTTCACAATAACACGCATAGGTGTCTGACTAATGAGAAAACTTCATCTGATGGGAAAAAGCATCCCCTGACAGATGCCATTTCTTTCTGGCCTCTTTCTGCATCAAATAATGGCACCTCTACATCTGTTCAGCAGTTTTATGAAAGGGGCTTAAAACTGTACTGAAGAATCACCCTGTTTTTGCCTCCTTCTATAATTCAGCTCCTGGATGCTGTCAGAGCCCAGGTACGGGGTTAGATGGCTCCCTGGACCCACCCGGGATGGTATGTTTATTTTCACGGTCTGAACAAACGCAGGTCACAGATAGCCCTGTATAAAAATCTTCTCTTTTGCTCAAAATGAGAGCATAACCCCAAAAGACAAGTGAGCAATCTCTTCATGAGGCAAATTCCCAAACAAGAATGAAAATGAATCAAAGTTCTGCTGGTACCTAATAACACTGCAGTCATTTAGAATGATTTTTATTGTCCCTAATGAGCATTTTATAGATACTCATATTTGAGCAGTGCCTGAATCTTTCAAAATAAGAACCAGTGTTTTCCCTTGAGAAGGAAGCATGTTGCTGAATGCAATCTGTCAACACGTCGGGGCTTCTCAGTCTCCTACACTGTAGTAACAGATGATCAAATCCTCTTCCATGTTTCATGAATTGAAGGTGTAAATCAGTTTAGCCATTAAATAAGTCAACATTCCTCTTATCTACCGGTTACTTTGATTTTATAGATAAAGGTATAACTTCTATTGCACGTAATTAAAAAGGAATAATTTATTTCACAATGTAGTTTCTATCACAGTCTGCTTCAAGCCTAAAATGAGGGCAACGACTAACTGTAATTTTTGCTTTTCTAACCTATTCTCTCAAAAGAGGAATATGATTTCACTTTGATTTTTCATTTCCATAACAAGCATTGTGAAGTATTTCATATATTTTAATATAGCTAGTCCTGAAAAAATAAGAGTCTAGGAACCTGGCCCTCTCCCTCTACCATGGAAACACTAAATTGCAGATAGCCTTCTCCCTTGACTGTTTTAATGCTGAAAAATCAAAAGATGCTCACTTGGAGTTCCTTCAAAATACTACTCGTTTTATTAAAGAGGATGGTTCCACTGGATGACAAAGATTAAAAACAGAATTGAATGCACTTCATCCTAGCAATGCTAATACTAATCTCCTAATCTTCATCTTTTTCTCACTTTAAATCTATATCCCTTTCTATAAATCACTTATTGTCTGATCATTGTTCTTGTCTTTGAGCAGCATATTAAATTACATAAATATAGCATGCTATTTATCCGTAACATTCCTGTGAATTTCTTTTGCTAGTCAATTATCAAACAGAAGTTTAGGGCAAAGCTTTGTTTTCACTGGTACACTCTCACTCAATGTTCCTGGGCGACTCTAGATAAGAATCATACAGACATATATTTTAAGATATTCAGATGTGAGCATGTGTTTCATTTATGCCCTGTAATAATTCTTGCTGCCTTTAAAAAAGTTTAACGGGGGAAAAATACTATATACCTGTATGATGAAACAGCGTTATATCTGTGTAGGGTAACATATTTTAAAGCACCTACTTTTGTACCTGCATTTATTGAATCTTCTGTTTATGAATCTAGACAGATGCTGCAGACAGTGATGCAGTTCCCGCAGTTCCTGGAATTAAGCTACTGAGCTTTATACTACTCTTAGGCTGGCTTAATCACCATTTTACCCATCCTGTAGCACATCACTATTTCACCCTCTTTAAAAATGTCCCGACAAACACGTTGACACCTAATTTACTACATGTTATTATTTGAATTGAGGAAGTGTATAGGAAAGACAGTTCATCCCATAAGTGTTAAGCCAGTTGTCAGGACACTGGAAGGATGTGTGAGCACCCACCGAGCCAAGCCAGTGCGGAGGGAGGAACAGCAGCTTCCAGCAGAGTCCAGCGCTGCGTACGGGCAGCTTCCACACAATCAATTAGATACCCACTGAGAGAAAGAGTTCAATTGATAAACCAGAAGCTCTTTCCTCTTTACATTTTTAATCTCTGCCATGCAAGCTCCAATTTCTTAAATACAGTGTGTGACAGGGTGGTTTATCCATATATGTCACACAAGCAAGGCGTGCGAGACTACAGTTTTTAGCCAGAAGAATAAAAAACAAAGGGACACAAAAAAAGGAAGACTCCCTGGTACCTGACAGCATACTTTTGAGTGAAAACACCCTTTTACATTTTTAGGAGCCTCAAGGTAAAAATGTAACTTGCCTCCACCTGAAAGTGTAAATGTGGAAAAACAGGCTAGAACGTTCTCAGATCTCACTGTGTGCATCCCTCCTGATAAAGGAGGATATTTTAGGATTTGGGAACTCTTTATAGTGTGGAGAACTAGCCTTTCTAAATGTAGGGGTACTTTCATTTTGTGAGGAAGTGTTCCAGAAAAATGTATTAGATCTTGAAACCAGATGATTAATGCACACTTTTCCTCCTGCCAGAAAAAATGGAATAAAACATATACTGAAGAACAGCCTCTCTTAATGCAAACAAGTTTGCTGGCATTATTATGGGCCTCCAGCTACCTGGTTAAATCCTGAAGATTCTTCTGTGTTCTCTGTAGAAGGGATTTGTTTCCAGAAGAGAAACACCTGTGTCACACACCTAAAAATTATACGCAATTTTTCACCTCACTGGGCCTGCACTTTCCAATGCTCACTAATTGGTACTTACGAGAATGCTATTGTGCTTTTTGCCTGCCTTCTATGCACAGGCAGTTGGAGTTTAAAATAAATCCTGTTAAGTTCCAGGAGTGGATGATTACTTTCTCATTTTTGGTTTTAAATATGCTGGTTGTCGCTCAATTTATTCTGTCCTTTATCCTTTCTGTTTTTGATGTCTTTCCACTTATCTTCCTCCCACCTCCTAGTGGGAATTTCCACTCTCTGGCTGGAATTCAGCAGAAATAATAAACGCAAGTAAAGATCTCCAGCAAAAGATCTTTGCCTAAGTGCATGATTGCGGATGCTGGAGCTGTGCCCAGACAAAACCCTGCCTGTGCGGATCTGTCCCTCCCTGTTAGAAGGGAGCAATTAGTCATGTCGGCAGCAGTGTTCGCCCCCCCTCAGACTCCTCTCCAGAGGGATTCAGCAGCTCCTGAGAAAAGGCAAGGTTCAAGAGCAGGGCGAGAGTGGCAGTTCATCCTTTCCTCTTCCCAGCAGCAACTCCATGGCAGAACAGTGATGACAAAGGTGTCTCCCCATGCTGTGTTTGCCTGTTTCAGTTCAAATTGCCAGTCAGGCATCAGCCAAGCCAGGGTGCGTAGGGAAGGGTTAAAGATTGTGCAGTGATTCTGTTCAGGTGCTGATGCACAGCAATGTGTCGGGAGACAAACATGATTTATTGGTCGGTGTTAATATGATGCACTATCCGTCTGATGCCATAAACATGAACAGATCTTCTGTTGTCCTTAGGCATGAGAGGGGACAGTCAGCTCCTAACAATGCTGCTCTCAATCCATGGGAGTTCCAAAAATGGTGTTTTCACTAGGTTGACCTAAATTATTATGTGGGCATATACACAACACAGGACTTTTTAAATGTGTGCTTTAACCTTTAAGACTTACTCTGATAATAGGCATGTCAGTTTCACCCAAGATTATATGTGATAGAACTGGTGGAATGACCTCTTTTAGATGATAAAACCAAAGTTCAAATGTTTTCACAAGGAGCATGATAGGTCTCCTTGAGGGATGTGGTGGATGTGGATCTCTGGAATGCAGGTGAGAGGCAATCAGGAGGCAGAAAAGAGGCACAGCACAGTATAAACCACACACTGAATGCAATGCAGATCCTTGAGGGAGGGAAGAAACAATTCAGAACAAAGTAGAATGTAACTGAAGAACACACCACAACTCACCCTGATTCCTTGCACCTTCCTAAAAGAAGCAGACTTGAAGAAGTCTCTTTTAACGCGCAAAGAGTCATATATAAGGGACTAAGAATAAATCAACCAGATTAAATGCACTTAAATATACTATAACTATAGGTGGTGTAAATTAAAACTGCCTCTGCTAAAGGCAGCAGTATTTTACAGATGTAGAACTGGAAAACCGTGCATCACAGGCTTATACCAATGTAGCTGGGAGGCTGCTTTCCGGACAAGCGCTGGTATCATTCTGTATTTCTTCTTCCCAAGCACCTCACCCCTGGTGTTATCTGGCCACTGTAGTCTGTACAGACAAGGAATCACAACAAATGGAGCTGTGAGTATTCACCGTCCTGAGAAGGCAAAAAGAGTAAGGCTTCTTCTCCTCTCCATCTCACCTACCATTGGCATATACAAGCTCGAGTGTCTGAGCTATTGGCAATAAAACAAAACAAAAGAAAGAACTCTTTGGGAATATGAGGAATCAAAATTCATAGAATACCCGAGATAAATTTCAATCACAGGGTTAGGTTTGCGGATGTTCTAGTTTGACATAGATTATTTGAGCTCCAGCAAAATAGGCTTGCACTTAGTACTATCTTTCATATTACAAAGGCCACTGCTTGAAGGGCAGAAGGAAAAAAGAGCCATTAGAAGCTATTTACATACTGAAAAAGAGAATAGATACAACGTAAGAAGGAATGTGCACCACACTAAGCCCTCAAAATGTACTCTTTGAAATTGCAGCTCTGTGTGGTTATATCATCTTGGCAGCTAAAGTAATACTCTGTGCAATTATCCATATTAGGAAAACTGTAAAAATTAGAAATGGCTCTGTTTATAGCTTCATTTTTCTACGCCGCATAGTCTACAGCCACAGTTCAATTGGACATTGTACTTCAAGGATCATTCCAGATGTTCTGATCATGAAGATTCCGAAAAGCCTTATTAGCACTCAGCTGTTGGGAGTTGCCATGTTGAAATCCAAACATGATTATCAGCTCTCTGGACAACCTTTTATGGGTATTAAGATTGTGGTTTTAAAAAAACCCTTGGTAGCCAGTTTTTTACCACGCTATGATTTCATAGACTGGAGAGTGGATATGAAGGGAATGAGCTGCTGTTAGTATCAGTAAAACATCTTTTAAGGAAAATAATTTTGCTTGAACACTGTATTTAAAATTTTAAGTTGTATGTAAACCTTCCTACCTTGAAATATATTGTACCTCTTTCATGCCTTCTGGTTCTGTTAAGTAACAGGAGAAATAGTGGAACGACACTCTTCACACAGTGAATATATCCACTATATTGACAGGATTGATATAAGAACAGATTTATGCATGTTTATATTGTTTGATTACTAGGTTAGATGCATCAGGTAATTGTGGTGCAAGAAGAAGGAGGTAGAAGAAACGAGGATAAGCAGCACTACCAACATATTTCACCCACTGAAAACACAGAGTAAAATAAAGCAGCTCTAGCATATGATTACATAGAGTAAGGTAGGAAGGTAATGTGTTTGTAATGTGAGCTGAAGGCAAAATTGTGACAAAGATCTGAACCCATCTATATGAGTATGGCTGCTCTTTAGGTAATTCACTGATCTTCCCTCTGAAGAGTGGCTTTGAGAGCCAGTAAGCCACATCCGTCCCTCCATCCCACATCCATCCATCCCAACCCCCGAGTTTAGGGCTTAAAAAAGTGACAACAATGATTACTGTTTATGAATGTTTTACTGATGCATCACATACACAGATAAACATAGACCATGATCAGTCTGCTACCTACTGCAAGTTAAGGGAGAACATATTCCTCAAATGTTCCTTCCTCTTGCTTGGTGTCCTTAAGAGCTCTTCTACCAGTTAGAGGGAAAGTGGGACGGGCTGGGGGTGTACGTGTTCGAAAGTTATTATCTGTTGGTGGGATTTTATTACCCCTGAGGACATAGTGGGAAATCATCACCCATCCAAAGATTTGTAGAAAAGCAGATTCCACGTTATCACAGTATGCAACCGATGCAATTCCCCGAACAACCAGCCATGAACTGGGAGAGGACCACTTTGTTTCAGTAGAGTCAGAGACCAGGAAATCTCTTGGATGTTTTGAAAAATTCTCCTGAAATCTTTCTCCAGACTCTTTCCATGCATATGAACATACAGCAATCATAAAGCATAATTCAGATATGTACACATGCCTTAGAAGATTATTTGAGCCTGTATTTCATACAATACAATTATTTAAAATTCCCTGCTTCTTACGGGAACTGATAACCTAACATAAACACGCTAGATGAACAAGAGTAGCTAAATTCACCCTCAAACCAATCCACTAGTCAGTTCCAAATGGATTCACTGATGTTTGAACGAAACATTGATGCTTCCTCAAAAGGAATTTACTTACCTTGATGCTGTTTCTCTGTATCTGCATTGTTTAGGGACCTTTCAGAGCCAGAATGCCCGGCAGGAATCTGCTTCATTATCTTAAGTCACAAGCTTTGCAGTCCACAGTAGCTTCAACTGGCTCTGGCCAGAGGTTCTTAAAGATACAATTTGCCCCAGTTCCACTCTGCCCTAAGCCCCACAACAAGAAATAATTAGCATTAACTCGACAGTTAATTTAAAAACCTTATACCCAGCTTCTTATCTACATTAAGTACAAAAGATGCGTTATTCTCTGAGGTGGTGCACAGTTTGTATGGCTGCAAATTTCCCCTCCAAGGTCACTGTTGTAAAAGGACTGACTTGGTTTGTCACCCCATTGCTACATGTTCCATAAAGATTCAACAAAAGCAAGTGAGCAAGTGCTGATACTCTCTGTCATAGCCACCTTCTGAGTAATCTGGAAGAAGTGTTTTTTCTATTTCTTCAGAGAAAATGCCTCAGTGTCTCAAAAACTACACATTTTGTCTTTTGCTTCCTTCAGAAGCAAATAAAAATCTGTGAGATAAAATGATTTGCAAATGTAATTGTAACAAATACACCAAAATAAATAAATAGCAGAATTTTTCCATTTACGTTTTAAAAGGAACAGCTTTACTAGGGCTCCATGACCTAGTAAAAGCATGTAAAAAAAATTAAGCCCGCAGCAGCCTATTTAAAATAAAAAAAAAAAAAAATTTGGTAGCATCTGAAAAAAGAACAGTTTACTCAGCTTAGTCTCAGCCAACAAAAAATGCCGTTGCCTTTTTTATTGCTTCTAGAGCATTTTAAGACCCCTATTTACAGTGAAACCTGTAAAAGCCCATTTCCTTTACTTTCCTTTACTTCTGTATAAAGGGGGCTGAAAGCAATTTTAAAGAACATATGGTTAGGCAATACTGTTGTCAAATATCAGGGGGAAAGAATAGTTTCTGAGAGACCACAAAATCACTAGAACGACAGTGAGATTTTACATGAGCAAGTCGTAAGAGTACAGAAGTCATCCTGATGGGCAACAGTCCGGACGCTTCCAGATACCATTCTAAGTGGGAGGAAAAATGTAAATTAAAACCCTGCCACACACACAAAAGACAACCTAAAGTCATTATTTAGAAGTTTCAGAGTAGGCCTCACAAAGGTGACACTGAAAAGCTTCAGTGTGTAAGTGCTTTCCTCTCACTGTTTGAAAAGCCAGTGGTTTCCACAGCACGATTATTTGTATAATTGCTCCGTGTACCTAGTACTAATTTACCTTCATAGCATATTGACCTTGTATCACGTTAAACTTTGCACAGCTATTAACAGATTATGCCACCACTTTGTAAACTGGTTTTCGCTAGATTTTTCACTTCCAAGCAGGCTTTTGTTTTCCATATTTGCCCCTCAAGGTATTTCTCTCTAGTCATTCTCTGTTCAAATACACTGAGGGCCTGTCACTCTGGCTTTTGTTTATACTGCCTAAAAACAGGTGTAGAAGGATAGTAAATCCAACCCAACAGCAACATTCATGACCAATTTTCATTCAAAGCAGAATGTGTTTTCCAATTGCTGAACATCAGTTTGAAGGCTGCAGAAGTATGTTAAAATCTGAACACTCTGGAGACAAATGTCAATGCCAGAACTTCTCAGCAAAAGTAAACCTGCAGTTTTAAAATCTGCTCCAAAGTTTTGACTTCTCACTTCTCGTTTTCTCACGCTGCTTTTCCTCTCCAGGAAAAAAAGCCTTCAGAATTAAATGCATTATTTTGTTATTGTGCTAGTAACATCTTGCATTTAATTTCGGGTATGGAGAAAAAAAAAAAAAAAGAAAAAGAAAAAAAAAAACAGCAGCAGCTCTGGTTGGAGACGAAAGACTGTTGAAGTCTTTCTTCTTGCCTCACCTCCTTATCGGTCTTCCCAACTCCCATACTGGCACACTAACACAACCATCTGCAGGTCCTAGCAACAGTGAAGAAAGTCCTTCTTTTAGCCAGGTTTTAACCCGGATCAGCTCTTCACTCCTT
>VXBW01003494.1:192791-258142 GCA_013400375.1 Thinocorus orbignyianus | reverse complement strand
TTTTAGTTAGGTCCATAGGCATTGTGAAACTGAAGAGGAAATGTGGGAGTTGAAAAACATGGCTGGTGAAGAAAGAATCTTGCCTATGCGCCTCTTTCCATTAAAAGAAATGTTCATTAAAACACAGATCCTGCTTTTTATTTTTTAATCTAATCCAAAATATAACAACCCTGTTATTATATACAATCAAAACACAGATTCTGCATTTTTTAAAAATCTAATCAAACATATAAAAAAGCTGCTATCATACACAATTACATGTTTGATTGACATGACATTTTGGCTTGGGTGCTTCAGAGAATACAAATCAGAAATGCAGTAAAATAATCTCAGTGCAAGTTGATTTAAGGTCAGTATATGCCTTTCAGGTTCACATTGATCGACTTTATTGTTTGCTACTTACTACAATACCACCTCTAAAGGAAGTAAAAGACAAATATTATAAACCTGTACTGCTAAGATACGTTTTTAAGATATCTTTTTTTCTCATATCCTAAAAGAACGAAGAAACACTGTCGATGTTTGTGAAAGAACTGTTTCATGTTGCAACAGCAGAATGTTAGAAACAGGATACGATTTGGATAATTTAACAGTTGCCAAATAAGATGATTAAAAATATATTCAGCTGAAGACAGTTCTAGTTCAAGTTTCTAAATGTATTTATCCTTGCTTTTAGCTTCTCACATATGACATCTCTTTGGGCCAAGACGAGGGGATTTGAGTGGAAATGAGAGTTCGCCCTAAACCGTGTGAAATATGAGATGGAGATATCTTGTAATAGTAGGTAATGCTCACTGTAAAAATATGAGCTGTAAAATTTAATCTTAAATTACTTTATACTGCTAATGTTTAAGCCAATTCATTACAGCTGCAGAGTTCTGGCACAGAGCACCTTGTTACGCAGAGCCATTAACTCCTCACTATCTTTGTCATACACCCAGAAGTGATACGG
The DNA here is from genome assembly GCA_013400375.1 of Thinocorus orbignyianus. NCBI lineage: Eukaryota > Metazoa > Chordata > Aves > Ciconiiformes > Thinocoridae > Thinocorus > Thinocorus orbignyianus. Next base: position 257,190 of record VXBW01003494.1, on the reverse strand, counting down.
ATCAACCAGCCTCAGAAAGGAGAGGTGGCTAAAAAAGGTGCAGAGCTCCATTTGTTCTCATCAAAGGGAACACTTTTACTAAGTCCTACTTAATCGAATTGGAGAAGAAACTCTGTGACTTGTATCTCTGCAAGGATTATTCACTTTCTGTATAATCTGCAAGAGGACTACGCATTTTAGTGAAGTAAGAGATGTTGTTAATGGTATGATTACGTTAATACCTGGTGTGAGAGATTAAGTGAATGAACTCATTCAAAAAAGTACAGCTATTCTTCTGTCAGTGATGGTCTTGTGATCAAAGCATGGGATTTGCAACTAGGAGACCCACTCCCTTCTCCTGCTGATGATGAAATCTTCGTAAGGAATCAGCTGTCCAAAAAAAAAGACGAGATCCCACCCACACCCCATGTCCTAAGCTCAGATCCTCTTCTGCAGGGAAAAACAGAGGGTGGAATTTTACCCATTTTATGTAAAAATAATACGGAAAAAAGCCCCAAACCTCTCCATGAGAATCTGTGGCAAAATCAGATTTCTTTTTTCCTTTGTTTGGAGTGTAGAAAATATTGAATTAGTGTTTTGAAGGCAAGAATAGCTAAAGACAAGGAAACCAGGATAGCTTGTAATGCACTGTCTGGTATAAGAGATCAGCAACTTCTTTAAACAAACAGAATGTCATAAGGTAAACTGTTTAATTTCAGTAAAATGTTTAATATAACATGTTCTATAAATTGGAAAATATAAGGATTAGTAGAGGAAATACCAAGCGCCAAAGGACCTCACCAGAAAGCGTATGATGACAGGTCATCCTGAACAAACAGCTGTACAGGAACGAGATCAATAGCTGAGATCTCCAAATTTTCTTTTAGGATCATTCTTATTTAATAATTTTGCAGCTACCCTTGGCACACAAAAACATTGGATGTTAATTGCATTTCTTCATAACGCAATGCTGAACTTAATCAATAACAGCAAGATGTATGTATCATGGAGGGGAAAAGGGACTGCATTGAGGATGGAGCACAGGTATAAGATAAAATTACATATTACAGGCTACTGTCAATGATTATTTTCTATTATTCAATGATTATTTTCTATTCTTTTTTCTAATGACACAGAAAAATACAACTGTAATAGCCCACCACAGATAGGGAAATATTCAGATACTCTGTATAACACTAATTTTTAGATACTGTGTAACATGGTCAGGCAAAAGACCAATGAATTCAAGGATCTATCACAAGATATTTCCAGCAGAAATGGCAATTTAAATGGCAGCTATTTAAGTCACTGATAAGACCTCGACTTTTAATTTTGCTCCATCTTTACAGTAATAAAAAAAATATATTGGATCATTTCTGTTGAGTCTAATGAAAGGAGGGACTATTGGAGTGATCGAAAGAATATAGAACACATCTTAAAACACAAATCTTTCTGGCCATGGCAAAGTGGCAAAGAGTGGGACTTAAAAATACCCCAAGAGAAAAATACTAGAAGAAAGGAGCATTTGTTTGTACTAAAGGAAAATAACAGGGTCTAAATAGATGAGTACAAATTGACGATGACCAAATTTAATATGGAAATTAGAAGACATTTTTCATTTTTTAGGAATGGAGCAATGATGGTTCTGTGGCTGCGCCTCCCAAACTCCCAGTTCCGCATGTGATGGGTGGGGGGATCTGTTTGACATCTTTTCTCCTTCCATAATTTTATTACTTTTTATTGCTTTTTTTAAATAAAAGGACATGGTAAAAATTCTGAAAACAGCAATGACACAAAGGAGCTTATCAAATATCCAGATCAGAGTTATCACTCAGTGGTGTAAATGCTATAACAAGGTAATACTAGCGATGACACTGTCCAGATTAAATAAATCTTCTCAGTCAGCATATGGTGGTGACATATCACACAGAATAATGGGGATCAACTCTGCCACTTTCTTCTAATACTTAAAAACCCATATTTTAATATTAAACTAATTTAGCTGGAGCATGTTCTGATGTTACTGTTTATGATTATCTCCCACTTCTATAAAACAACATACAAATATTATATATTATTTATATAAAACATATAAAAACATTCTTTTTATGATGAACAAATACAAGATCTCTTCAAAGTTCTTTTCTTACTCTCATTTCTCCCCTCCTCATGCTACATATGAGCAGTAAAAATACTCTGAAAAGTTGGCTTCCTGTCATCATTTAATTCACACCAAATATAGTCACACACATCCAGAAAGGCTGTACTGCTCCCAGTAAACAATGATGGAAGAACAAATGGAGCTCGTCCATTTACACTGGTTTCAGTTCATTATTTCAGAGTGAGATAGATTAGAATGTCACAAACACAGATAAGCATTCTGCTCCTCAGTTTTGACTTTAACCAACAAGCTCTGAAGAGCTGGGTTTGATTCATGGATAAACTCTCTAGTGAAGAACTGGATACAGATCAAACAAATAGAAAAGTAACTAATTTATAGCACATATGAAATGTGTTAGAAATTGTCAGCAGAGGAAGCAGACAAATATAAATATGGAGGAAATATACACCAGAAAATGTATTTTACTATCTTACAATGTTTAGTAGATTATTACAGTCATTTCAGGATACCTTAGTTCTTTGTCTTTAGATCCTTCTAAGGAGTCACAGATTATCTACAGGTTTCTAATGATCCTACCTGTTGTCTAATAATGACCAGCCTACTGAAATGTTAAAAACCCCAGTCTGAATTCTTCATCAGCCTTTGTACCTCACCCCCATCAGCTACAGCATCCTTGATTGCGTGCCTATTATTCTGCCCTTTCATTATAGTATTTCTAGTCATTGAAGCTTTTTTTTTAATGAACTGAAGAATGTAGTCTGCAGGAGCACTGTTCTATGTTTCATAATTGAGATGCTCTCCCATACTTTATATTTTGATCATGCTTAGCTACACAAGGGCAATAGTCAAGTTAGCTTAATAATAGCCAGAAGAAATGCCTCTAATCCAATTGGTCACAGGGCACATATCACCAAAACCAATTTCTTTATAATTAAAAGGTGCTCGCGGGCACAGTGAAAGCTTGGAAGTTGCCCAGGGATTTTGGGGGAAGTGTGGGGATTTTTTTCCCATAGACAGGAACCATACTGAAGCAATTTCTGAAACACACTGATAAGCTTTGCCTTTGAATTTACATTAAAGAGCTCAATAGTTGCTACCTGTGAGAACAGCTCATGCTTCTCAACTGACTTGTGTCCTGTAGCGATTAAGGACACAAGGTCTCCAGGAGATTAGCACATCACTTGGTTTAAGTGACATCCAATCCATTTTATTGATACGGCCCCTATCCTGCAAAACAAGCACTTTTTAAGTGAAACATAATGAAAATTTTGTGTGGCTTTATAGGCCAGTGTATAGCGGCTTTTCATAGGCGATTGCTAGCCACTATTGGCAGTTTTGTAAACAAAACCAGCAGCATTGGCTATAGATGCCTTGTCAGTACGTGTCACCGCATACTAATACAGCAGAGAATGCCCAAAGGAACCTTATGCTGTTTTTTAATTTAACTGGAGCACTGCCGTGGACTAAGGCCTTTAAACCTCATTCATTGCATCAGGCAGATTATTACACTGAATTGTTAAGCTTTTTATTTCAGAGTGGGATTGAGTCACAAGGCCACACAGGTCTTCATTTCCTAATTGGTTATTTTCAGCAGTGCAAACTTCAGTCTTTACTGCAAGAAAAAAAAAAAAATTGGTGTGTAGGTGAAGAGTTCTCTCACCTTTTTTAATGCCACTCTAATCACGGGGTACAGTTTGGATGCACCACTTGCTGCTGAGTAGCTGCATAGTGAGAATGAGAATTATTGAACTGAAACCATGCACCAGCTTGGGAGATCTGACATTTGGAAAACCTGCCTGCCAGCTACCTGGACTCCATTATTCTGGGGAAATGAGCTTTTCACTAGCACTTTGGAAAATAAATTTTCCATTCTTTTCTCTTCCTTTTGATCTGTAGCATAAAGAGACCACATGTACTGAGGTTGATACAACGCATGAAACTATGCTATGCTGATGAGAAAACAGCATTAAAGCACACACATACGCACGCAGACATATTATCATTAGGTAGTTCTACAGCAAAACCACAAACTACAGCTAACTAAAATGCACTGATGTATGTTAATCCAATCTAAAAGGAAGAAAGGAACGCAATGCATTTTTATGATGATTTATTTCAGCAGAAGTACAGGATTATTAAATATGAAGATGAAAACTGAATGTAGGTGGCCCCCTTCAAAATGTCTGTCTTAAAACAGGTTCTTTATTGGAACTCTTAATTTCAGCTTCCTAACTCATAAGCAAGTATTAAAATTAGGGGATCTCCAAGTGGAGTTCTCCCAGTTGGGAGAAATAACTTAAGTGCCAGAGCACACCAGGCAGACCCTTACAAAGCCACTGCCCCTGTTCTATTAGGGTCGGAGCCACGGTCCCCAGCATCTGCCTGGAAGCAGGTGCTCCAGAGGGGAGCGGGTGGAGAAATCTACATCTGGACAAAACAGGAATTAATCCAACTACTCCCTTAGACGCAAAAGGAACGTAGTAAGAGATTAAATTGTTTTAACTAATATCCATTTGGCTTTAGAGCTCCTCTGATTTCCTGCATTACCGCACTTCGCAGTAATACTGAAAGCATGCACAGTACTTCCAACTTGGATCAAAAAGAGTATATTTTTATGAATTCTCTGGAATACTCCCAGTCTGGTTTTACTAATCAAAATCTCTGTAAGTAACCAAGAATAAGAAAAACTCCTGGCTGGCCTCTGTCCTGATTTTGTGAAACAACAATTTCAAGACAGCATCAAACCTGAGAAGACCTTTTCACAAGTACTGGGTGAAAAATAACGCAATACAACTTCAAGATGATGTATCTAGCATTTGCTTTGTTTTTCCTTAATGCTTCTTGAAATTGCAACTCCTTTGTACTATGAATGTGTAAGATATTGCCAATATTTCCGGAACGGATCTTACAAAATAAGATATGCTGCAAAAAGCTGAGTTTGTAACTGATCTGCAGACAGCACTCTTCCAAGGCTGTACTGCTTCCAAATTTCTCATGTTCTCCAGAGATTCTAAACACAGCTGATCAAAATATTTACCATGAATATAAAGTTCTGAAAGTCCCTGGATGGTTTGCTGGGGGTTTTTGACAAATTGCCCATTTTTGAGACACTGAAATAGCTGCAAAGCCAGGAAAGTCAGTAAAATATTTGCATAACATATATTGAAAAATATCTCCGAGAATTTTTCAAAACAAAGAAAGAACTTAAAATTCATGCAGCACGGTTGAAAAAAGGAAGAAGCGGAAGCAGAGCAGGAGCAGGAGCAAACTAGTCATTCTAACTCAATTCCAAAGAATACAGTCTATGCTGACTTTTTATATTATTTCTTTTCTTGGTTTCTGAGGAAGAATTATCCAATCCCTTTTCATTTTTAAAATTATACAGGAAATGAACTAGTTCAAAGAGTGACAAGCTTGCATAATGAGCTGCATTAAGATAATACCTTATTTAATTGGGGATTTGAATATCCAGATCACATAATTCAGTCTACTTTTGGGAGTGCCTCTGCCAGGCTTCCTGAAGACTGGTTAATGACAACCCCAGCTTTCTTAAAGGGTGCAAAAGGTACGATTAGTGTGGCACACGGGTTAGTCAGAGTCTATCACACCTCCTAGCTGCTTGGTATTCCAGTGCTACAGCTCAAGGCAGAATGTCCTTCACTGGTTGGGCCAACTGGCTGTCACCACATTTGTAGCAGTTGCATTCATGTTTGCTTCATTGCTCCTGTTCTTATTTGAAAGAATAGAACGTATCTCTTCAGGGACTGAACAACGAAAAACTTGCATTATAGAGAGGTCAGAGATAAAACTTTAAGTAAATATGAACCAACAAGAAAATATGTTCTTTTTCTTATCTCATTCCTTTTCTATTTAATTTCCTTACCATACTGCATGCTTTGTGGTATTTATGATTCTTTGTCATAGTTCTTGAATAACAGAATTCTTGTCTTTCTTGGTCAGCTAGTATGAACATTTTTATCTATAAAACCATTGTTACAGTGTTTGTCCCACATAAAAATATCTATTACCTGAGCACTAGTGCCTTTGACTTAGAATGAACTCCTGTTTGAATAGCACATCAGAGCATCCTTCTCACGCATTACTCAAAAGATAGCATCAGAGAATCATTTACAAACTGTGGATTAAAAAAAAAATCAGTTTTAACGTCAAGACACAATATGTTTAAGGCAGTAATACGTTCAAGCACAGAGGTGACAGAATCCTGCGTGCTTTTGGAAGATTGCACATTCAAAAGAAAGCGTCCCTGATGATGTTTGATGAAGAAAGGAGGGAAGGAGGGAAGGAAGGGAAGGAGTAAAGGAAGGAAGGATTCTCAATGAAGCATATCAAAGCAGCTAGGCAAATCTGTTTGGAATTTGTCTCTTCCAGACCCACAATTTCCCAAGATCAGGCACTTGCTTTAAAAGGGTGACTGAATCCTGCACATGTCTACAGGCTCATAACAGCAGTTTTTCTGAGGGGCACCTGAACATTTTTATACCATTTTAGAAAGAGCGCATGGGATGCCTGCCTTATCTGCTGAACGTGGCAAACTCGTGTAGTGAACTTGAGTATTGCTACCTGAGAACCCTGATGACCAGTTAAGTAAGAGTAACAGGTAACTAGCACTCCCTTCTGAGTTTTGTTTCCTTCCTCTGCCCTGCTTTCATTCGGTCACAGCTATACACATAAACACACCTGCACAAATACATGGAAAAATTATATATATATATATATATTTGTCCAATGGGAAAGCAGATACAATTATGCTTGTCTGAATGGAGAAAAGTCATGCTCTCCCACATTATACTGATCGTTATTTTCAGAAATACATAACCTAGATTATCCTTAGACAAATCAAAAAGCTAATGGAGACCAGCTGTAAGTTACAGAAGAGTAAGCATTAAAATACATCTTAAATTCAAATACTGATATTTAATGTTTCTAAAATATCTTCAAAACTATACAGAACTTTACAAAATATTTTAGATTTGCAGAAGATTTATATAGAGAGTTAGAAAGTAATTACAATAATTCCACGTCTGCCCTTGCTGTACCCCATTCTGACAAGACTGATAGTTTAGAAGCTCTTCTCTCATCATACTTCCTAGAGTGCACAGATTAAGCTGGTCAAGAGGAAATACAGATGTAATATACTTTGCAAATCACAGAAATAAATAAGCATGAAATGCAATGAAATAATAATTCATAACTGTGAAAAAGAACAGAAGTTTTGTGATGGTGACACGACACAAATATTGCAAGTTCAACTTTAAAATATCTCTCACAAGTTCAATCCAGAACTGCCATTTTAACCAGTAAAGTTATAGAAACGTACACAATAAAATAGTGAATATTATAGGTCTGAGAGGGTGTGTAGTATGTTTATTCATTAAAAAAAAGGCGTTCACTCTGTTGCAAAATTGGAACTAATGATAGGAGATACTTATTTAAAACTCTCAATGACATTTTATTTTCTTTTGGTACGTATATGAACCTTTGCAGCATTTTACATGCACTTCTGGGATTAGTTTCCAAGGATTCTTGATGGCCTGGGACAAGTGTAACAATTCTGCCTTGTGAGTGCTTATACTGACAGAAATTAAAATACATGCATACATAGGCAACCACAAATAAAGAAATAAAAGAATAAACTTAAACCCTAGCTTTTTATTGGCTCTCAAATAAAGAGATTTGGTAAAAGGAACACCAGCTTAATGCCTCCATTTACCAGAGTTATTTCAAATACATACACTGCCTCTACAAATAAGAAGCTTAAGAGCAGTGAATATTATAAAGCAATAATAAACTTCGAAAGCTAATGCTGGGAAAATTTACATGACAATTTGAAATCTGTCTCCATAGTTATTATGTCATCTTGTAATATTCAAGAAGCAGGATTTGAGTAAAAATTTTTGAACCCTTCATATTAAGATTGAAGCAATAATGGCCACCGAAGGCTCGGAAAATCTCAGCTTTCAAGGCATTAATAGAGGGGCAGAAACCTGTCTGTGTTATGTTGCATTCTTCTCCACTGTAATTATTAGAAGCTTTGTTCCCATAGTTCCCCTCTCTCTCTTTCAAAGACCAAATATGCACTTTGCATTACATGGGAATTACAGTGGTAGACATTATTTATGGAACTATTACACAGATGTATTTGGCAACTATCTATTTATTTAATCAATACCATAAATGTAAATGTTGCCCTGTAATAACCTCCTTAGGAACGAAGGAGAGCTTTTATACAAGACCACATTACAAGACCTCATTGCAAAAAATTATAGCTATCTAGTGTTACCTACTCTGTAAATTACTCTTTTTCTAAATCATTGCCAGGTGAACCTCAGAAGAGCTTATGAATTAATTGCAGAGCATTTTGATTCTCTAGTTTCCTAACCTTTGCTATGAAATAGCAAATCATTCTTCCATGTGACAACAACAAAACTGTTCTATTAAAGGTTCCATTTCCGCACACCAGAATCCTCCTTGACTTCATACAAGGAATACAGAACACAGTGGATGATGTCAAAGAGAGTGATACAATCCACTTGGGAACACCACAAACAGTTTTATCATGATAAACATAATAAAACAAAAGGTCTGTATAACTGTTGGGGTTTATTGAAATGTCAGTATTTGTTTAATACTCAAAATAGCTTGAGTCTCCTTTCTGAGCAAGCTACTCACCAAGAGTCAGGAGTTTCAAAAGCAAGTATATTCTTGCAATATTTGCAGTGTGTCAAAAATAGTGAGGATGGCTAAAGCTATACAGCACAGAAGACCCTCATAATGGGGTAAAACCAAGCCAGTGCAGCACCACAGCAGCAGACAGCACAAGGAATATGGTAGGGGTGTTGCCACAAGACAAATTATTCGCAGGAGAATTCTTACACTTCAGTCAGTTTAGCTGAGGAATTAATTAAGAGAAAAACTATATTCACCATGCACTTATAACAAGGTGATAGCGAGACAAAAGCACTAAGAAGGATATTGAGTGAGAAAGCTAAGGCAGCAACTTTTTCTTCTATTTCTTTCACAAAAAAAATGTCTACAAAAATCATTAATTTCTAGTGAATTCTTCAGAACTTTCTCATGCAATTTGTCAAGAAGTAAGAAGATGAGAATTTGGGATTTCCAGAAAATATTCAACATGATTCAAGAGAACATTTGGACCCATTTTGATTCAATTCAATATCCAAGTGATATGTGAAGACTTGTCACTAGCGGAGTGAGGAAATGGATGTATTAGAAAAGAAAGGTAAAACAGAGAGAAAGGAGATGAAATAGGAGAAGAAAATGCTGATTTAGACATTGTAAAGTAACATGAATCATCTATAGTGAGAAGTTTCTTGTAACTTAAACTGGAGTGAATTAAAGAAGCTATCCTACTTCTTGGTGTCAGTCAACTCACACTACACCCTGAACTGTAAGAAAACAATCCACAACGGAGATTCATGCTGTAAATTCTAACAGACATGAATCAAAGAAAGAAATAAAAGCCAAGAATTTCATATACATCTGTAATGATTCCACAGTATGTTTTAAAGTAATGTATTTATATAATTTGAGTATCTGTATATCGCACTCTGTGACTATTAAAAAGCATAAAGTTAACTAGTTTCTAGTAAACTTTCTAGAACATTCTCATAGGGTTTATTAGAAAACCCTAGAGTAACAGCCAAAGTAAAGTTTTTCTGTTCACAAAACTTCAAGTTGATTTTTATTGCAGAATTTTATAAGGAAAGTCTATTTTTAACTGGAATTGTGCCCAACTCAAACTCACAAAATATTAGACTCTTAAAATAAAGCAGATCATATTCCAACTCCTTTTATGTTACCAAATACTGTGAAGAGAGAATGAGTTCAGAATGTCGTGCTGTGAAAGAACATATTACTTAGATTATTGCTATCATGACTTAGTGTATTTACAAACAAATTGTCAGAGCGCTTTTTAAAAAAGGTATTTAAAAAATCTCAAGCTCAAAAACTCCCTCTCTTCTTAAAGCAAGCAATAAACATGCAGCAGACTGCTCTCAGCATACAGAAGTGCAGTTAGGACAGAACTGGCGCTTTTTTGCCATACTCCTAATTGATTCAAAATTTTGCAATTTATTAAAAATTTTGCTGCAGTCCAAGTCTCCAGTCCAAGCTCTCAAGAGAGTAACAGTTTTCACTTACATTCCCGACATTTGCTGCTGCTAAATCTTACTTAGCATGAGGGTACAAGGAGAAAAAAAGGACTACATTGGATTATATCACCTGGAAATTCATTGATTCCAGAGGAATCCTCAGCTGAATCTTCAGGGCAATTGTCTTCCTGATTCATAAATGTTTCAGAATGACCAGAAAAGAGGATTTTGTATGAGAATTGTCACAAAACCACCAACTAAGGTGGCAAACAAGTGACAAATGTATGCTTTATTTTTTCATTACAGATACTGGGAAAGTGTAAATGAAGTTCAGAACTGAATAAAGGAAATTCAGTCTCTAATTTGACTATAAAATCGAATGCTAACATAATCACAGGCTCATTATACAAATGGGCAGTTTATAAGCTTCCCATTTCTGATTTTGATAAAAAAAGGTCTCAGCCAACTCCAGTTGAAAAAAAAGGGAGAAAACAAATGCATGAAGAAAACCTGGTTGAGAACTTTAATGACTTCTCTCCCTGCAGCACATACGACAAAAATTTAATAGCAGAGGGGCAATTGCTAAACAAGGTACTCATATGTTTAAACCTGTGCATTAGAAACAAATGAGAACAGCTATTAATCTGGGAAAAGTCTTTCTGAGAAGTCAAACTTGCACCACTCAACATGCAGCAAATAACAGGCATTAGGCAGTATGTAACTGCATGGAGTAACAGGGGAGTAGAAAATCAACCCCCTTAATCATAGCACACTGGGGAGTACCAGACAGTAGCTTCGGTACTTCCAGAAAGAGTCTGGGTTCAGCCAGGCTTATTGGACTGAATGCAGCGCTGGTCTGTTGGAGCTGGCTGCGCTGGATCTAATGAGCTCTTGCAGCTAGTTCCCAGCAAACTGTGCCCTAGGAGAATTAATTAGCCATGGGGAAACAGCCCAAATTCATAAAATCAAGTTGGGACAGGGACAGTTAGCTTGTTGAGAGCCCAATGAGTTGAAGCATGCACAGGAGAGCTCTCCAGGTAGCTCTCTGTAAGGACCGTCTCATCTCTTAACATGGCACATTAGCCCTGACTCATCTCCAGCCATTACAGACTCAGGCTGCTGAAAAGCCTGCTGTCCACGCTTGTTTAGGCAAGAGATTACATTAGACATGACATGAATTGGACCAGAGTTGGATACATAGGCTAGCATAACACTGTGCTTCAGTTAATTAGGCCTCCTACAGCCACTATCTGAAGGCAGATACCTTCTTGGTGGAAACAACATGGTCTATGCATACAGTCTTCGGTAATAATTTTAGTGGCTCTAAGGGCTGTGAGGTTTTTCTGCCTCCCTGGCACGAGTAATTCACAGCTTGGATGACTCAGAGTTTATTCTACCTGTCCTTCTAGTATTTCCCAAAGCCTTTCTATTTCTTAGCACAACGGACCTCCCTGGCTAGGGAATGGAGACAGGTGGTCATCTGGAATAAGCCTGGCCACAATGCACAGGCTCCTAGTTCTAATCCAGTTACCAGACACATCCCATCACATTCTCAATTTCTCTACTCTCCAAGCATTTAAATAAAAATTTGTGAGCAGAGCAAAAGTAAGCTCCTCCCAGCAATAAGAAAACGCCTGAAGTGCATTATTCTGAAGAGAGTCTTCCTCCAAAGCTGTGTGTATAGTTATGCACACACTGCTAATAAATGACAGTTAGAAGTAAGACAACTTAAAAAATGGATATTTCTACAAGTTTTAAAGTATCACTGAGAGCTTAATTCAGACATTTAGTTTTCTAAAGTATATCTATGCAAAGTTCCTTAAATTATTTGAATGCATATCTTAGAAAAAATGCGCATCATTAAAATGCAGAATATATAAGTGAATACATGAAACACAGAGACGTGCTCCATATTTGTTTAAAGATCTTTCTCTCTCTCAGAAGATGTTGTGCAGAGACTTTAAAAGGCCTAAAGCTTTACGTTCACTTTGTGGGAATATTGCAACATCAATTTTTAAGCTCATTGTAGCCTCTCACATTCACAATCTGACTGACAGGTTCTCAGATTACAGAAGAGTATTAAAATGCTCTTGAGTCTTGTTATTTATATTTCTTGATGGCAGTGATTTTTGTGTATGCATGTATATGTGTCTATATACACATCTGTGGTTTTAGTAAGCATAGTATACCGTGAGAATAATGAATTTATTAGGCCTGTGTTACGTTTTACTGCTGGTCATGCCTTATCTTTGACTGCACAGAATGTTGTTAGCTCAACTGAAGCCCCATTGAGTGAAACAATTGGATTCATCCAAGAGAAGAAAAATGATCCTCTTAGTGGCATTCTTTACCACAGGAGAAAAGCACTTACCTTGTGATGGCTATTGGCAGTTTGTACAAATGATAGTGCACGGGGTTTTAGGTTAACCTGTTTAGTTTTACATGACCTGAGATATTAAAAATATCCTTACTCTGAAGGGCTGCCAGGCGATAACTCAGCATCACATCAATTCTGAAGGCAATACCAGTGAAACGGCGTACGCAGCGATTGAATTTTTAGTATTCAGTGAATAGTGGTCATGATTTATAATAATTTTTAAAAATCAGCATTTGTAATGGGATTCTCTTATCTCTGAAAAGCATATCTGACATGCAGTAGCGCATCACAGATTTAGGGTTTTTTCCTAGTATGGGAAATGCCAGATGCACAACAATATACTGAAATTTTGACGTGCTGCCAGTCCCTGCTCCTTAACAAAGAGGGAAGTGTTTTTAACAATAGTGATTGGAAAACTAGCAAATAAACAAACAAACAATCTTAAATGAGACTGAGCAACATGGCTAGTTAGGTCTTTATTACCTTCTTTTTAAAAGTTGCCTCCCTCCACAAACAACAGGTAAAATCACAAGTGTTCTGGGAAACAGATTAGGAACTGCTAAAGTATTGCACCGAATCTTCGCTGCCCTTCTGGTTTTTGGCTTCTCCCACAGAGAGATAAAAACACCTGGCATCAGACGTCATCTGAACATTGGTAAGGCTAAACTTATCAGGCAAGAACTCTCTTGTTACCCTGTACTCGTCCACCTTGGTTCAGACCAAAAGCACCAATAATATACCGATTTGTGCCACTAGACCGATTTTTGAACCCAGGAATTTTGAATACTTTAAGTAATTGATTTATAGACGGCAAGACAAAGACCACTGGGAAGGTCATGAATAAGTGACAAGGCTCCTTTTTCTTTAATTAACTCTTATACTGGATTTAAATGAGAGAGTTTTAATTTTTAAGCTGTTTACTTTTTACCTGCCAAGTACACTAAGTAAAATTTGTACTCTGCAGGTACTGTTGTTTTGAGTGGGTTTTGTCTGATACATTCATTATCCATACATCAACTAAATACAAGCAACTGAACTGCTTTAATTTCTTGTAGGTTACTGCAACATCTTCATGACGGGTTTAGAGGGTTTTGTATCTAGACTTAGATTATGCTATTAAAGCAAGTCTCTACAAAGTTTTTGCTTTTCCACCTGCATTTAAGAATATGAGAACAATTAATTCTTTCTGTTTCAGGCACTATGCTATTTTTCTCTATATGCAAACTAAATTAATGCAACATATTGGATAAAAAGTTCCTTCCTGGGATCACTGGAACCTTAACCGAAGCCAGGCAGCAATTCCCTGCTTCCCAAATTCAAATTCACACTTTAAGAATCTTAAACTGAATTCTGGGTTGCTCTGAAAATACTCTAAGAGTTGAAGTGGAATTTGGGGCATTGATTTTAATTTTTAAAGTATCCTATGAATTTTGATATCTGTTTGCCTGACAAACAACTTATTTCCTTGCACAGAACTCGGACGAGATCTAAGAGCTGAAACTCTGCTAATTTACATGAACGGGAAGTGTTACTAGGATAATTTTTTTCTCAAAAGACTTTTTTTTAAAAAAATACTGTCTTCAACCAAAATGTCATTAACTTCAAATGAGGTCCAGATTTCACACTTATGATCTAAACCATGCCTTTTTCTTAATTTCACTTCTGAGAACACTCCGGACCATGTAATTGTTCCCAAGAAATAAAATCTAGTGTGGATGGAGGGATACAGGGCTAGACAGAAGGTCTGTGATCATCATTCAGGAAGCAATTACCTTAGCAATGAAAAGTCTATTTGATTACTAGGCTGATACTACTTTATATCCATCGTATGTATTATGTACTCAAACAAATGAAGAGAGGAAAAAAAGGAACTAGGTATATATGAAGAGAGATGGAGGAATTAGAATGCTTTATACATTAACTCTGGAAGACTGAAGGAAATGAACTTGTCTGCACAGATCCCACAGAATCCCTGTATAACAAAAATCTGTGCTTTTGTGTGGGAAAACAGGTGATCAGCCTCATGGACAGCAAACTATGCCAAATCTGTGGCAGCAGGCAATGAATATACAGTTTGCTGTAAAAGATCAAGGTATTTACTTAATGATTTCTCAAAGCCATTGAATAGAAGAGGTAAAAATGGAGCTTTTTAGTGCTGTAACATACTAAACATTCAAATTCATCTTGTGTTCTCAATTTAATTTACCTTTTAATACAACAGTTCCCTCTCTTCCACCGGAAAACTTGAATTATTTGTACTGCTTAAAAATTAAACCTTACTAAACTTATTCAGGAAGGAAAGCACAGTTTTTATGCTCAAACTCTATTTTTCACTTTGTGATGCACCACTGTATCTTGCACTCCACCTATTATAGTTCTGGTATATAACTGATAATGCCCATGTCAATAATAAATTATGTTTCTTGAATTTGGTGTCTTTTCTATATTACACTTTTGACTGAGTAACTTTTCTCTCTTTCCTTTGCATATGGAAAAAAATGCATAAGCCAAAATGTACAGGTGAAAATTTTCTGTGGTATCTTTTTAACTGTGTCTCTCTTTGCAAGACTGCTTCAAAATCACCTCTGTAAGAATTTAGGGGCCATGGAAAGAAAAAATATTATTCATATACAGTGTTTATTAAATCATTCCTTATTGACACCTTTCACTAGCATTAAATACAAGATTGTACAAAATGTCAGGTCTGGAAGTGGCTGAATTCTGCTAGTAAATAAAGTAATTAGTCCATGAGAAACATTAAAACTTTATCATCCTATTAATTAAAAGCAGCAGCTAGTAATAGTTCTGTCGTGGTTCTGACCAAATCAGAAAAGACAGATGATCCCCCCCCACACTTTTAGAAAAAAAAGAGAGGAAGAAATTAAAGAGATTCAGGAGTGTAGAAAAAACTAAACTACTTTAATAAAAACATAAATACTAATACTAATACTTATAATATGAATAATAAAAAGAAAATTTAAAAAAAGGAAAAGGGAAAAAAAGTATACAGTAGATACAAAACCGTATCAAGCTCCCAGGATGACAACCATGTCACCAGCAGACAACAGTCCCAGACTGCACTTAGTGATTGACAAGAGCTGGATTCCAGATCTGGAGTCAGGAATGCTCGGATTGGGATCAAAGGCAGACGAAAGGGCAGGGTCCTCCTTGGACGTTGGCCATCGAAAGAAGAGAGAAAAATGGGCTTGACCCTTTAATCCCTCAGCTTTTATACTGAGCATGATGCAGATGGGATGGAATACCCCCCTGTTGGTCAGTTTTTGGGTCAGTTGTCCTGTCCACTCCTCCTTGCAGGTAGGACCTTTCGATGCTTTTCCGCTTCCAACCCTCCAACGGGGCAAATAACAAAATTACCTGACCTTGGTTGTTCTAGCAATAAGGATAAGCAAGGGCCTGTCTGCATACCATTCCTTGGTATAATCGGGTCTTATCACTGTGAGACGAAACAGTTCTCTGAACAGTGTGTTGTCAGTTTCAGAGTTTAGTTAGTTAGAAGAGGCCCAGGTAAGAAAGTAAAATTGTAAAACAGAAAAATGGTTCATTTTACCTCAAACCAACAGGTTCATACAAGGATACGTAATGAAGCACATAGAATAAAACTTTGAAGCTACTGTGAAAGGCAAAGACGATCCCTCAAAAATCAAAATAAAATCCAATCAGCAGCAAACACCATACAGAAATTGATTTGCAAAATAAACCAGCATCTGTCATTTAGATCAATGGCAAGTATCCCATCAGCTTCAACTAGAATGTCATCAATCGCACAGGAAACTCAGATTATCAGAGAAACCATACCTCATCTTGGACTGCATACAGTTTTCAACCTTGATTTACGTCACATCTAAGTGAATAAAGGTGTAAGCGTGCTACATCTAGGTGAGTAAAGGTGACACAGTTCCTTATTTTTGCAAAGCTGGGTGTTTCATTAGTAGACCTCTATATTAGTAAATTGCATAAGGAAAACACTTCAATTTTGATAACATAATCAATCCTTTCCATTCCTGAAATTTAGCCTGCCATCAGGTTTCTCATAACCTTATGGAATGGTTTTATTTTTCTTTGCAGTCAAATCAGTTAAACTATTTTAAAGGGTATATCACTTTCTATTTGATCAGTTTAATTTAAAGCTACAAGATGCCCTCAGAGAGTTCATCAAAGAATGTAGGCATTTCAGTACATTAATTTATTTTTTTCAGTGACAGCAGCTCTAAGAGATAGTAAATATTATTTGTTTAAAAAGAAATGTTTTCCTTTATGCAATGACTGCTGGAAGAATCATCAGTCACAACAAAAGTTCAATGAGTCAGTGAAATATATGTCTTATTTTATAATTTATACGTCTTTTAACAGTGTAGGATCCCTTGGGTCAAGTTTATGAGATGCAAAAAGGACAGAGAAAACTAAATAACATTCAATATATAATGAACATGTAAATTAACTAGAAAATTGCTTGCTCTTAATTACCAATTTTTACATAATGACCCAATATCTCTTTGGTCTCTCCTAATACACAAAGAGGTAGCATACTCTGCATGTTTCTTAAGTGCCAATTACAGCTTAGACTTAGTAGACACAGTTTATTGAAAATATGCCAGGGTAATTTAGAGCATTCTTCAGACTAGGTCACAGTTCTGCACTGACTTTATTTTTCTTAATTTATAAACTCACGTTGTCATTTACAAGCTGAATCATACCACATCTGCCCTAAGGAAACTTCAAGAAAAACAATGCTGTAATATCCAGGCATGCCAAGCTCTGGATACACTGTCTAAACACAGGCTGAAGAGCTTCTCATTGTTAAGAGAAATTGAGAGTATTAATTTCCTAAACCCCAAATGCAAGAAATGTTCAGATTATTATATTCATCATTAAAAAAATCCTCCAAGCAATCCTGAATTTAAATATTATTTACATTTACGCTATCTTATCACGATGGCTACAATTATCTGAATATGAATCAAAGCACAGATTAAAATGCAAAAGGCTGAGTTGCATCAGGATGTGAGCAAGCTGAAAAGCCTGTAATGCTATTTAGAAAGAGCTAGCTATTAGATACTCTTTTAAAACTGATTCCCTAATTTCATTTTTTCTTTCCTATAGTTTGCTTCATTTAATATTCATTAGCCTTATCGTTACCATCCTTCATCTAGTCTACCTTTTGAGGTTCACTGACCATGACGTTCCTTCCTATTATTTGATCCAGTCATAGCAATACACAATTTTTCTACTTAATTTTCTGACACTTTGGCAGCTTTTAAATGTTATGTTAAAATTTAATGAAATATGATCGTAACAATACCATTCCTTGTACTATTTAGATACATACATTCAGCTCAAAGATCTTGATCCCTACATTGTGTGGTCCAGATGACATCTGGTTGCTTTGGAATATATCAGATTCATACACCAACCATATCATACCTGTATTCTTCTAAAATCTCTCCACCTCTCAATCCAGAAATGGGAGTTTTGTTTACATGCCTTGCTAACTTCTCTACAAATATTTATTTGTTCCCTATTACCTGATGTTGTTTTCTTTGTCAATGTCACAACACTTCATTTTTAATACTTTCTTAATAGATTTCTCTCCTAAAGTATTTTCCCACACATTCATTTTAGTTATCTGATTAATTTAATGCAGTTGTATGTACAGATACCTACATGCACTGTATGAAATGGCGAACTTTCTGTTTGTGTCTTTTTCAAATGCTAATGTCACGTCTATGGGTCAGTACTCAACAGATGTCCTGAACAAGCTTTGGTCACTTGCCCCAGCATTGAACTATTATCAGATAAATTAAGCACAAGACATGAGTTTCATCTGTCTGAGGTCTTTGACCTCATTAATACGACATACTATAAAATATGTATCAAAAAACATCTGAGACATCAGTGTAAGAGTTTTGGCAGAATTGCTAAGTACAATTTTATTTTCTAGTTGGTTGCATGGTGCTATTTCTAAAGGAAGGTGTGGCAAGGATCCAGCACTTCTCTGCTTTAATTTCTCCAAGAGTCCTTTTTTGAGGCAGAACTGTTCCCTGCTAGTCAGATATTTGTGCTGCAATGGTATTTGAGATGAGACTTCTGGAAGATGGAAGTGCATTGGCAATTTAATTACTGCTTAAGGGTATATTAAAAAGCTGTACTAAAAGTATATTCTGGGAATAAGTTTCTTTTTGTTTTAAAAAATCTTCATTCAAGAAAACCAATACTTTCATGGGAATAGATCATTTCCAGTTTCAGGGAATAAAACTACACAAAAAAGACTTCAAAAACTGAAACAAAGCTTTCTAGTTTTCAGGTCTGTTTGATTTAACTGCTTGTTTTTTGCTTTGATTAAAATTTTACATTGCTGAACTGGGACTCCCTTCTCAGATAGGAATCTTTTGTTCCAGTCCAGGATAGAACAAATGTAGCACTGCTTGAACACAGTCCTGTGTTCAGGCAGGGATAGCTATAACTGTATTTGTAGATAAGTTCACCAACCATTCCTTCTTACAGGCTTCATGAGATCATTCCAAATACTGTCCTGTAGACGTGGAAAGCAGATGCTAGTATGACTATTAGGCAGGCTGGCAAGGTTTACTATGTATTTAAAACAATACAAGGTAATGATGATACATCTGCATACTTCTAGTAATGCGTACCTTTGCCAACCAGAATGAAAATCTGGAAATCTACTGGAAATCTAAGAGTGTCTTTTATTTTGCCCGAGAGAAAGACAGAGAGATGGAGCATCCCCTCACCCCCTCCAAGTACAAAGGAATGGGATGTGACTGCTGCCAGGCTTCTGCAGGCAGATTTCCTTTCCTACAAGAAATCCTCACAGAAGATTCAAGGTCATGTGTCCCAGGTAATAAAGACAACTGTTTAACCAGTGCTTTGTCCTCTAACTCTTCCTTTGGCAAATTCAAGACTATGATGACTGAAATAAAGCATATTAAGAACTGAAAGTACAAGGTTTGTCTTGAAATAAATACGGGATGAAGAATTGACAAAAAAAAACCCTTTCGTAGTTTCTGTTGGCAGACACCAGTGAGCACAATGGAACTGGTTTAGGCTGTATTCTTTCAGTCCACATTGGACACTTACTCTTATTTATGAACAAACTGAGAAATTAATCTAAAACAATAGCGTAATGTACATTATCTGTGTGTATATGTGTGCATGCAGTCTGAAACATATATCTTGCTAAATACTGAAATCCCAATCATAAGAATTTATTAAATATTGTGTGCTCAAAAACAATGAGAGTATTTTTTATTTGAACACTGGGGTTATGTCTTCACTATTCTTTAAACAGCTTAAGAAACAGCCAGTGCTTCACAGAGTAGCCCACACGTTTGTGACTGACCAGTAAATCCCTGCAATGGAAGAAGAATCAGAGGAGATGGGTAAGGACGTGAGCCTCTGAAGCTCTGAGAATATTCAGAGTGCAACTAACCACTCCTCTTACAAAGAAAGCTGACTTGATCTCGGTATCCAGGTGACCAGAGGATGGCCTTTGTTTTAGGTATACATCTATAAAGGGTTGAGCAGGTCAACTGGCGGAAGTATTGTATTTTGTAATTTACATTTGTACGGCATTTTTTGTGTATATTTTTATCACTCTGCTAAATCAAAATTCTTCAAATAAGTAAATCTGATATTAAACACTACAGTCTTTGTGTCTGGGATATCTAGAAAAAACTTGTCAGAGAGTATCAGACTCACCCAACATTCACTCAACCATGCAGAAATGACAATGGACAGTAAACCAGCAACCAATCCAATTGAGTACAGAAGCATATTAATTACCTGGCACTAAAAGTAGTTCTTTTTCACCAAGCTTGTCCCAAGCTCAAGAAAGTGACCTTCAGCCATATCTTAACCATATATTACAGACTTAACAAACAACTTGACAATCAGTTCGGTCCTGACTCCTCCCACTAAAGCACATTGTCATCATTACACTGTCACTGTAATTAGTGAAATTCCCTCTTTTGCTTCCATTTTTATACATTTGTATAGTTTCTTTCTTGTAGGAGATCTTGTAAGTCAGCTGAAGTGAAGGGACATGCTTTCTAATTCTTGACAGACGTTGTGATAATTATATTCTCCTCTTCCACATCTAAAACATTTAATCTACAGTTTCCCTCCTTATTATTAACTTGACTTGTTCTTAAAATAAAGATTTCCAAGGTTTTCCCTCCTGCTTAAAACATAAAAAGGGCATATCAATGCTACATAGCCACGTAATAGAAACTATTTTGTTAGTTAGCACCTGTAACAATTGTGTTGATGTCATTTTTTTAAAGAAACTGGCACGTAAAACCCTTAATCAGTACTTACGAAAGTGCTTTAATTAGGAGCAAAACCAGCTAAATCCAAATGTAAAAGGATAAATCATACTATCATTCCTATGTCAAAATGAAAGTGTTTCACCTTTCCCAGCTACTGGTTCAGAATGGAGATGCCTGAGGACATACTTGCAAAAATATCAGCCAGAAAGAAAGAAAAAACCTACATTTCTACTGTTAGGATGCTAGAAAATCTAAGCTCAAATCTAAACTTCCTCCAAATCAGGTGAAGAGAAGGCTTAAAGCCTACCGTGTCTCCAAGGAGCAACCTATTTAAAGAGTCAGCAGCTGTTCTGAAACATGGCACCGTCAGTTCATTCCTCTGGATGTCACACTACCTTCAAAATGCCAGAATAGTTCCTTCAGCCATACTGTGGGGCTTCTCCAGCAAAACCTCACTTTTGAGAGTTGTGGCCCTGACATCAAGACAGTTGCAGTTCCATAGGCAAAGCCTTCCAGACAATTCTTCCAGCTATCATTTAATCTGAGTACCAGGAATGTCAACAAAGGTAGAAGACAAAACGCAGGTAAAAACGCAGTTCTATTGTTTGACTTATCACCAATACAAATTTTCACCTTCCTAGTTTGCACTAAGAAAAAAAAAAAAAGATCTATAGTATACACCTGAGATTAATAACTCCTGAGACATTTTTCTATAAATACTGTTCATTAGGTTAGTTCTTAAGCACTACAGAAGCATGGCTATACAGTGTACATACGACATGAAGATGTCTTCATAGTAAACATTTTGTAGGAGGCCACAGTTACTCAGACAGAGAGGGTGTAAACATTAAGAATATGTTTTTCTCAATAATTACTTGTAATGCTCTCACACATTTAAGTCTGTGGCAGTAATTCTTCCTTTCATTACTTGCAACAGGTGATTCTTAGATTCATTCTAACCCTAACTTTCTTCACTGACAGCACCTGAGATTTGTTTTTTTTCCTTGAAATGACTGATAGCAGGCGTATGCATTATTTAGGATAAGCTTTAAAGTAATTTCTGCATTAAAACATTCACAACATATTGAGCAAGGGGGAAAGGAGGAAATGGCCGTACTTGGTGAACCTCAGAAGACAGCAGCTGCCACATCTGGGAATTTCTAAAATGTTGTTTATCCCTCTAAGCAGAGACATACATACAGAGAAGTCAGATAGACTCTAGGGTCTATTTTATTTCATTTCTTTTATTAAAATTATTTCTAAAATTGAGCTAAGCACCTCACATTGAGATAAATATTTTCAAATTAGATACCACCATTTACAACTGTATTTTATTTTCATATGTATGTATGTATGTATCATTTTTCTTAAGTGTATAAACATCGCTGTTTTTGTATCCCCCCTCCTAACTTCTGCAGCTAACTGTTGGCACTTTGGCTTATGAATCTGTGCAACAGATGTTAGTTCCATCAGACAGGACTTGAGCTACACAGATTTTTATTTATTTTTAGGTACCATGGCAGCCAGAATTTCTGACCTTATCACCTTCTGTATTTCTGTGAGAAAGAGGGGGAAGGCACAGCAATACTCATGGTCATACTCTTCAAATACATGTGTTAGGGTTGAGAAATTGCTTCAGAGAAGCACAGAGGATCCAACACCCTATTTGCAGTAGGGCCTTAACTATTTAATAAAAAAAACCCAAAATTTTTTGAAAGTAAGTTAGTTTTAAAAATCACCTTTTAGTCACAATCATTTTAATGGCGGAGTGCAAATCAGGTTCAGTCACAGTTTGAAGAAGTTTCCCGTTTAAATTCATTCTACCAAAATTGAGGCCGTGTTTCTGGACAGGATGTTCATATATTGCTGCACTGTACAATCACAGCTCATACCATTTATTTTTGTTTCCTTTTCCTTAACGTAACAATTCCAGTAGATTAGGCAGGTAGATTAGCATTTGCCTAGCACTCAAAACACAGACAGCATAAGATGAAACAAGCCAACAGCTGAGTTAATATACAGCTCCAATAAATGCTGAAGATAGCATCTACACTGTACAGATCACTCTTCTTTCTAATTAAATCAGAACTTGAAAGAGCAAGAAATGCTTTATTAAAGCTATAATTTCTATAAATCAAGTAGTCTGTGACCATTCTCGTTTCCATGGAAATCTGTCTGTCATAAGGGCATTCATTAGATATAGCCATTATCATTGGGGGTACACGGAGCACATAATGCAAAACATCTGTTGGGAAGTACAGTCTTGTTTAGATCCTAAAGCTATTAATGCATGTTTCCTCAGACCATGAAATACTTAAGTCCGGCACCTGATATTTGCTGTTTCACCCATAAATGGAGTAATCTGTTTGCTCTCAGGCCCACACATGGGACTTTTACCTTCAGATGTACACCTTTTGTACCCCCTTTTCAGCATCCTGGAATGGTATCCTTGTACTACAGCAGTTCCACTCCTGTAGCTTACTTACTAGTTCTGAGCCAGTAAAGACAAGAAAGCATACAGCTACCTCACAGTTGTCATTGGCTATGACTTTGGCTAAGAAAAATGAGGCAGTGTTTACCTCCTACTTGCAGTGTAGAAAACCTCATGTTTAAAATATGGGCATAACAAATATCACCTAGCACAAAATCAAATATGCTTTCCTAACCTATACAGATTCATCTGATGGGACTGAGTGTTTCACCAATACCTTCAGAACCATGTCTGTCCTGTTATCTTTCAGGTCATCACTTTGGCAAAAATTCCAAATAAATCACATCAAATATTACCATTAAACCCAGTAAGTACTACTCCACAATTCCACTACTTAGCATTTTATTCTTTGTGTGAGTTAAATAAGCCTCCCATTTTAAAATGTTAATACCATCTCTTCCAGCTTTCCACTATATAGTACAGTATCAGAGATTTCACCGATCTCTGCAGTACAATTTTGATGTGGCTCTTCATGAGCATTAAAGGGCTTTGATATCTCCAAGCAGTGAGATGTGTTTACTGTATCTGCTATACTTTCCGATTTATCAACCGTTTATAATTGCTCTGCATTTCCACAAAATTTCAGGTGATACCTGCTTCATAACATGTCTACTATGACTACCAGTTTTAACCACTTTATTTAAAGCAGATTTATTACATGTTCTGGCTCTTTTGTTTATATTTATACAGCACAGGATACAATGACCTCTGCAATGAGAGACAAGACAATCCAAGTGAGTACTTTACGATACTGTCTTCTGCAAAGCAGGTGTTCTATATTGCTACACAAACAGGTTGTAATGGAAACCATCACTCACCTTCATAAACACAAGCTAGTAAATAAATTCAATTATTGTTGGGCCTGCAACCTCAGTCTTTAATTTACTACCCAAGTGACCCACCAATGAGCTACAGAAACACTTCCACCAAATCAATCCATGTTAATCAGAAGCAATGTGCTTCTTTGGAGGAGCATCATTTTACATCTACTCAAGTTTTATCAAGGAACCTGCGGTATCACATAGGCCCATGAAATATAGTCCTCAAGAGGCATACTCTACGAAGTTATGCAATTTTAAAACATAGTGGAAGTGTTGAATTTAAATCACAGAATGCTGCCACCAGAATATTACCAGCTGCACACCAAGAAGCAGAACAGAAACACAACCACCCCCTTCCCTTTCTGCTGGAAACCACTTTCAAAGAAGATTAGGCAAAAACAGGACCAGCTGTATTACTGAAATACACTAAATTCCTGTTCTGTAAACAGAAAGCCTCAAGGTTAAATACTGTCTGCAGGAGGGCAACAGAGAGCATGGCTACTTACATCTCCCTGATCTTTTGCCCCAGCTTTGGTCCTGTCAATGGGCTGCAGGAATTAACCAAACTGCCAGAGCAGCACTGCACTAGACAAGGTAAGAGCACCCTATGTCTTTCAGCCACTCCTCCACTTTGGCATCACACCATCTTCCCTCCTGGTCTAC
Organism: Thinocorus orbignyianus; assembly: GCA_013400375.1. Classification (NCBI taxonomy): domain Eukaryota; kingdom Metazoa; phylum Chordata; class Aves; order Ciconiiformes; family Thinocoridae; genus Thinocorus; species Thinocorus orbignyianus. The sequence continues at coordinate 232,302 of VXBW01003494.1, read as the reverse complement.
CTCTGTCAGGAACTGGATGTCATTGCTTCTCGCCTGTGCTACAAAGCGATAATTTCTCTATAGAAACAGAGAACAAAAATTTTCTCCCAAGTCATCCTCTCAGAAACATGAAATTATGGCTAAAAAAAAAAAGTTCCTGGAGAAATTCTGATGCAGAAATGTGGAAAATCTTAGAAACTTGTTAGAAAAAAAAAAAGAAATAATGAATATACATGCATCTGTGTTGAAAAACTGAATGCTATTACTGCTCCTTTTCTCTATTTATTACAAATTGCCTCAGAACAATAACAGTAAACAAAATACTACATCAATAAGCTTTTTACAAAGTAACATGCAAATAAGATTTTTAAATAAAGTTAATTTAATATTTGATTACATTATTTATTCATCAACTATGACCCACCCTTGTGGGGAAACATTACCTCCTTGTTAATCAAAAATTATTTCCTCTTTGAATACAAAGCACATTAGCACTCCAAAGGGACATTTTTTATTTTGCTTTTCAGTATTTTTCCCTTTAACTTAGTTTTTGTTATGCTTAATTTTTAAAACATTACTGAGTTTTTATTTACTTTTTTAAGGGAGTGAGTGAAGAGAGAGAATTCTGGCACTGTTGACTGAGAGAGAGAAAGGACTATGTATGGCACAGGAGTACACTTTGCCTCCTTGCAGGGCTTAGGGCATGAAGACAGAACAACTTAAGCCCTTCCAGACACACAGGCTGCAGAATTTTTCTATTGATATGTAACACTTCTTTCCCTAAGCTAGCTAATGTGTCTCTCCTACTCCACAAAAGAATTATAGAACAGTTTAGGTTGGAAGGGACCTACAAAGGAAGTCTAGTTCAACACACACCCTCACCCCCGCAATGATCAGGGACATCTTCAACAAGACCGGCACACCTGATGTTGAATTTTTCCAGGGATGGGGCATCTACCACCTATCTGGGCAACCCATTCCAGTGTTTCACCACCATCATGACAAAAAATTTATTCCTTCTATCCAGTCTGAATCTACATTCTTTTAGTTTAAAGCCATTACCCCTTGTCCTGTTGCAACAGGCCCTGCTAAAAAGTCTGTGCCCACCTTATAAAACAAAATCCCTTAAATACAAAAGGCTGCAACAAGGTCTCCCCAGTCTTCTTTTCTCCAAGGTGAACAAACCCAACTCTCTCAGTCTGTCTTCAGAGGAGATGTGCTCCAACCCTCTGACCATTTTTGTGGCCCTCTCATGGACTCACTCCAACAGGTCCATTTTTTTCCTGTGCTGAGGGCCCCAGAGCTGGATGCAGCACTCCAGGTGGGGTCTCAGCAGAGTGGAATAGAAAGGCAGAATCACCTCCCTTGACCTGCTGGCCATGCTGCTTTTGATGCAGCCCATGATACAGTTGGCTTCCTGGGCTGCCAACACACACTGTCAGCTCATGTCCAGCCTTTCATCCACCAGTACCCCCAAGTACTTCTCCTCAGGGCTGCTCTTTGTCCTCCAGCCTGTACTGATATAGCGGTTGCCCTGACCCAGGTGCAGGACCTTTCACTTGGCCTTGTTGAACCTCATGAGGTTCACACAGGCCCATTTGTCAAGTTTGTCCAGGTCCCACTGGATGGTATCCCTTCTGTCAGACATGTCAACCACAACCCGCAACTTGGGGTCATCCGAAAATTTGCTGAAGGTGTACTTGATCCCACTGTGTATGTCACTGATGAAACTAAAGAGTACCTATCCGGATATGGACCCCTAAGGGACACCACTCATCACTGACCTCTATGAATGAAATAAAGACTAAAAGACAAAACAGAGAAGAAAGCAGGGTACTCTACGAATGGCAGCCAATTGCCAGGAGTGGCCAAAAGAGGATGGTTGCTCCGTCTAGAGAAAAGCAGAAACTGTCACTTTAGGAAGTGACATAGGGAGCACCAGAAATCTGTACTTCCCCTCCCCTGTCCTCCCCACAGCTGCCAGGGAGAGAGGTGGGGAAGGAGGGACAGAGGGAAGAAGAACAGTGTTTGCCCAACTGGCACCGGCATCTGAGGGTCCCACTTGCACACAGCAACGCCACAGACTGCACGTGTGGGCAAGACAGAGCTCTTTTGCAAGTCAAACTTTAAAGCTTTAACCACAGAGATTTCAACAGCATTTAAGGACACATTTCTTTCTCAGCACTTAGCACATAAACATGACAGACTTCTACTTCAGTAGATTAATAAAGGCTAGTAAAAAGATTTTACTGCAACCTTAAGAAAAAGTTAATATAGAAACTTATTCTATCCAGGCTGATAAAAGAAAATATACATGGTGAAGTCCTACGTGGACTGAACAGACTTAGTACAGCCAGAATTTATAGACTGGGAAGCAACAAAATATTCACTCTTTCCCCAAGACATCTAAAGTATCTTGGTTGCCTACAGGTCTGAACAACTGAATCCCTACACTGTAGTAAAGTCCCACCCAGTACTTCTTTTGCTTTGCTTCTTTAATATTTATTAGTTGTTCTAATCATTAGTAACAACTGGGTAACCTGTGTAGGAGGAGTGATGAGATAAAAATCCACCAGGAAAAGCCTTGTTCTTACAGTTACTTCATTAGCAATGACAGAGGCAAATAATAGGAGGGGATGTCAATTAATACCAAACTGTGGTATTGTTTTAGATTAAATGAATATTGTTTTATAACCCCTTAAAGCTTGAGAGAAGAAAAAAAGACTTGTGAATTACCAAGTAAAACATTTAAGTAGAACATTGAATTATCCATGTAATTACCCACCACGAAATATTACAGATCATAGCAGAGTCAGGTACATTTCCATGCCCTTGACTTACATGCTGTTCGACAATTTTTCAAATTTTTCATAGAGCAGTAGGTAGTTAACAAAGTAATAATTTCTTATTTATTTACTCATGATTGAAATTGTGTCCACAACAGGAATTTAAATCTCTTAGAAAACCATATTTTTTTTAAAAAAAAACATAGAAAACTACTGATTATTACTGAACTGGCTTGAAAGTAAATAGATTCCACAACAAAAAAGCAAGTTTTAATATATGCTGACAGTAGTATACATAAAATGCTTTTATTTCTGAAACATTTTATTTGCACGTGTAGGTAGGCACCAAACACAGTGTGCTTGGAATTAGTAGGTTCTCAAATGCAATGCTGTGAGCCACACCTGTTCTGCCCATCCATCTACATTCTAAATAAATAGAAGCATTTTATGGCTTCAGTGTTTAGATCACTTTCAACCTAAATGGCTGTATTAGATTCAGTTATACAGCCGGCATTTAACTCTCAGGCACGTTGCCAAGTTGTCTCTCCGTGCCATTTCACAGATATCCCCTGTACCTAAAGGCAGCTGCAGTATTTTGGAGCTCTATTTGTTAAAATTTTTTTTCCTTGTTATCACAAGTATTTAGTTGCCTTCACCTGCCCCTGCACATGCAGTCAAATTTCAAGAACCAAGTAAAAGATAATCTCTGTTTTGTTGAAAAAAAAAAAAAATCCCTAACAACAAACAAACTATATTTCATCATACATTTTCTAAAATTTCAAATTCCTAATACTTTTACTAATATAGTAACAAGCACAAAACCAGGTTGGGTGGAGAATGGCTGGAGAGCAGCCTTGAGGAGAAGAAGCTGAGAGTGCTTGTGGATGAGAAGCTCAACATGAGCCGGCAGTGCACTGGTGGCCCAAAAAGCCAACCGTATCCTGGGTTGCATCAAAAGAAGTGTAAGCAGCAGGTCACGGGAGGTGATTCTCCCCCTCTACTGTGTGCTTGCGGGACCCCACCTGCNTCCCTTCCAACTCTAACCATTCTATGGATCTGTATTGAACATCTATTTTTTGACCAGTTGACAAAGGAGACACTTGTTACTAGTACATACATAACTATACACCAAAGGAATTAGTGGTTTCTGGGAATAAACAGAGGAGAATATTTGTGTATCTTTTCAAATTATGTCACATTATCTGTGTTTTTTTAACAAAACAAATTTTAAAAGTTGACTTCACTCAAAAGAGATTTGAGTCTAACTCCATATTGACCTCACACGTTATGTCTCTGTCCATGTAAGTATAAAACTAGGGAAAGCAGGCATTTTAATGCATGTCTTCAGACAAGAGAACACTTTAGTTCTTGAAAGCACAGCCGAAAATTAAGACATTCTTTGTACGCATATGGGCATTATGGATGCTCTGAATGCACAACGACTTTCCAACATGTTATCTGGGATAAACTCAAGAGAAAACATTACTAGATTATGGTAGAGGTTGAAACATTTCACTGTCTGTACTGAATTTTTTCCTGTAGTTCCTAATAAGCAATGATAAACCCTCTCAGCAACTTATTTTTACTTTTCTCAACATATTTTGTGCTTACTTTTCAAACATTTTACTTGTTGCTCTTGAAACGTATCACTCAAAAAATTTAAGACATTCCTCCATAAGCTCCCCATTTAAACTAATCCTATCTCTGATATGCTCCAGAATATTTGATCCTGTGATGGAAATTCTAGCCATCAGATTTAACAATATAGCAGGGACTATAACCAGTTATTTTCTTAACTATAAACTGCCAAATTTCTTAAGAAATACAGTATACAAGCACCTCTGCAGGGTATTAATCCAAAAATGTGTGTGCACATAAACCTGAAGGAAATTACGTTGTCAATTTTTTAATATGGAATACCTTCCCTATATTCTTATCAACAAACCCACTGGCAAACTACTGCCTCCACTTGATAACTTAGGTCATGGAGACAAATGCCTAAGTTATCTGCGATGAAGCAATGTGAATTGCACCCTCATCCAGAATTTGCAAGTCATTTCTACATATTTTTCTCATCTCCTATTTCCTCTTGCTGCTCATGTCTAACAGACTTCAGTGTTCTTGCAATAGGACCGAACAGCCCAAACCCTTGAGATATCGCAACAGAGACTGGATTTTTATGATAGGTGATTTCTACATATCTGTTTGTCATTTGCTTTTATTTGCAATTCAGAAATATTATGTCAGAAACGTTTAAGAAAATAATTACCTGAACTGGATAAACACACAACTCAATTGCAGATTATATTCTAGGACAGCTCCAATATATCACATTTAGAGCCTCATGAGAAGCCAGCAAACTAAAGGAAAAGATAAGTCCTGTTTAATTCCAGAAAGGAAGCCTGAACCATACACATCCCACACTCCTTTCCTCTTTTCTGTTTTTTCCTCCCAAATAATAGTAAAAAATAAATCCAAATTCCTCTTTCTTTTTTCTAGACAAACTGCTCTGTTTTTCCCTGTCATCAGTGACTGGCTTGATTAATTTAGAACATGATCATTTCCTATGCCAGCACATTCAGGGTTTTCTGTGACAAAAGGCTCATAAATCTGTTCACTCACTTTGTCTGCCCAAGTCATTACAGCATGCTACAGTCTTCTACTGGCAAACAACATGGTCTCGTTTATCCTTTTAAGGAAGGAAAGATGTGGCTGATCTTTATTTTCATAACTTAACCTCTGACATTATGGATACATACTGACTCCATATAAAGAGAGTGCTGGAGGACACACGTACAACTGAACTGCTAACAGTACATCCTGATTCTGAAAACAAGTAAGGGAGATGTTCTGCAAAAAGGAAAAAAAAAGACCAAAAAACCACACGTGATTAGGTTGAGGATGGTTTCATTATTTAAGTAGGGAGGAGAGAGCACAAAGGAGAAACGGGTAAACCAGTGTTTGTGCTACAAGAATATTAAAGATGTGGGCTGCATATTAACACAAGGCTTAAAGGGTTGCAGATTCAAAGTAAACAAGGAACTGGAAGAGATTCCTAGCTTAAAATTTGTAGAAGGTACCTCTGCTTTCCACAGCAGATATGACTCTATATTGCACATAGAGAAGTTTGTCACAGTTTTGCATGAGACCTTATGTATGAGACATTACATTCTTCAGTCTGATAACTGTTACTTTAGAATCATAGAATGGTTAGAGTTGGAAGGGACCTTAAAGGTCATCAAGTTCCAACCCCCCTGCCATGGGCAGGGACACCTCCCACTAGAGCAAGTTGCTCAAAGCCCCATCCAGCCTGGCCTTAAACACTTCCAGGGATGGGGCATCAACAACCTCTCGGGGCAACCTGTTCCAGTGCCTCACCACCCTCACAGGAAAGAACTTCTTCCTAATATCTAATCTAAATCTCCCTTCTTCCAATCTAAAACAGTTACCCCTCATCCTGTCATTACACTCCCTGACAAAGAGTCCCTCTCCAGCTCTCCTGTAGGCTTTCTTTAGATACTGGAAGGCTGTAACAAGGTCTCCCCGGAGCCTTCTCTTCTCCAGGCTGAACAGCCCCAGCTCTCTCAGCTCCAACAGTTCCATGTCCTTTCTATATTGAGGACTCCAAAGCTGGACACAGTACTCGAGGCAGGGTCTCACAAGTGCAGACTAGAGGGGGAGAATCACCTCCTGTGACCTGCTGGTCATGCTTCTTTTGATGCAACCCAGGATACCAGTTGCCTTTCTGAACTACTTTTATACTTAACATTTCTATAATGATGAATATAAAAACCTCATGAACTTTCAAAATTTGTTTAATCAAGAAAATACAAGATCCAAACCTAATAATAATTCAACACCAATCTAATCAGTAAAGGATAATACTGTTGAAGGATACAGAAGAGAAGGAACAAGCATGCTACATTTATCCTTGCAGGAACCCCATTACAGTCAGTGCAGTACCTAAGCCTTTTGGAGAAGAGAGTTTCAAGCCCTCAGAAAAACACCTTAAGTTTGGAAGGCTATACTTTTAGGTGCAGTAAGAGTTCCCTTGAAAGGCATTCTCATCAATAAAAATAATTTGAACGTGCAAATAAACATTCCTTTACAGGCTTCTCACCCTAATCATGAGGCAGAACACAACATTAGAGAGGGTTTCTATGTTGCTGCAGTAAAACTGGGCTTCTACTGAGAAAAGGAATTAGGATACGAATTTACAAAGAAGTTGCTCAGTGCTGCTCAGAGTTAAGTCCCTCATGTCCTTCCTTTCTTGGCTTCACTAAATTATTGGCAGAAATGCAATGCAGCACCAGATCACCAAATGAAGAATACTTACTGAAAAGAAAAACAGCAACAAGACAGAGACAAAGGCTGCTAGAGTAAAATAGATGAGCATAGCTATTATGTACCTGAGTATACGTAGGTACACATATGTGCATACACACACCCCTGCACGGAAGAAATAACAAAACCCCACATATGGGGAAGCACAGATGTGCACTAAGAATAGCTTAGCATCTACATAATGCAGTTTCATAGCAGCATGACCATCTATTTTAAATGATACCACAGTCGTGTGAACATTTTGGCATTACAGTAGATACCAAAGGACAATAAATGCAAGCAAATCCCATGGTTCTGGACCAGTACTGCTAATACACCAAAGTTCAGAAGAAATTTCCCCTGTTGTTTAAATAGATTTGTACAGTGCAAAGACCTGCAGCAGGTTCAGCGAGCACCAGAATGGGCTCTCAGTGAAGGCTGGGGACATTTTTGACGTGAAATATCAGCCACTGCAGGAAGCAGGGATCACTCTAGGCAATAACTGAGGTGGAAAAAAAAGCCCAAACAACAAAAAAATATATCCTTAATGGTCTTCGCAGCCCCCCCCATCCCACCCTCTGCCAGGTGACAGGAAGAAACCGTAACTAATTAATCTGAAATTAGTATATGTCTTCAGTCATATAGAGAAAAAAAAATCTGTAAGACTGTAGCGATAAGTCAGGTGAAATTGTGTTAGAATACTTAAATACATTTTGAAAACTTTGTTTTATATAATTTAAATACAATTTGAAAATAGCTGTTGTTGACTTAGATGACCAAAAGGTATATAAAAATGGGAAGTAACAGAAACATTTAAAAAACAATCCTACTTTGAAAATTCCAATAAGCAACCTGAAATCTGAGTATCACTTAATATTTTTTTAATAGTTTCTTTTCTTATCTTCATCAACTAGCAAAGGTTCTGTGGAACAGAAATTCAGCAAATCCACTAATTTGGACAGCATATAATAGAAATCACAGTTATATTTCCATGTGATGGCAAAGAAGAAGATTGACTCTATGTGTGTGTACGCACACAAAACATGACACAGGTCATTTTAAACTTGTGAAATTAATAAAATTTAAAAATAAAGTACAAATTTTCAACTAAGTTGAATCTTAACACTCCATGAAAAATGGTTGAGAAAACGCTGAGAGAGGCTGAAAGAGCTGGGACTCTAGTCTGGATAAGAGGGGAGACCTTATTAATGCTTATAAGTATCTGAAGGGTGGGTTGAAGGAGGATGGAGCTGGACTCCTCCCAGTGGTTCCCAGTGACAGGACGAGAGGCAATGGACATAAGCTGGCACACAGGAAGTTCCATTCAAATGTGAGAAAAAACTTTTTCACCATGAGGGTGACACAGCCCTGGAACAGGCTGCCCAGGGAGGCTGCAGAGTCCCCTTCTCTGGAGACCTTCAGGACCTACCTGGCTGCAGTCCTGAGTCATGTGCTGCGGGCAATCTTGCTTTAGCAGGAGAATTGGACTAGACTGTCTCTGGAGGTCCCTTCCAACTCTGACAATTCCATAATTCTGTGATACTTTAAGCTTTCACTTGATGTGACCTTCATAAATAGGTGGTGTTTGATGCATGGATTATTCCCAGAGGAGCTCAATGCATGATGGAACTACGGACTTCAAACTCCAAAAATAAACTTGGAATCGTCTTGACTTGACTGAAGCCACCCTGAATTTGTCCTTAGTTTTAGTGGAGGTATAACACCACTCAGAATGGGCAGACAGAGGGATTGATTTACCTCCTTCTCAAAAGAACTGCCTGTCAGAGATGCCTTTCTCTGATAACAGAAAGAACCAAATGGTAGGTTTCTAGAGTTGGTCATAAGAGACTTAGTTTCAACTGCACTTGAAGAACTCTCTTGAGATGAACTGCACTTCTTATGTCCTTGCATTTTTCTAGAGACATATTTATTTTTCAGTAGGAAATGTTCAGCTGTACTGTTTACCCATATTTCTTGCTTCTTTTCAGTACATGCTTGTCAAAATTAAAGGAGCAGTACTTTCAGGGAGGCTGCTTGCTGTTTGTCCTCAGAGTCCTGGAATCTGACCTGAATTCCTGACAGCAGATCCCACCACATTACAGTTATACGAACTTCTGTATGCAAAATCCGTTTAAAAAAAAGTTCCCAGTTCAGCAAATTTCAGGTTCTGGTCATAAAAAAGTAATGTGAAGGCAGGACAAGGTATGGAAGGTATCCTCATGACCCTTCTTTATGGATTTCATCTAAACCCAGGGGATTTGTTTCGAGAACTCAGTCATATGAATCCGGGGGCAGAGAACTATAAGCCTATTTAACAGCCTGTCTGCTCTTCAGAGGGAGGCTTATTTGCAGCTTTGTGCCGAACAATGCTATTGAGCCACCAATTCTTCTTTAAATCTTTTGGTGCTCTCTACAAAATGTCTTTTGTTCTCTTACAGGATAGTTGAGAACCGAAGGACAATTTTTCTGCTTTTTCAGACCCACACATCAAAACATTCTTTTTGTATTTCGATGGACCAAGCAAAAGATACTTTTCTGCTATATATTGTGCATATAAACTATATAATTCATTGGGCCTTTTCCTTGTTTCACTTCATTCGTAATTGGTTTTACATGTATCTCATATTTAATCTTAGCAAAAAATGTAAATAGTTCATACATTCCTAATTCTGCTGGAGGACATCTTGAAAAGTATTAGATATTTATGTTATTCTTAATGAGCCAAGAAATAAAAGACTGACAGCCTCTAAATACAGATTATTTTATATTAAATACATTACACTAATTGGCATCAGCTAAATCTTAAATGCAAAGGCAAATTAAAAATCCAAAGTCCCAGTTGTACATGTCAATCTTTTCATAGTAGGCTGGTACTTATCAAAAAGAAGATAAGAGGAGGCTGGGAATTTCTGACTTTTTTTTAAGCAAAAATATCAGTACCAAATTGAATATATAGGTAACTTTGTACATACACATGCACACGCTCTCTCACATATATATGTAGGTTGATTTATACTAGTTTTGAGACAGGCAGGTAGCTACCCATATTTCTTCTTCTAATATATCCCATGCTAGCCTATCATTCAAGGATTTAGGTGAGGGAGAACAAGATTTATGAACAAAGCAGGTAAGACTCCTGGATTTCAGACTGTCTTGTTGTCAGCTATGAAGCTGTTGGAGAGTTTTAGCCTAGATGATCTTTCCTTTCACATAAGCAAGTGTAATACTGAAGATCAACCTCGACCTTTCCTGCGGCTGGTGAACACTGACTACTAGGTCACTCTGAATCCAGAGTTCTAAAACCTCAATTTTTGGAAGGGTAATAAAAGGGAAAGTAATTTCCCAGGAATAACTGTCATCCCCTATTTCTTGCTAATAAAGGGATTTTGTTATACTCCTGAGATATGATCAACATTATCGACACTTTTAAAAGTTATTTAGTCACTGTAAAGGGCAGACAATGGTAAAGTCATTTTGGAAACATCACTGGGTGGGTGAACCTCAAATTTTCAGGTGCTTTAACACCTGTAATGAGCTGGTCTCGCACAGCTCAGCAAAAACACTGTTAATCAGAATCTGGACTCTTAAAAATTCAGACCAGAAAAACAGCATAAAATCAAGCTTTCTACTGCTGCCAGTGCGATTAGATACAAACTTGCCAGCAGTACTGACAACAGCTGGAACACTTCTATTTAAAATTATATACTGTGCAGAATGGCACAGTTCTTTGATTGAAGATTCTTTATAGTCCCAATGTATGTGTTTGTCATAGGTAATTACACAGTGTGAACGTCTCTTTGCACGATGACACCGTTCTGCTAACCGTGCTCAAGTACTAATGTATTACCTAGGTGTTCTTATGTATCTGGATGAATTCATACAGGCTCACACATTAACATTAAATTCTCTCTGCCTGATATTAATTACTTTAAAAGTAAATTTAAATGGCTGTAAAAATAATTTAAAAATCTGTGCTTTAAAGTGCACACTTGTTTACGATATTGTTTGTTTCTTTCTTTGTTCTCGTAGATGTGTGGGACACAGAATCCCTTATTACCCATGTACAACATTTCTGTCATCTGCTCTCTGTACTTCTCATCAAGGGACTTACCCTAGTCCCCACAAATCTATTCCACTTCTCACATACCAATTAAATATTATGACATACATCTTAATCAAGGGTACTACAATACATTGCTAAAGAAAACAATGAAAATATTTTTTTTTTTTAATTTCACCATTGTTGGCTTTCTAATCTAAAGAATAATTCTAAACCACTGTATTTTAGCCCTGACTTTCACACATGTACAATTAACAATGAAAGTAATGTGCTCAGAGCTAACAGAAAAAAAAATGCCTTCATCTGCACTGATCAAGGCTACGCACCATTTTTATTAATATACTGCCACCACAGTAAGATAAATACGCTTGATTTTGGTAATCTCTAATCAATAAACAGCATGCCAGCTAAAGACATTCCAGTTATTACTCTCCAGATTCACCATAATCAAGAGACCACAAATAAAACAACAGTTCCCTCTGGCCAGACTTCCACTGTAAAGCAAAAATGGTAGGGACAGAGGAACTCAACTATCACTAGGTTTAAGTTTCCAAGAGCAAAGCCTTGCAGGGACACCAGAACTCATCCTTGGACCAGCTGCAGTACAGCATGACATTGGGCTTAGCTAACAAGGTTCTACAGCGTGTCTGCACTGTTTCCTTGTGCAGCTCTAGATACAGCCAAAATTATTTATCTGCCTGGAGAGTCTCAGGCTCTATTTTGGGTCAGTTCCACATCTTTCATGTTTTCTTTAAGAAGAACAATTTGCCTGTTTTCCCTAGTCATTTTCATCCTTATCTGCTACAGTTCTGGACTTGCCTTCTCACAGTGTATTCCAATTCTTGACACAGAAACTCAGTCAAGATCCATGCCATGACTGCAAAGCTTGTGAGGGGACATAACCAGAAAAGAAGAGCTTGAGAAGAGTGTGATTCTCAGAAAAGTCTGTCTGGTCCTAAAAGTGCCTACAGGTTTGCCTGTTAAATGCTGCTGCTTCACACGGCTACTGCTCACCACTCAGCTTTCCATGCCTCCATGGTGTCTCAGCTATGAATGCCAAAGGGAAAGAGATGACTTAAAGCTTTGCATTGGACTTTACAGTCCCGGAGAGTTGTGGCACTACTGACAGACCCCTCATTTGAAGGTCATCGTCTCCAGTTCTAGACTCTCAATTAGATAAGCAGCATCTGCTCTCTGTAGCAAGGATCTGCCCAAAAACTTGCCCACATCAGCCACTGTTGTCTTGACAGGAGTAAGAAAAATGACCCAACATATAGGTCTGATGCTGAAACGTAGCAGGAGTTTAGTCAGCCTAGCAGACTGGAAATGCTGTGTTTAGATCACTTCTTACTTTCTCAAGTTTGCACTAGGAGGCCTAGAAGCTAAGATGGAATGATGACTTCTATTCATTTTTGGCAGCAACGTACTTTAAAGCTTTTGTTGCACCAAGTAAGTTCATACATATTTCAGAACCCTTTTTCAAATCTCAGGCATCGTTATCTCAGACAACTCAACTCTGGATTGCCCATCGTGCTATCCAGTCTAATGTTATTCATAACCTGAGTGCTACAAAATGGTTGCTATGTTCCCTATTCAAGAGCAAATCTGGCTTCAAATTCAGTACAGTTTTATTCTACGGTCCAGCCAGGAAACACAGGCAGGCACTGAAACACATGATACCAAAAAATGCTTTTTTCCCCCACCTAGCTTCACTCCAGCTATTTGCTTCTTTTTTCTCGGTGCAAAAAAGAAGCTGGGGGGGATAGAAACAGGGAGTATTAAATACTAGGACCATTATGCTTGGGAATGGCTGCTGGAGAGATGGTTTGGAAGCTTTTGTTTGAGATCGTGTACCTACGCCCTGCTTACCTCTAGCCCTGGCAGAACAAATTTACAAAGAGCAATTCACAAGACTCTCTGAAAACTGAAGTCTGCAGGAATTAAACACTTCTTCCTCCTCGCCGTGATATGATTAGCTGTCTCCGAGGAGTGAGTGACACCGTCCCTCCCACTCAGCAGCTTCCGACTGACATTTCACTAAATACAGCTTGAATCTCAAAGGGTTGATCTGTCAAGCGGTTTCAAACCAGAAAAGATCAGGCAGGTTCAGCTTCTCCCCTCAGTTGCATCCTCATTTCTAATTTTCACATTTTATGCTTCATGCAAGTGTTAATTATGGAGATGAAAGCCAGCTTGCCTTGATTCATCCATTCTTAGCACGTACACAAAAGGAAAGTAGAAGTACGTATAAAATTTGCCAGAAAGGGAAACGGCTGACTACAGTTTAAGGAAAGTAAAACAGAGCATTGATAGATGCAATATAGATAATGATAATAATAATAATCATCATCATCTTCCTCATCTAATGTAGTAGGATTTTGTCATTCAAATTTTCACTGACTTTGTCTGACCAGAGCTTATGTAAAATCAGATTTTGAATTCTATTAGCTTTGTTACGACTGGTAAAGCATTGTAAAAAGCCAATTTACACCATAGTTTATAGTACCACTGAAAGAACAATGACTTTCATACAAATAAGAGACTTGGTTTTTAAGTTAGTGCCAAAGACTCAAAACCAATTAAGATGACTTATATTTCTGTGGGCCTCCATCAAATAGGAAACATTTTAATTGCATATAAAGTGATTGAGGTAATTAACAGAAATATTTGAAAGCGGGGTGTTTCCTGTAAAAAATACATTTATTTATACAGTCAAGCACGTATACACAAAAGGATGAGCATTCACCAAGTATCTGAAATGACTGACAGTCACTGGGAAGTGAAAGTCACATGCTACTGGAACTAGAGCTGCACATTCCCTAATAAATCCCTTATTTGCAACAAAAACAATGTGTTGGTCACTCAGAAGATATTTACAAAATTCTAACACAAGCAGATAATTATGAAGGAGAAAATGATGTGATATCATCACCTTTTAACATATATGCAGTCCAGTGGTCACTGCAATTATCTCAAATTTGAGAGATGTAGGTTTCATTCCTGCCTTTATCTACTCTCCGAGAGTTCAAACTTAGATGTCATATTTCCTTCGATAATTCCCATAAACCCTACCATAAGAGGCATTTTGGAGTAAGCCTCTTTGATTATTTTTTTAGAACTCCCACTCTCTGCTGTTGAAACTGTTCCACATGTTATAAATAATTACACATTCATTAAAGAACTATAACCTAAACATCAGGCTGGAAGGTTTTTCTTTCATTCTGGGATGTTTTTTCTGCCCCTTTCTTTGTTTATATATTTTTTTAAACACAGTGAACCTACTCCATCGTATTCAGACAGATAAATAGTTTGCATGGCAGAGTGATGGAGGAATGAGAACATCTGTCTCAGCTTTCCCTTAGCATAATTTGGTTAACATAAGTAGGACTGGCAACGAATACACAGCAGTCTTAGGCTTCATATGCACTACAACCATCATGTAAATTCTCCAAAGACATAAAATAGGTACTCTGATGTGTACTAAGGTACTATTCAAATGTATCATGCCACATCCTCACCAGCTTGATATTCGGGGTGATATCTAGAAGTGTAGTCTACCACATACACCTTCACTGTGGCATATCCAAAAAAGGCACTTTTTTCTCAGAAGTCAAGTACTTCAGTTGTAAGCAGCTCTCTAATATCTTTTCATTATGAGAAAAAAAAATAAAAAAAAATAAAATCTCTGTATGCCCACATTTACCCTAGCGACCACCTAGTTGTCTTAGGGTAAATCAAGGCAAGTAGCCTTGCCTAGCGTACCACTAAGACAACCTGGGTTTGGGTGTGGGGCTATCTTTTATATGAGGAAAGCAAAGGGGTTTAGTAAAAATCTTGTTGCACAGAACAGTGATAAACGAATAAGAAGAAAGGCAAAGAAAGACATTTCTTCTCCTTCGTTTGTTAATGTGATGTATGGCAGTGGCAGTCTGCTCTGTCACAGTTAGGTATGGAAGAGTTACCCAAACGGAATAAGCAGCATTCCAGAAAGTGCTGTTGTAGCTGGCATACAGCTTGTAAACACCTTAAATTTCTATGAGTCTATTGCCTCCATGGATTTCTCAAAGCAAAAGTGCCAAACACGGATCTTTTGGGATTGCATAGCTTTATATGAACCTTTACAATTTGTTGTGCCTGAACTGCACTGACTCTCCAAATATGCAATACACTGGACCAATGCTTCTGGGAATACTGGGTAAAGCTGACATTTTTCCTCCCCAGAAAAACAATCACCTTTCTTAAAGAAGCAGCAGTAATAAAAAAAAAAAGCCTTCCTTTTATGTCACTACCTTTGCACATCATTAAACTGGTACACTACGATACTTTGGTCTTTGTTTACCTTTTAAAAAACACTGTGCTGCACACTGGTAATATGCTGTTATCAGTGAAGATAGCAGGATATTAGTGGAGGGTAAAAACTGCATTTGGAAATTTCTTTGTATTTGTGGATATTCCATGCTGCTGACAATGTTTTGCTTTACTAAAAGGAATGTATCAAACAGAAGAATCAGTGCTGACTTCCAGGGTGAAAGCCGGGGAGCTGCTGGAGCTGTGCATTCATCAATTCTCCCCTTCCCTCAAAAGGCTGATCAGCATCAGAAGACAATTCTTTCCAAAATGCTGGGTTAACGTACATTATGCCCAGACAAGATATGAGTCATATAAGATTAATGAAATTTTAAAGCAAACACAGTTACACTATATAAGCTAAAATTATATTTTAATAAAGCATAGCAGGAAAAACATTAAGCATTTTTAGAAAAGAGAAAAAACAAACAAACAAACAAAAAGGAAATCAACCTTTTCTCACAATAATTTGTAAACTGTGCAACCTGGTCACAATTGGTAACATCCTCTGAGATTTGGAGAAATCTCACAATTTCCTCCAAGAGGTGGTCAATGGAAGCAAAGGGGAGGAAAAAAGAGAGAAAGCATTATACCACTGTATTTCTAAAAATAAATTGGTGCTTTAAGGTTCTGTGACTTTCAGGAAGAACAAGACTTCTCAAAACTCTAATGCTGCAATTCCCGAACAATCTGTACTTCTACCACAGGATCGTGTGACTTACTGGCTTGGGCAGTGGAGTTTTGCCCAGTTTTCCTGCACAGGCAAAATACCTCACCCATCTTCTTTTCCCTGGTCTAACATGTGTCACCTGCTTCAGAGCCACCTCTTATACCTCATGTAGCGATACCAGCGATCCTTGCAATGCACCCGCTCTTACCTCATGCAGGGGGACACCATGGGCAAAGGTTCCATGCTGATCCTGGCACATGAAGACTTAGACTGACCTGGGCCACCATGATTATGAAAAATCCATGCATGAGAACTCAGAATTATTTTTTCTTTCAGTGCAGACTGAATAGGTAGCTTTAACAAAGCAGAAACTTTTAAAAATACACACAAGTGTGTACATATATATATACATAGTATATGTCTCCAGTACTCCTAACATTTATTGAGAAACTGGTGTTTCCAAGGTCATACAGCTTTTTCCATTTCTCCCAAGGTTTCCAAAATAAACATCCCTGAAATGTATCTCACCGTACCCTGAGTTTACTGTGCTAATACAGCTCTAGGCATCAGCTGCTACTTGACTGACATTTTATAAACACAGTCAGCAAGATTTTATATCTTGTGTTGATTCTTAATGGCTACATGTATTGAATTCAGATTACAGCCTTCAAAGTTTGAAATGAGACCTGCAGTGCATGTACAGGTTATCTCCTCCAGGATATCCATAAGGGATACTCTACAGTAATTGATTTTAACTTTACAAGTCACATTTCTTCAACTGGAAAAGTTGCTATCAGAACTAATAGGAGTAAAATAATGTCTAAATAATGAAAAAAACCTCACAGTCTTGATGAACATCTAAAGTGGCATAAATGTATTTATTTTTACCTGGGAGATCTGCTGCTACTTCAGGTAGGAAATTTCTAACTGGTTTTGCATAACGAGTAAGTACCATGTGAACAGAGTTGCTGTGCAAGGCTCTACAGAGTGCTAAACACTACAACACAAACCTCTGACATTTACAGAAGCTTTTGTAATCCCTTAGCTAGCTCGATGAAAGAGAAAAAGATGAAGAAAAAAAAAAATCAACTGAAAAAAGCCCCCAGAGTTTGAAATTTTGTTTTATTCTTGGTATATTCCTGGTGTATGGCTTTTACTTGGATTCATTACCAAGGCATGACAGACTGTGCTATTAAAAATGAAGTTCATCCCTTTATATAAAATGTGCACAAGCTGTACGTTTGCCCAGAAAGCCTCACTGTTCCTTAGCTTCCAACTTGCAAAAAATGAAAAGTGTAATTTTTAGTAAATGTTTGAATTACTACTAAGATGGAACAATTCCCAAAACAATATGAAGTGCCACATTTTTGACAAATTTGACTAATGCAAGCCACTAGTAAATGGTGCCCTAGGTTTTTTAACTGTCTCTGATATCTCTCACGAAAGCATTACAAATAAATGGAGAAGAATATGCCATGAGAGGGAGTTACAAGTTGTTGAATTGAGGAAAAACAATCATCTACTTTGAAGAGAGGTCCACAGAGAGTACAGGCTGGCATGCTGAAAACTACCCTTGACTACTGTAAAAAATTGAATTTTTAGTAAACTTTTTTTGTGTGTATAGCTCAAAATTAATATTAGGATCAGACAAACACTTAGGTCATAGCAGTAACTTCACAGACAACTTACAGGCTTCTTTCGTCTACCCAGATGTCCTTCACCAGATTTCAAGGGCTACAGCCTAGGAATGTCAAGATTCGTATCTGTGGTTTGATTCCTAGCAGGTACCACCTGTTATGAGAAAGTAATAGCAGATCTGCTTTTTGGGTATGCCAAAAAAGGATGCAGGTTTCATCTGCAAGGTGTACTTTAAAGTTCAATAAGCAACAGAAATTAATAAAACCAGACTGGTAGAAAAAGTTACTATTTTGATTCTACAATTAAATATTTATTGTGACTTTTGGCCTTCCAACTTAAGTATTTGTATGCAAATGCAGTACAGCTATCTGAAGTGTATTCTCTCTGCAGATATCCAAAACTAGCAGTTATCTCTTACAATGTCTCCTTTCTTCCACTTTGCTATGAAGATTTCCAGAAGAAATATGGAGCACTCTTCCTATGGACTGACAGAGATCCTGGAGATGACTCGCTCTCCTTACTCAATTAAAAGCATTAAGTGCTCATCAGTTGGCTATTTGCTGGATATTTGTTATAACTGGGGCAGTTTACATGAAAGGCATGTTGGAATTAGACTGAGGGAAAGAAGGATATAAAATATGAGAAGGAAAACTGTGTAAAAATGATATGAAAGTTTTGGAGAAAAAGTGCTGGCTTTGTATTTTTGACTATATAGACAATGAAATACAACACAACAGACTGTAATAAATGATAATTTCAGCTGGGAAGAATATGGATTTACTTATTTCTCACCTACACTAGTGAAACATAAAAAAACACCCTAACTGGCAACTGGAACATGAATTATTATCTACAGAAATGATTTAGCTAAGGTGAGACAAATAGGCTGTCAGAAGAAAAAGGGGAAGAATGGTGTTTCTGAGAGGAAAAAACCTCTCACACTGTGTCACATCCCTTGATAATGAGCGTTTTCATAAAGCTATTGTTTTACACAATAAAAAATGAGGATATCAGGATATCCC
Source organism: Thinocorus orbignyianus (assembly GCA_013400375.1). Classification (NCBI taxonomy): domain Eukaryota; kingdom Metazoa; phylum Chordata; class Aves; order Ciconiiformes; family Thinocoridae; genus Thinocorus; species Thinocorus orbignyianus. The sequence goes on along the minus strand of VXBW01003494.1, from coordinate 213,477 downwards.
ACCATGTAGCGCCTTTCAATAAGAAGAAAATTAGCGCGCTGTGGGAGGTGTTAGGGAAACTAGATGGGAATTCAAGGCAGTAGTTTGCACAGAGAGGCTAGAGGGAGCAATGAGCATGGATGGAGCATTTCACACCAGCTTCCAGGCATGATAGAAGCTCTTCAGGGCTACTGTGCCTGTGTTCAGAGAGAAGGAAATAGGTTTTGATTTCTCACCAAAATTTCAAGGCATAAACTTGACAAGAAAAAACAGAATACTGATTTATTGCCTCCGAGTCTACTGACTGACTATAAGACCAATTCTTCATGATTTTTTTTGCTCATTTTCCCTCAGATAGAGAGAGCTGCCACTTCAGAAATACCACAGCTCTACTGTGTAAACTAAGAGGCAAGGTACTGAGAGCTTTAGCAAACACGAGGTAGCCACTGGACACAACAGAGCGTAACTCCTTGCAGACAGCCTTGAACACCTTGTTCAGGTTGGCTGGGGAACAAATCAGCAAGCTGATGGAGAAAGAACAGTGTAAATTTATACTTCATCTCTACAGTCCACAACAGGGACATCGTGCTAAGAGTAGCCAAAGCATTTCTGTACTAGAGTTGTGCTGTTAGAAAGAAAAAACAATCGCCTGTTTCTGTCTGTCTTACTAACGTTCAGTGCCATTGTTTGATTTGCTGATTGATGAAAGTATCAAGCCCTAAAGGTATGAGAAGTTAAAAGACACACATTATTAAAGGGAAAGATTAGTGAGTTTAGCATTTACTAGATATTTTCCCACATGGGGAATAAACCCATAGACATCCTACTGAGCTAAGGAGAATCTGTATTACATTTTCTCAAGAGAAATCACTCTGTTTTACCTAATGATAACAAATTAGAAAGCTAGTCTGATATCTTAACAATTATTTTTATTTTGCAGCTGCAACACACCTGGAGAATTCATTGTCATCAGGTAGACTTTAAGAAGGCTGGAGAACTTTGTGGTCATAAATAATATATCCTTGCAAATTAAAAAAATGTTTAAAAGAATCCAATCTGACATTTAAAGCTTAATTTAAGATTTCTCTTTAGAATTTTTTTTCCTTAGACAGATCTTGGTTGGAGATATACAGATGTGTTGTCATGGCATTTGTTTGCACAACAGGTTACGCAAAAATTATAACACTTGCAATGCCCTTGCCTGGAAATGAAAATTCAAATCACACTACAAATTATTGCTTCTGTTTCTGCTAAGTGTTCGGAAAGACCAGCAGTGCTATAAGGAACACTGACACAATGCAAAAAAGGTGGTGTCTACATTTTCAAAAATCTACATTTGTTACAGAGCAACACCACAACAGAAAACAAATACTGTCAAAATCAAGAGACTGACTTATAGATTGACAGACACTGAAGCAGGGATCCTTCATATTGGAGCAGTGCATCCCATCTTAAAAAGTCTTTTTAAAAATTATTTAAAAGGTGTGATCCACCAAAGTATTCTTTGCTTTTGTCATGCTACTTTATAATTTACATTATTACATAAAGTTCTCTGCAGTAGGTATCTATGGAGGTGACAGCGTAAGACGATGTTTTTCTAAACTGTGGAGTAGTTGAAATACAGTTTTCAGACAACAACCATTAAGTAGATCAGGCACAATCAGCTCAAACAAGATCTGTGCAGACTGACACCACTGAACAACGCAACATACTTAGGCTATATTCCTCTTCCTCCCTTTCTCCCCCAGTTCCTTAGTTCTCCACTATACCTTTTTCCGGTGCCTCAGGCAATGCTGAGCAGTATCTTATCCAGTGTATGTCATTTCAGTTGCCATGATATAATTTTAATCATTAGTGTGACTATAAACATGGATATTTGGGAACTGATGCTCATACATGACACAGAAAGGTCTATCTGGCCAGTGAGAATAAGTGCTCATGTCCAGCAGCGTACTCAGCCTAACTGAGCCTCAGTTAACTGGGGCTATGCTGACAGTGAATTTGAATACAGAATATCTGAAAGTCTTTATTGTCTCCACTTTCTATTTTTATACAATTGTTTATCAGATATGTTAAGTATTTGGAGCTGATTTGCATTTCTATTTTCATTTGCCATGCAAAGGCTTTTTTCCCCCCCCTCCGAAATGAAATCAACAGCACTTAATTCTCCTTCCTTCTCTCTCTTTGCTTTTCCTCAGGCACTTGTCACATCCTGGAACGACAGGCAAGCTACTAAGACACTGCTAGCAAGCTGAAGTTGTGCGCTGCTTTGTTGTGTCAAATTATTTGGCTTTTTCTTCTAATCAGGCAGATCCAAGGGCTACAAAGACCACATGTTTTCTGAAGGGGACAAGAAAAAACAGCTCTTTCCAGATTTATCAAGTCACACTTTCCCATTCTCCCTCTGCTGTTGCTCTCTCTCTCATGGAAATCAAACACGATACGAGGCAGGGATGTTCCATGCATTATTGCAACAGAACAAAATAAGTAACCTAACCCACCAGCTTCACACCTCTCACAAAATACCCTGCAGCTGGCAATAGGTAAGCCACTGGTTACATAGGACAGTATCTGCAGCAATTCATTTTAAACAGCAATGGCAAAGGGAAGGATTTTCTCTGCCTAAACTCTTCACGGGCTGTTGTAATGATATGCATTGTTTAAATCCTCTTTGCTGTTCCCTTTTGTCTGTTTGCATTTCTCTTTGCAGCCATTTGCTGGGAAAGCAGGAACAAGTTCAGATAATGGGGTAAAATATAGAACAAACAAAGGTTTTAAGGTTCTGGAGTTTCCATAAAGCAGCTGGTTCTTCCTCTATTTATTTTAATATCTGGATTTATGCACTTCCTTATTTCAGCCAGGTAGGTAGCAGACAAACTCTGATTCAAAGTGTTCGTCTCTCACTGTTTCTAAAATCAGGTGTAAACGAACTGTAGCCAGGGGGAATTCTCTCGGGAGGCTGTGCATTCTACTGTCAGGAGAAGAACAAGAGAAAAAAAAGAATGTTAAAAAAAAAAAAAAAAAAAAAAGGAAAAGAGAAAGGCTAAGACATAAACCTTATAGGCAGCTTCTCACTGTTAGAAGTGTGCCTTCTCCTTTGGAAAGTACACTGAGGCAGTTAGGAAGGAAGCCAGATATACCAAAAACCTGGTGCTGGACAGGCCCAAAACACAGCAGGAGGTCACTTAGCAGTACTAATAGGCTAAAATAGCATTCCTGCTGTTCAGACTGAATATATGGGTGCACTGTTCAAATTACTGAGCTGTCTATTTTTAAAACTGTGCTTGGATTTGAAGTTCATAACGCTGACCTTTAGACTGATATCCCTTACACAGTCCAACTCTTGAACTCTCTCAAGATATTGTTTGTTTATCTGAACTATGCCTGCTAACTTGTCAGAAAATATCTTACCATGAGTACTTTACACTGGCTACAGGCTGGATATTAAATGGTAACGTTAAACTGTAACACGTTTTCAGATGGTTCTCATATTCTCCCCACAAATAGAAACCTTTAATCCTGATCATCTTCAGCCCAGGTGGTGACCCAGAAGGCACAGGCCTCAATTCTTCACAAGGATCTTTCTCCTCAGTAGGACAGTAGGACGGGGTGCTAAGCCTGAGACTTCCCCTGTCCTGTGCAGAGCTGTTGTGGGGCATTTCCTCTTATTTTCCAATCAGTTCGTTTTGAATACCAAAAAAAGTGCAAGATATAAGGGGTAATTTCCTCTCCTTTGATTCCTAAGTTCCCGTCATTTTAGCTGATGCACGCATCTGATCAAGTGACTCAACATGCTAATCAGTACCAGAGAGATTCTGCTCTGGCAAGTCTCAAAATTTCAAAACCTAAAATAGTAGATGAGCACCCTCATTTCCATAACACTGGTAACTGATACTGTTTGGAAGATCACTTACTCCTTTAGTGCTTCTTATCTCAAGCTAACAACTTCCTACACTAACTAGCAACTTTACTGTCACTGCTATTAAATTCTCCCCCTCCTAGCAAAAGATACTGCTCTCTTTCCCCGCTACCAGCCCTTGCACTGGAGAAAGAGTTGTGGGATTCTAAAATACGCTGACCCAGGTCACGTCTTATCCTCAACTTGACACTTTTATAGTCACAGTATGGAAAAAGAAAAGGGCCTTTGAGAATATCATCAACATGTACCAGAAGTGTATTTCAACAGGATTGGTAAAAAGAATATGAATTTAAGTCTTGCCAAAAATTGTATTTCCTTCTGTGACAGCTGCCCTTCATTCAGACTCTTCCACTTTGAAGATCACCTGAAGGACCCGAACAAGGACACAAAGAGCTGCTCTTCTCCAATCACGCCATGTGTCACATCAGACATGGGAGGCTAGCTGATATAATTTGGGCAAGAATATTAATTCCAGGCAAAAAAATGCTTCCAAGTAAAATTAAGCATTTTGTTTGTGACTTTGGGGCAAGAAATAACCTGTGATTTTATAAGAAAAGGCAGAGACACGTGGTTTGATTTTTGTTTGTACACCCATAACAGCAGAATCCAATTAACAATGTCCAGAAGAGAAAAGGGCAAATATTTGGCAAGGTGGTGCCTCATATTTGGTTATATTATATACCTCGCCCAAACAAGTTTGCAATTACCCCAGGGTAGAAAAAAAACTCTTTCTTATGCTACTATACAACCAGACAAAAAAGAAACTGTAAAACGTGACTGTCTTTACTATCACACAGAGATATCATCAGAAGTTACTCGCGAAACGGGGTTCTCTACTGGAGATGAACTTCAGCACATCATTGTTTATGACCCAGTTATTTTCAAATCTTTTTCCTCCTTTCCAGGAACTGTGTGAAATTTACCGAGCCACCTCAAATTACGTATGTCCTCTACCAAAGTAAAATTAAGCATCAGTCATATCCTTTGGCAACTAAAATCTAATTAAGATTCTTTCTTCAACCAAAGTTACTTCAGGAAAGAAAAAAAAAAAACCTCTAACAAAAAAACCCACAAGAGGTGTTGGCTGACAGAAGCAATGAGGTTATTAGCAACAGAATCAGAAACACTCATGGTAAAAAAGAAAGAAGATAAATTAAACATTCATATTTTATCTCAATTTCTGAAATATATGTTCTTAAGCCTACTTTGAAGTACGTGATTAAATTCTCCAAAACCTTTTTATCTTTCCTTGATTGCTAAAGTTTGCTATCAGTGCAGAGCGTGTAACTGATATTGTATATCATCAAACTTGTTTCTTTATCTTCAAAAGTAGCATCTAAACTTGTTATGAATAAACATAAACAGGGTGCCTGTTCCTCGTTTATAAAATATAAGCTGTAATAGAGAGAGAGAGCACGCACGCTCTGTAGCAGGGTAGCAATGGAAATTGTGGTATTCTCAGCTCAAGAAGAAACATAGGCTAATGAATCTGGGGCACATAAAGGAATAAATGACCTGAGATGAAGAGCAAGCAGGGTTTTGAAAAGGAAAGATGTGCACAGGTCTCCGGAGAAGTCTCACAATAACAAAATGACATCTAATTTTTCCTACATGTTTGGTGGCCTTCGGGATGTGAAGAAGAGCAGATGGTGATGCTGCTGAGGAAAGTTGGCACCCTCTGGCCCGGTGACTCTACAGGAAGTTCTGACTCTGAGGGTGGGGGTAAGTACAAAATGCAAGAGAAACAGCCATAAAAACAAGCAAAGAAGAAAGCCTCCTGAGACCCATAGCAAAATATTCCAATATAACGCGACATAAATGTATCAATAAAGTATAATGAACAATTCCATATTGCTGGCATAGCTATGTAATTTACAGAGTTGCCATAAGATAATAGTTTTGAAGAGCCTGCCAAAAGCCTGGTAATTTGCATATAATTGTCAATAATGCTTTCCCATTTACTAGATGGAGTTTTTGAATTTCACAGGCTAGAGTTATTGGAATTCAATTTGCAGTCTCTGTTTTTATGACTTTTCTATACAGTACTGTATTATTTAGGAATAAATGGGGAATTTTAGATGCAGTTTTCTATCTCCTGCCCCAAGGCATAAAATACAGATTACCTTTTCACTATAAATTAATAAATAAAAATATAAAGAAAATTATGAAAAAAGGAAAAATACAATACTTCTTTGGGTTTCAGTTCATCTTACTTGTAAGCATTTCTGAAATTATTTAACCACAGTTTCAATTAAATAAATATCCTGATTTATTTTACAGCAAAATCAGGATTCAACTTTTGACTCAACAAACCAATGGGGTTAAATTTATCATGGACTCAAGTCATCCAAGAATGGTTACTTTAACAATAGCAGATTTTGAGGCCAACTAGAGGGTGTAAAAACATACTTATATTTAACATCATATTTAATACAGGAGAATGATTTGCAGTATCACAAACAATATTCTTTCTTTGCAGGGTATGACTGAGGATTAAATCCTCATCCTGCTGAAGCCATGGCAATCCTCCCAGTGACTATAATAGAGCCAGAATATCAATATAGGAGGTTTGTTTGTATTTACTGGAGAGGGGTTGAATATTTAATGTGATAATATTTGCATGTATAAAATACATAGAAAGTATTCAATTGCCACTTGAATGTAGAAGAAATATTTTTAACTCATTAATCACTATTTTGTCAGATGTCACTAAGAATCTGCAAAATAAGAAATTTTTGCCATTTTTCACATGTTGCAAAATAAAAAAATCACAATAAATATTTACCAGTTGTATACATATGCACACAGTTACACTCTATGCCCTCTTCTTTCTGCACTAAGAAATCTTGATTTTGTGCATTAGCATTCACTTATGTATTCTCTGCAATTAAGTATGTAAATTTGAAAATTTCATCTATAAATAATGAAGAGATATTTCTGTAACACTTTGTGTTCATACACCTTCCTGACAGTTTGTGACTAAACGAAACACGAAGGAAAACAAAGCTCCCATCTTTGTGTTTAAATGCAGGCTTCCAAAGCATCCAAAACTCGGGCAACACATGCTACTATCTAGAACAGTAGTTCTGTTTGGAGTCTTCCAGACATCCGATACGGTCTGTTTACTGTGTTCCTCTTAACCAGCTAATCTGCTTTAGCTTTAAAATATGTTTTCATATCCGTATCTTCTCCTCCAAAAGGAAAAGAGGCAAAGTAGTCAGTGCTTCCCTGAATAAGGTTTTATTTTAGTGTGTATACTCTAATAATTTCTCCATAGTGCAATTCATTTGAGATTCATGGACAGCAATATCACTGAGATTACACTTCTGACTCTGCAGATGAAATTGTGCTAACAGTGACATTTTGGACAAACACAGGCTTGGGTGTAGCGAGGTATAACTTTTAGGTTATCATCCCAACACAGTATGGCTACACAGTACCTTTGCAGTTACCGTCAAAACGTAGTGGCAACACACAGCCTGCCTCTCAAGTAAACCTTGATCCACAGCATAGGATGCTCCCCTGCTAACTTGTGGACACGAGCTGCAAAAGAGGTCAAGTCTCACACCATCTTTTTAAGCTGAGCTGAACACCAGCTCTGAATAGAAAGATTTAATACCAGTGCAAGCACCTAACTAGATAAAACTACAGGGAGGATACTGCTTCGGAAACACAACCCTTAGTGCTTTCCTTTTTTTTTACCTTATTTACTATTGTTCTGCCTCAAAAGAAAGAAGGAAACCAGGCCCTGTTGAAAACTTATGATTGTATATTTCTTTCATAAATAATATCTCTATGCACAGCAGTGCTTTAATATGTCAACTGTAACTTGGATTGTGTCCTTTAATCTATCATGTACGGCACGCGTGCGACAAAACAAACAAATAATTCATGAGTAGAGCTCTATGCGATATGTATGATATATGAATCCTCCTCTGAAGTGGAATATATGCCATACATCGTGGTACTCAGGATTTCTTTTATTGCATAAATAATCTATTTAAATTTTATTTATCTTTCATGACACACTGGGTGCCCACAGGGCACCAAGTACTCAAAGCATTAATAACCTAGACCTTTTCTTTCTTTCCCAGGAATAGTCCATTATCTGTCAGCACCAGTCAATTTTGTGAAAATATTTGTGAACACTGGACAAATTCAGTAATCACTCGAGCAGTAAAAATGGGACTTGTCTCCAGAAAAGTCAAAATACTCTGTTTTGAGAACGTTAAGAAAAATACCTAAGACTTTTCATGCCAGAATAGACTGAGCTACTATTAAAAAGAGAGGGAAAGAGAAGGCAGTGGATACTAAAGGAGTATGTGGCTTAAAAATAAGGTAACGTGATGGCACCCTTCTCGCTCTCCTCCCACAAGTTTTCTCTTTAATATGGTGACCGAATAAAAGAATTATTGCTCAAAATGCTACTGCCCTTGACCACCCTGCTTGGATATCAAATCCCTTTCTTGCTATTTTTCACTATTCTGAAGTCTCATCCCTTCAGATGGGCTTGACATTTGTCTTGCCTTTGCAGGGCCTTGTAAGAAGTCCATACTCCTGTCCCTCAATATTCCTGCTCACCCCAGCCAGCGATGTCATGTCCCCTGCAGTTAAAGCCATTCATTTTTCTCATCTGTTCTTGTATTTCTGAGGAGGACTCTGCAACATTTCCCTTCTTTCTCCCCTCCCTCCTTTGAGTACGCTCATTATTTTTAACATGTCCTTTCCTGAATATATGTAATACAAGAAAAGTCCATGGCAGCAGATGAGAACTAGTGCTTGCAGAAAGAAGCAAGGCTAGACAAAGAGGTTTTCAGGAGTGAGATAAAACAGCAGCAAAAGATAATCTAGTCGAAAATCCTAAAGCTAGCTAAACCCAAGAGAGATATAAAACATGCACTTTTGGTAAACTGTACAAGCTTTACAACTTCTGTCTCGCTCCCACAATGTCTTAGGTACAGACCTGATCATGCGTTGTTTGCGTTTCCGACAGCTGTAACTCCATAAAGATGCCCTGGAGAGCCATTAAGCAGCCAGAAGAATGTCTTTGTGGGTGTACAGGGTGAGAGGGCTCTGAGACTTCAAGGAGGCAGAAAAGACAGTAAGAAACAGGCAGTGTAGCAACTACAAGGAGTGTCCAATGATTACTTCTTATCCAGTTTGTAAATAGCCAAATTTTCCCTACAAACCTTAGGGCTTCAAGAGCTGTAGTTTCTAAAGAAAAGCATTCTCTCTTTCATGTCTTATCTGCATGTTTTTGTTATGAATTAATTTCTATTACATACAGACACCTGAGAAAAAGTGAATCATTGTTATAGTTTTCTTGAAACATAATAGCTTTTTGGTTGCACATTTGTTAATTACTTTTTTTGACAATACAGTATCATTGAGATAACAAAGGGTGGTGTTAGCTTTAGCCTGTCTGCAAGAGCATCTTTCTAGCTGCCATAAGCAGTCACTTCACTGTAATCAGTAACCCTGCGGTTGGTCATCTACTGTCCTACCTACAGTCTTCCACAGAAGTCATCCGCAGTGCTTATGTGCATGGGGGCTCCTTTCCTTTTCCAAATAAAATATGGACACACTCCTGCCTACTGATTCCATATACTCAGATTTCATCCTTACGCCTGCTGAAGTCATGATTGACATGAGCACCAAGACCCAAGAGCTGGCAAAGACTCTTGGCTTCCCTTGTTTAGGATATAATCACTGTAGCTCTTCCAGGTGAGCTCAAGAGCACTTAACTCACTAAAAATTCAAGCAAGCAGTAGGCGAATTGCTGTGTCAAAGAAATTGCTTCAAACCAAGGCAGTACACATTGCTGCAGTAGAGACTTCTGAGGTTTTAAGGGGAGAACAAAGCTTACATGGGTGACCTTGTTTAAGCACAGCAGGACACCCTCCCTGCCACTAAACTGGCACCCAACAGCTTATTTCAAATTCTTTTCATGAGCTTTGCCCACCATGTTTGTCTGTCTATCTGCTTACAGGTCTAAAATGCTGGCTTACTCAAATATTTGCAGCTTTTGCTTTACACCTAGGTGAAAAAATATATTTTTCCTTTTGCTTTACCTCTAGGTGGAAAATACAGTCTTCATGTCCTGTTCTGAAACAGGAACTCATTTTCTAAGTTCTAGTGGCTCACACTACAGAGGTGAGCAGGTAAAAGCTACTGGTGATTTCCTAATACCAATGTAAGCACTCACTGATGATAGAATGACTAGTGCTATCACACTTCCCACATCCAGAGCTCCATCTTTGTAATAATTTAAAAAATAAAATAAAAAAAAAATAAAAAATCCTTCGATGGCCTTGGTTCCTTCAACATTTGAAGTCTTCTGCAAAATGTCATGACCGAGAAAGATGGAATGGATGTATCTGTTAGATAAATCAGGAAACACCCATGAAAAGTGTTGCACTTGGGAAATAATATAATTAATTCCTCTCTTTACAGAACTCTCCAGAATTGATGAGTGAGAAATTATCCAACCTCCTCTTCCACTGGTAATATTTTTGTCATAAAATGAAAGGACTGTTCTGTTTTGGTTTGGGGTTTTCTTCAGTCTTTCAGTATAGAAAAATAATACATTCTAAAAGCATCATACTAAGAAAAGGAAAAGACCCAGTATTTCCAATGTAGGACCTGTGACATAGCCAATACTTTTCAATTCTTCAACATGTAATGCCTCTTTAAAACATGGTCAGAAAGTAGCACCTCATGGTACTTGAGTGAGTATTCTGTCACACTACTTGTCCCTTTATACCTCCTAATATACTCACTATCAACTTTTACTGCAATTTATTGCCTATTTCTCTGGGACATCACTGATTAAAAAACTCAAATTTTATTAGAATTTCAAACATTGTAAAGGATATTGAGGATAATTAACTTTATCTGTGTAATCCTTTAGTGGTATCAGTTCATTCCCATAATGTCAGTTTAATAAAATCATCTCAAAAGTCTTCTTCGCTACCATGCGCTTATGAGGTGAAGTTTCTGTACCCAGTTGTTTGGGGGGTTTCTGAGATATTTTTTATTTTTGTTTCTTTAGAAGATCAGCACTAGAAATTCTTATGAAATAGTTAGATATCCAAAGTTTCAGATGCAAAGATTCAGATTTTAATACAGTAGATAACTCTGTAAAAACATAAGACAAAGAAATACTGGAAATATGCACTTACAGGTGAGCTCACCTTTGCCAATAAAGACTGCAGAGTCAGAGGTATTCTCAACAGCTAATAATAATGAAACAGGGCTAACGGGGGAGTTGACAGAGACAAAGAAGTCACAAATACAAGAGAAGGCTTTGCTTTAATAAGACTTGAATATATTTGCAGTACTATACAATAAAACAAGAATAAATTATCTGATGCAGTTATATGACAAAATACAATCTAATAATGGAGCAAGTTGTCTGCAGGATGATTCAGTGAAGTAACATAGAGCCGAGGGATTTTTTCTTAAATTTCAAAAGGACAAACTTGGGTAACTAATTAAAAAGATAATGAAGTTAAGAGTTGAAGTTCACAACTATGGCAGAAGGCAAAGGCTCTTCAAGGAAAAGATTAAAAATTTACCGGGAATTTCCAGCTTGAAAAACAGGACAAAATACGAAGGGAAAGGCATCAAACACAGAAGGATAAAACCTATTTTCAAAGGCAGAATCAAAACAGTCACATATTTTGGAAATCTCAAAGTGTACAGATCAACTGAGAATACCAAAATTGAAGCTGAGCTATAACTCTTGAGGGAGATTTAATAATCAGCAAAAGTTTCTTAAGCCATAAAAGGGAAAGATGGAACATGAAGAAAGAAATCACATTTTCAGATGTCCAGACAAAGTCAATTTAGTTACAGTCCCCAAACTAAATGTATTGCTTCTGTGTTCATTAAGGACATTAATACTTAACAACAGAACAAACTAAGGGAGAAAAAAAAGTCATCATTCACCATGATACTAGGATTAAAAACTGTAAATGGAAATTGTAACATCTGAAGTAAAGCAAAAAAAACCCCAAGCATTTAAAGGCTTTGGGTTGGGAAAATTGCTGTTACGGATATGAAATAAAGAAAAATGGCACATGGGAAAAGGGCTTTAATGAGTCTATCAAAGTGAGTTGGTATTTATGAATGCAGAATAACCAGTGTCTTACTGTATTTAAAATGAAAGCACGTAAAAACCTGTTAGTCTGACTGTAGTAGTATTATCAGCTTCAGAAGAAGTTTTAGAAGAATTGTTTGGATGAAAATCAAGACGAGAGGACGAAGACAAGCCTTGAGACCACCTGTTTTGAAAGTCTGTTTTCCTCTTGCTAATATTTTTGCATGTTAATGCTTTTATGTTTTTGTTAAGGACACAAAAGAGAAGGCGACATGAATATGACACGAAGTAATGCACAACATCGCTGGGATATCAATATAAAGTGAAACTTAATTTAGAGGAGAGTTACCCGTGGCGACTACCAGATTTTCTGCTAGAGAGCAGGTATGCATTATATGACAAGAAGTTTAATCCTGGGTGCACCGGCTGATAAAACAGATGACTATGACCTACAGCTTTGGAAGAAAGGCCAGTTGGTTGTTCTCCATGCAACCACTCATGGGTTGCACTAAACATAGGTATCTCACAAGCCAGACTCCAGCACACACCTCCTAAATCAGGAGCTGAAGCCTGTCGGTGTCTCTAGTGAACTCCAACTGGTTACAGCAAGCTCCAAGAAACGTGCTCCTTGAGCCCACATTTCCTCCTCCTGTCCTGTTCTACTTTTTTTCAGTCTTCTGCTCTAAACTGACCCACCTAACCGTGTTCCAGTTTTGCCTGTTCATCACTCCAGACCTTCCCACATAGGGTTCCTTGGCCACCAGCCACAGACATGAAGGAGTTTCATCCCTCATAATCCCTGAGGACAGTTCAAAACAGCTGTTATGCTGTTAGCATCTAATGTTTCAATGACTTTACATCAATTTACTAGCAGCAATTGTAGTGATGTGTTAGAAATTAACATATAGTGGAATTATTATTCTTCAGAAGTCCAAGAAGAAAGCAATTGCATGTTCTTCATATCTTCAAGCACGTCTGCCAAAATAACCATGACACAAGTCCCTAGTGTGTCCTCTGGTCACTAAAAACCAATATGGTTCTCTCTGAAATTTCTGGTAGCTACAGAAACCTTGCATTAATCAATATATTTCCTGCCACTGGGTATGTGTAATTACACACAACTTCAAGAAGCCAAGTGCTTCATTCAGAGGAATGAAACAGTTTTTGTATACCCAGCTGTATTGCCTGTATGAGAAAAGAATGAGAGGGCTGGTCACACACAACAGGCATATAAGGAATCAGAACATCACAGCTTCTCAAACTCTACAAGAGTGGTTTGGTCTATTATCTTACGCAACTTGTATACAACAAAACTAAATGTATCTCATTTGCTAGCTGGTACTTCCACATTGCTTCTACTGAAGCCTTCCGACAGTATGTCCCACCTCAAAGCAACCAGCTGTACCACACTCAATTAGTCCTAGAGGAGAACATGGATCAAGCCAATGAGTTCTAACAAGTTTACAGGTCTTTGACACTAGAAACCTATGGTTTTTTGGCTGACAAAGTGCAAACAAGGTTACCCTTATGTACCTTCAGTCCATTTACTCATCAGCTGACCTATTTACTCCTCCAGCTGTGACAAGAGCTTCGGTACAAATTAACTTTGTGGCGTACGTGCTGCAACTGTTAATCTGCAAAAGTCCATCCCCTCATGAATTGCTGGCTGCAGCAGAGTAAATTATATTGCTGCTTACCCCATGTAGCAACAAACCTCTTCCTCCAGGTAGCTCCTTATCTTTGCTTGCCGCTCACATAGAAGGCTATCTGTTCCACACACTGATTTTTAGCCTGAACTGTAAGCGTACATCTGACTTGCAAGTGCACAGAAATTTCCCCAAACTATGTCCAATTTTTCACTAATTTCTTGCTTTCCCTGCAGGATTTACATCTCCTCCTGAAGCTGGCTCTCCAGCTCAGTGCAAGCATCACACTGATGCCACCTTCACCATAATTCTAGTACAACATTAGCCACTAATACTACATGTCTACATTCCAATTATAAAAACATCAGAGAGGATAGCTGCTCGTAGATAGGAAATTATTAATGCTGCTGTAGTAATTGTGTGTATTTATGGCTACCATGGTGAGAACATTCTGCAAATAAATTAAAAGTGATATTTTGTAAGGGCACAAGAATGGCATCAGTAGAAAATTAAAGTACCTATTCACATTACCGTCAACAGGGTAAAGCAATGACAGCGGTGTTATCAACCTGTGACTATGTCTTATTAAGTAATTTAAATATTTTTAACATAAGGTACATATTGAATGAAAAGAACGTGTACCAAATCAAAAATTAAATTATAAATGGCATGTAACAAAAGGGTGGATATTCTGCAAAAAAATTAACTGAAGATCAAGTTTAAATAAAAATTAAAAGTTGACAAATTATGCCATTAAAAATCAGCAAAATCTAATATATAATATATCAGAGAGGAAAAATCTGTTCAAAAGCATTTTTTATTATATTTATAGCTCCTACACTTCAGAAAAGAAAAGACTAGACACAATTTATAAACAGAATTGATATTCTGGACAAGTCTACAAAAAGAAGTCAAATCATAAACGTGATTGCACATGGAAAAAAGGCAGTGGCTTTCATATTTGCTGCAATCTAAAATTTCGGTCACTGGACTGAGAAGTGTTAGTCTTATACTAAAACTCGTGTTCTGCCTGACTTGCAGAGACCAGTGACTAGTTGTTTCAGGGGTTATTTGCAATATACGCAATAAAAAATTAAAAATACTTGAAATTCTGTGTACAGCAAAAACATACAACCTATGAAAAAAAAATCTAGCTTTTATCTGCGGGATATTGTTTATACAATAAATTATCATAAGCATTTAAAAAACCCTAATACAGTACTGTAGAAGTAGGGAAAGAGAAGCAATATCTGAGACATGAGATACTTATGAGCAAAAATCCTAAAAAACAGGATTAAAAAGAATCCTTTTTGACTTCTTTGTTTGTAATAAAAGATTAACATGCATCCTGTTACGGAGATGATGCAGGCAGAGAAATACAAAGGCAAAATCTGAGAACACCAACAGGAATTATGGATCTGTATGTCATCTGCGTATAAGCGATAACATAAGCCATAGGAATGAAGCAATGCATAACCAGGCTGGTAAAAAGCAGCGATCCTAAAATGACAACAAAAACACTGAAACAATAAATGTAACATCCAACTGTCCCCTCCCACCCAAGCCAATCACCTGAAATGCATGTTCAGGAAGATGTGCCACAACAGAAGAGAGTGTGCTGCCCTGGTCATCAGATACTAGTGACAGCCAAGGTACTTGGTACTGTACGAGCATTTCCTGTGCCTGCTGCCATGTGTTGAACACCAGTGACACATAAAACAAAGCCAGGTCACAGGAAACTCACTCACATTAGCTACATGAAGGTCACTGTAAGCTTCTAATAAAGTAAATTCACTTGAGTGCCCTGCTTCGATCCCTGGCTGAAATGGGTAGAAACACAGTTAAGAAACGCAAGAAGGGATAGTTTAAGCAGTGTGTTCCAAGACTGTTCTTAAAACAAGAGTCACAATCAAACAGGATAGCAAGGAGTACTGGAATTAGATTTCTTCACTATTAGAGTGCTTTATTGGGTAGTGAAAAGGTTAAAAACATCGCTATTCTGTCCAAAACAGCCCAGACTGTCACCAAATGAAACTGAGGAAAATTAGTCAAATACTCCCAAAGGTGTAAAAGATGTTCTGTGCTGTGTCATCTCTCTCAGGGGACATCACATCATAAATACTTTTACTTTAATGAAAAAGAAAAATTGTGACATTCTTGGATGCATGCAAATATTTCAGAATGAAGAATAGTGAAATATATGTCTTAAGCAGTAAGAGAAATACTGAAAAGCTAATCACATGTTACAATTACTTCATCCAAATAAACTTACAGCACTGCATTCAGTTCAACCAAGTTTCTACATTTGTGTTAAACTCTACAGTCCTTGTCGGTATATTTCCATGCTCCCATTATCCTGTGAATCCATATGTGGGAATATTTTCATGAGTCAATATCCCATCTGCAAGCTAAATTTGCTTCCCTGCATCCTGGGGTACATATTTGACAATCCTACAGTAGAAGTTGCTTCAGCACAGATGAGAGGAAATAGCTCCTACAGAAGAAAACAGCAATGAGGTACTGTCAAGACACAGAGATAACCTCACCGTGGTCACCTCCTGGGGCCGTGCTCTTGTGAAAGCGAGCAGGGTACATAATATTTACACCACCTCTAGAAAATACTATGGTTTCCTTCCCAAAACTTCTAATAGGAAGAAGACTGACCGACCTCCATATAGCCTCAGAGATGAACCCCTTGCGTAGAAGCAAGGGGTAGAAAAAGAAGGAAAAGGCAAAAAAGAGTAATTGTTGAAGAATCAAACCAAAAGGTACCATTTAAAATAACAGCCTTTCTTCTGAAAAGAAAAGACAAAGTAAATAAAAGAAGTCAAATCTGTGCACAGGTGGTATTATTTTAAACAAGAGCATTTTCAAGCTTTTCCATTTGCTGTCAACATCCCTCTAAGTGCTATTGAGCCACGGAGCCATTGAGTAAATGAAAGCAGGATGTTAGACTGAAGTGGAAAGGGAAGACATAATCTGAAGGTCATGGTGACAAAGGAGACACAAAGCGACCCTTGTTACGAAATAATTCTGAACACTGAATAGTCAACAAAGCTATCATTTTAATAAAAGCAAAGAACTACCACTACAGTCTGTGACAAAATGAATTATGACTCACAAGAGCAAATATTAATGAGAAGCTGCCTATCTGAAAGTCTCTTACGTGACACACCTTTGAAAAGTGTTTTATAAATAAACCCTTTTCCAAAGTTTTTATATAAAACATGCATAAGTCATTACAGAATAGGATGCTCCAGAAGTACTAATTTCTAGAAAATAATTTCTTCCTTATACAAGTTATGGGCATTTGGTGCAGCAAGAGAGAGAATTTCAGATTTCAGATTTCAGGTTTATATAAAGCCCATGACATCGAAGTGTTACCAGCAGACAGTATTTGTGAACGTTTCGATTCCGTTCTGTTTCTTTGGTACACATCTCCTCTGAGTCTTCCTTGCTGCTTGGGTTCAAGAGAGACAATCAAAAATCATCTCCTGTCTTGTTTCCACAGAAGGAAGGACAGAAGGTAGAGAAAAACCCAATAACCTCGTAAGTCTATGTACAATGCATAGAGGAAGATGAAAACTTCTGCCCTAACACAATTATTTTTTCCCTCTCCACTTCTTCCCAACTCACGCATCAGGGCACGCAGACCCAGAAACTCACCCATCTTCCAGGTTCTCCTATAGCATGCTGACAGACTAAGAGAATAAGAAGAAAAGAGGTATTTGACAGGAGTTTTCTGAACAAAATTCCCTCAGCTGGCTAAGCAAAAATTGCCTGTGCACGTGCAGATAGTAGAGCCGCATAAGGCAGCAGCCTCGGGATCTTAATCCCCTCCCTTTCTGTTCATGCATCCCCGCAGGCAAAGGCAGTTGCAGTTTTCAGGCTCGGAGATCTTATTTGTGTATAACTAGAATGGTGAATGTATTTGTATAAATCCATGGTATTACGTAGCTGTTACTTCTAGAATAAGCTGAAAACACTGTATGATCTACTTCTATGATTACATGGTGGCTAGCACCCTAACTTCACACAAACCTGCACTCAGGGGCTCACAGGTGTGTGGCAGAAGAGACAACAGGTTTTGAAGAGTCTGGGGTTTTGTTCAGAATCAGAAAACAATTTCTGCTAAAAACAGATCTGCATTAGCAACTTGCAACACTACACCAATCTTTTTCTAAATGTTTCTGTTTACTGATGAAATAAGCAAAAGTCTTAGATGCCGCCGTGACTAACAAGCATGTTTGGCATTTCATAATGCTGTACCTGACAATTCTCCAAATTATACTGTAAATTTGATTCCCTCTATTTCTACAGAATCTATTAATCAGAATTGTTGCACAGAGCAAATGCAATGCCCTTTTATAACAGCTATATCGCCTTTGGTACTTTTTTCACAGAAATGGACCTCCGTGCATATAATACAGAGGAGAAAGATTATTCTTATAGTAAAGCTAGTAAAAACATCTGCCCACTAAAGATACCAAATCATGTTATAGGAAAGCCATATTGTGTTAAAACAGAGTCGTCATCAGGGCTTTTGCACAGATGGTATTGCAGATTTTTAAATTATTATTAGATTATTAGATAATTGTACTCCTCTAAAACCAAATATAGCCAAACTTAAAACATCTTTTGAGCAGTGCTGCGTTGTAAATGGATTTCTGAAATGATCAGAAATATAACTTCACTTTTCATATGGATGATACTGAACATTAGAGAAAGATGAGAAGTATGTTAGCATGTGAAAAAAATGGAAATAAAAAGAAACATAGCATATTACTCTTAAAAAGAAAGATTTTCTAATGGTGTATGCCTGTGTATATGTATGAAATGAAACATAAAAATTGTAAATAATAATTTACACATTTTTACTAGTGAATTTCTGAATTGCCAAGACACTCAGGAAGGAAAACCCACATGCTTTTCTTTGCATTGTACAGGTAGTAACTTCATTTGAGAACTCTATCCTGTAATTTGTTGTTCAGTGTAGTGAACCATTAAAAGTGAAAGAATTTACTGAGCCGAACAGAAATTTAAAAAACCACAAAACAAAAAAACAAAAAAAACCCAAATCAAACAAAAACCAACACAAAAAGCCCCTTAAGATAGAAAAAAAAAATTAAAAAATGTCTCAAGCAATATATTTTATACATTTAACTCCCAGATCTTCCATTACATGTGATTAGTCACAAATGGATCCGTATGCACTTGCTGCGGTATCATCCCTGTTCTCCACACCTGTGTCTGACAGTCTTTTACCTTCTTGCTCCTCCAGACAGCTGTGTACCTGTTGGAAGTTAGTGTTAAGTAACACGTTCACAAGTTCATATCAAGGATTTTGTTGCTTTGAAATGATGTATTTTAAATGTTCCGGAAAGCATTCATTCAATGAAAATTACCCCACGTTAGCAAATTTACTAGCAGGTAAGCTTGCCTATGGCAGCCACCTCTATCATCACGAGTGCTAGCTCCCAGTCACGAAGGGGGAGTAAATGACTTAGAAAGTGATAATAGAGGTCATGCCATTCAGTGGGATGCCACTTCTTGTTCTGCTTATCGTGATCTAGTTCCTATCCATCCATTCCTCCCACCTCTTCTCTACAGCAGCTCTGGTGGTCTGCTGCATACTGAGCAGCAGATGTTCTGTTCTTGATATTACATGCAAATTTTTCAAGCAGCTGCACAGAGCTGATATTATATGAGAAACGTCATGACTTTGACTTTCCTTGCTGTCACTAATTTGCTTTCCTGCTTTTGAATTTACAACTATATATATTATAATAATAATAGCTTTTATTTCTATTGTTGTTGCTGCTGTTGTTATTTCAATTTATCTGTTTGACAGTGGGGTATGTAATAATTTCTTGCCTTTCCTCCTCATCTCAAGTACTGATTATTGTATTCTCTTTAGACCTCGTTAAGTTTCTTTGTAATTCCTTGACTTAAAGACTTTGCCTCTGCTGGGTCAGACCTAGAGGATGTCTGTGAGTGAAGCTCCACTTAAATCAGCTAGCTTGGGAGACAGAATCTTCTTTTGCTGATGAAGCTGCAACACAGAAGATAACATCACCCATTTCTCTTTAATTTTTTCCTATTTCTGTTCCTTTTCTTTTTAGTATAATAATATGAGTGGTGAAAAAATCCATTTGATTTATAATTGGCTTTTTTAAAAATATTTGCTTTGATTTACACGGACTTTTCATGAACTCATAAACATAGATTTGCTGCAAAAAAATCTTGGTACGAATCAATTCTCAGTCTACTGGGAAATGATTAATTTTGACTTTCACTTTGAAAACTGGCAGAATCTGCCTATGGGAAGCAGCATACTTAGGCGTATTTTCTTACCATAAGTCTCTTTTGAAGCAGTTTACGTATTTGCCAATGATGATGTAGGTTTAACTTCAAATGCATAGCCATAGTCTTGACCTAACTAAGTATAAATGTTCCTTGTTAGAGATGTCAATATTCTGTGGTAAGCATTTTACAGATGAAAACAAGCCAGTGGAAATAGTTAACTGCAATACATATGGTCTAGCAATTTTCTTTTGTATTTTGCCACCACATGTCTTCTCCTTTAGGTGAAAAGAATAAAGCCTTATCTAATTACTTCAACTACTGTGACTCCCTGCTGTTAAGGGAGATGTATTATATAGAGACGGGACATTTCACAGTGATTGCATTTTATCTCTGCCCAAATCTCCTCTGCATGCTAGTAGAAACAAGACCTTTGTGTTAAGCAAACTGTGCTCTGTGTCCCAAATAACAAGTTCAATATTATAAAAACAATGCATACTAAGCATAGAAAAAAATTCTCCACCAAAAAGGCTTGTAATTGGCACTATCCCTATATTAAAATCACCTTCCCTCTCTGCATACAAAAATATTCAGATGAACAAAATGATAGGAAGAAAAGCAATTTTGTTCAAATTCACTTAATGTATTCACCAAGCATACAAATACTTTGTATTAACAGTTGAGGATTTCTCATTTGCTGCCAGAAGTCAAAAGCCAATGTTGGGAACTCTCTCACCT
>VXBW01003494.1:155690-190058 GCA_013400375.1 Thinocorus orbignyianus | reverse complement strand
GTATTCTTAAAAACAGACTGTATTGATCAATTGATCAATGGTAGGTACACGTATCTACAGTCAATGACGAACTGCAGGTGAACAGAGTTCTCTTTCTGCCCTGTCTGTAGCACCAGCTCAGAGAGAACATCTAACAGCAGCATCATTCATTTGAAGGGTGAAGAGGAGGAAAACTCCATAGAAGAGTCCACAGACCTTTCCCCATCCTCTTCTACCAGAAAAGAGAGTTTACCGTCTGTAGATCCAGAAGCAAACTTGCATCCCTAGAGTAGTCCTAAAATAACCAGTGACAGGGACAAATCAAAGGTACAAGCAGGACTTAAATACAGGCTTGTGACCTGGGCATAACATGTTGAATGAGTGTGTTGTATCTTAACAGTCTCACTCAAACATTTGCAAGATCTTACCATGTTAGTCATAGTCTCAACAATCATGAAGAAAGATTTCTCCCTTTTTGTTTCCTTCCTCCATCCTTAAGTATTCAGACACCAAATGGTCTGTGGATTCTAACTGCAATGTTCTCTTAGTTCATGATACTCATCCTACCCTTTTATCCTGTACAGTAGCCTTGGTTTAAAAGCTGGTTGCATTTTTGCTCTCTTGGTTCCCTAATTCATTTTTACTGCGGTGTGGGGAAAAACTAAGTTTATGCATCTTATTTTCATCTTGGTACATGTAAATGTCACACAGAGAGCTGAAAATCCAACCTGGGAAGAAAACATGGGAAGAAAAATGTTCCAGCATTCAGTAATATTTGCATTTTATTTTACTAATGACTTCATTTTTCACTGTTTTAGATAAGCGTTAGGACAGCCACATCACTGTGATTCATCAAGAGAAGCCTGCTTTATCACACAGTTGTATTAAAGAAACCTTTTGTAACGCTTTATACTTTAGTGGCTTTAAGAGATCAGCATTCATCATTCTGTATCTTGTTGGATAACACTTCTCCGAGAAAAGCTAAAAATTGAATTGATCTTTCAACTTTATTAAAGAATTGGTAAAGTGGAGAAGTGTAATTGGTCATGCTCGTCTTGCCGTCTGCTTTCAATTGCAGCTGCTATTGTCATGTACACATAAAGCAACTATAAGTGCAAACAAGGTAGTAAGGGGAATGGCATTCACTGGCAAACACAGAATGCTCTATTCAGGACCTTTGTTGGGATTTGCTCTTAAATTTTGATTGTATCTTCAGTTACTTTATAAACTTATTTTCTGCCTATTACTGAAACACAGAAAGTGTTTCTCTCCAGGAAGGTAGATCATAAAAGTGCTTAGGTTTTAGATTACTAGGATTTACTGTGTTATGCAACAAATAGAGAAGAAATTGTACACAACCCCTGCAGTCCTTATTTCCTAGAGAAGGCTGTGTATGCACTATGGGTATATGAGAAAAGTAACTTCTCTTACGTTTTTGCTGATAGTTTAAATTACAAATTAATATACTAGAACAAGAAACTTCTTAAATAAAGAAATTCAGATCGCCTGAATAAAAATTTAGAGGGTTTATAAACGATCCCTGCTGATTCTTTCCTTGTAATTGTTCTTACTGAAGCAACTTTTAATGGGTTGCAGCTTTAACTTCGTGGATTGCAACAGTGTCCAAACAACTGCCTCTAGATCACTAGGAAAAACCTCCCTGTGCAACCTGTAAAGTCTACCCACGTGGACATGGCTATTTTCACTCCTTCTATGACCTCCTGTGTCTTCCTTCCAGAGACAGCCTCTAAAGCCACATACAAAGAAACAAATCAAAAGTTGCCTCCCTCATCTTGTAAAGCAAAAACAAAAATCACACTGGATGTTGTTCTCTGACAGGAGCATCATAAAACTAAAATGCTACATTCTTACCCTCCCAACGTATATTTGACATATAAAACTTATTAGGCATTTTGGTGTTGCTGGTTTTTTTTACTGTGATCACAACAATGTACTGGGAGCCTCAGAGATCATTTCTACTCACGATCTGCAAAAGTGTGTAACTTGAACAGGTTTTGCAATTTCAGTAAAATAAAAGATGACAGGTGGATGCAGATGAAGTACAAGGAATTAACAGGACAACAGGCTGCAAACACAGGATTTCAGTTCCTACCTATTGTTGTAAAAAGGACATGGAGGAAGACAAAATGGAAAGACTTTGTAGATATTTACAAGGAGCTCCTTTATAGCAGAAGTCAGAAAGCATATAATCTAAAAGCCAAGGTTGTGCTTGCAGTTGCACAAGACATTGAAGGAGGAAAGACAAGTATCTGAGATGCAATCTGTTATGAACTATCCTCAGAAAATCTGAGTGGGAATGAGAAGCTTTCAAAACGTGCATTGAAGGAATATTCAAGAGATATCAGGGGGTATGGAAAAGAGAAACAGGAAAAGACGGATTCACACTTGCATACTGCTGATTCTGTTGAAGAGTTCTGGTCAGCCAGGGCTGTCACTGTGGAGCCAGGTTTAGAGGTTTTGCTAAGTACAGAAGTTTCACCAGGAGCTCAGGGGATTAAAGCAGGAAGGGATGAAGTACAGCAGTGGCAGACAAAACTTCTACAGATCAGACCAAAAGTCAGACTACTGTCTTGCCCCTGGCAGTTTTAAGATACAGGCAAGTATGGTGTATATAGCAGTACCATAAAACTTCATAACTGCAAATACACTAATGATTTCCAGAGCCAGACACCCCATTCAAACAGTTGTATTTTACAACCTATGATGGACTTGGAACTGAATTTTTCTGCTCCTCTTCTGGCATCAATACCTGCAACACATTGTGTGTCAGTAATTTCCACTGCAACTACATTCTTTGTTTCCTACCTTGTAATTAGCACAATATCTACACCTTGGTCCATCAAAAGTCCAGTCAAAAGTTAAAAAAAAGGATAAAAAACATTTCTAAGTGTTAAGCATAAGGATGAGCCAACCTGAAGCTTCTTCCACAGTTAGTCAAATTATCTAACATGGATAGTGACTATTTCTCACTCCAGAAAGGACAGAACAAGCTCAGTAAGAGGAAAAGAAATATAGAAAATTTCCAGGAGCATCAGAGAAATCTGGTGGAAATTTACTGTGACTTGGTATTTCACCTGAACTTGAATATGCAATATGTAGAGATAGCAAATCCTCTGCAATCACTAGGGAAGAAGGAGAAAACTAGTTTTCACCCTCTGCACATACATACACATGAACTCCTCTGAAGGAACAATTTTTGAAGTTATTCAGGCTCTTTTCTACACACACAGACAGAGCACACTCTTTTTGATGTTCCTCCTGCAAAAGCTTAAGAGGAGAAATCTTACATAGTTTACTTTGTGAATATTAATTACAATTTACAGCCTTAAGTTACCAATGAACCATCTTTAGAAACCAAACTATATCCTCAATTGAGCACACAGTGACAGAAAAATGGTTCTCCTCCTGCAAGTTGATTGATTAGGAGCATGGCTCTAATTGCATGAAATTGCAAGAAATTTTTCATGCAAACTGAAAGTGGCAAACACAGGCTAATACATTTTATAGAACAAGGGCGGGGGTGTGTGGATCTTCTTTTCTTGCATATTTTAATGTTACTATCATAAGTGGAAAAGGCAGTTCTGATTAACGAGGTAGACTTAAAAATAAAGATCAAACTAGTCAATTCAAACCAAATCTGGATATTTTGGCAGATCTGAGAGCGCTTGGATGTGTGTTTGTATTTAATTTCATATGAGCCAGCCACAACATTAGAATCCAAATTCATATCAGAATTTTAACAACCTTGGAGGATATTCAGATGGGAACAGTCTGGCTGGAAACTATGGTTAGTTTTCAAATGGTATGAAATTTGCTGTGAATTAGGATTTTTCCATGCCTGTGAGATGATAAATGCTTCTTTTTGGGATGTTATGTGATTTTTTTAAAGCTTCCCTTTCCCAGAAAGCTTTATATATATACATATATACACACACACACCCCAGAAGGAAATGTGGAGGGTTTATCACTGGATTGGAATTTGGTTCATAGAGAACTCTTACTTGGATCTGTGCCTTCATTTCTGTCACACATCCAGGAATTATGTCAAGGTAGGAAATTTGTCTGAGTTTCATGTGCAAAAGATGAGCTCTACAAGTAATTACAGACACTTGGCTATGATATGTGTCTTTTATTTATTTTGCATATTTTATGCGTATTTCAGTTTGTTATTACATTGTATTGTCAAAGTTCATACTAGAGTAGGTGTACCTGTAGGCTACCTTCTCCAGCTTTTAGGACCAGGTGTCTGCCCAGCACACACTCTTTCTGTACAGGTGCAGGCCCAGGGCATGTACCATCCCTCTTTCCTGTGGTGCCTACATGCTTGAGGTCCCATGCACTAGGTCTTGGACTGGGGATGCTGGGAGGGCCACAGGATGTCCAACACAGCCCATCATTCATAACGAACACTAAGACACTTGAGCAAGGAAGAGAGTATTTTTGAGGCAGCTGCTGCTAATCAAAATATTCATCACTGAAGTACTTCACTGCTGTTTTTTTAAAAATGAAAAGTAGTTACGTTTAGAAAACTGCACAGATGCCTCATTAGAAATCCCACAGATAGCAAGGACTTAGGAGAAGAGTCATGGGTTATGTAGAATTGCTGGTCTCTGCAAGATCAGACAAGGATGCTTAACCTCTCAGGCCCATAATGGTGGTGACAGCCCTTCTGAGATCACAGACACAGGAACAAAGATGTGTTCGGAGAGGGGTACACAGTACTGAGTCAAAGCTGCCTTGAACTTTTTTGGTCAGAAAATGTCTGTTTGTCAAAACACATTAACTATTGGTCTGTGGCAATTCAAATCTTCTAGGATTGCTTTTCTACTAGAACTTAATTTTATGGTTCTGCAGAACTTTTTCTGACTAGTGTATTTTTTGCATGCTTATGAATGTGGAGTATAGAAGAAATTGCTATCGAACCTAACTACCTCCACAAGACCATAGGAAGAAAGCGAGCACAGCAGAATTCTCCCTCAGTTACTCTTTGCATGTTGCAATTAGCAGTGTACCCTTTTTTACGGTGAGTCAGTGTTGCAAAGCTGGTCTTTAGCTGGGATTGTAGCACTGTGACTACAAACCACACCCCCACTTGCTCACACACATGCGAGCGCTCCACATCCTCTAGCAACAAGTCATCTCAGGTGACACCTGGATGCAGCAACAAACAGTATTGAGCTGAAAACCATTTTTTCTCCCCAATAACCATCTAAGCCTAGAAGTGCCAACTCTACTATAAATGCAAAAACCTAATTCCCCAGTTTAATTGACTGGTCCTTAAGATTATGCAGCCAACACTAGAATGCACCCACTGCAGTCATCTTTTCTTGTTTCTCCTTAACCTGTAGGCCTGAGCGTCAGCCATGGCTGGAGTCTCTTCCACAGAAGCTAAGAAGGTATCAGTGGAAAAGAAATTCTCAGGTATAACAATTTATTCCAAACACTCTTCCCTCTACCCCCCCACCCCCCAGCTGATGATTCTGGCTTTTAAGAAACTTGTTACTTCCCCAAATCAGAGGCGAGAGGAAGCACAAAGATTTAAGTATAGAATGTAGTACCACATGCTTAAGTTTAAAGATGATTTGACACCCACAATTCGTGTCTTAGCCAAAGAAATGAAAACATGAGAGTTCATCTTTGAATAAGGACAACCCAGGAGAGTGCCTCAGCCAAGCTTATTTAAAATAAAAAAGGTGCAAGCATATAAGCCAACCGGGTTTTACATGGTTTTCTGTGCTCTGGGTTCTTTAGCAACTCAGTCTTATTTAATTATTTTTTCAATTTAAAAAAAAAAAAAAAAAAAGTTTTTCAGAGCATGTGTAGCTGAAATCTTTCTATTAATCTGAATCAATTAGTTTTAAAAAGAAATTATGGACTCTTTCTATATAAAAGGTTTAGCACTATCACATTGAGGATAGACTTACGCATGGGGTTTCAGCCGCATTATCCGAATGTAGTACTTGGCTCACGGATTTTTAGAAGCTGTAAGAGATCTCTGAAGGACAACAAAGAAATGAGAAAGAAGGGGATTTGCTTCAGCTGAAATGAATGCAAATGGCATCTCCATTCATTTCATTCGCAGCAATCTGTCACCTTTTCGTTTCTGTTTCACACAAAAAATAGGAGATAATAAGGAAATAGTAACAGTCTAAGTGGACAGAGCCTGACCATTAAAATGTTTACCATTCCAGCATGATGCCTGCAGATGCAATAAAATTGAAACTGGAAAGGTGTTAGAATTGCTGCCGGTTTCTATTCATTTGAATGGCAGCAACCCAGAACTCTGTTTTATGGTTTCATGTAGAGGGTCAAACCATTATCTTTTTTTCTTCCTGGGATCAAATAGCATTTTTGTGAGCCTTAGGTCTCTGTGACACGTTGAAGTGGAACTGATGCGCAGAGGTTTGAATGTTGAACTTATTTCAAAATTGAACTGCTTTACAAATAGTGAGTTGACTTAGAAAGTGAACTTTAAAATATTAAATGTATTTTTAAAAGTTCAAAACGTGGAGATTCTCCTTAAAAATGATTATGTATAAACCCATCTACCATCCAGAAAAGTCACAGACATAAATATTATGAACACTGGAACAAACTGAAGTTGCTAAATATTAGGCATGATTTTCTCCCCATTTTCTGTCTATACGGTGACAAATGTATAATGTACAGGAATCAAAAGATGATGTGGACTTTTTTGGAATAGGAGAGAAAGAAGAGAGGGAATGGAGTAAAAACAACATTACAGTATGCAAGGCAAATATATACTCTGCTTATCAAAGGCAAGGATTTGAAGCAAAATACTTATACAAGTGTACTCTATATCCACTAAAAACAGTAAAAGACAGTACTGGATAAGTATAGATACTTTTTAAGGATGCATTTTATTTAAAGAGGAATTTCTTCATCAAGATTATAGCAATTATGAATATAATCAAAGAAACAAAAGCATGCAAAGTAGTGTTGATTTATGATCGCTTCAGATTTAGCAAAGAATGCTTATTTACTACTTTATAATTCACAAGCTTCACAAGAAGAAACTAGAGACAGTAACAACGAAAACAAAGTCTGTAGTAGACAATCAAGGAAGAATCTCAAGAAAAAAAGTGTAAGCAGACTCAGAAGTATTTGTTGAGTTTTCACTTTTTACCTAGCTATCCTAATTCCCACTCTGGAAACTTTGCCACACACAAATGTGGGGATGTGCAAGGATATTTCCACATGGAAATGAAAAAAATCCACATGGAACGCAAAGGTCTACTCACAAGTAAACTTGTAATGCAAGAACCTTAACAAAATCAACTATCTATTCAGAATTAGTTGATTAAATATGGAACATTAATCAATTAATTTTTCTGAACTCACAGACCAAATGGATCTACTTCAACACCTGACCCACAGAACAGCATTTTTAAGTCAGTGTCTAACACGATCCACAGTTTGAGAAATATTCTCTGTAGCACAGCTAACCTATAGCCTAAAAGATGCTTTGTAAGAATGGATCTCTAACAATTTTTATAGGCTAAGTTATTTTCCTGCAGTAAGAGGGAACACAAAGACCACCAAAGGACACACAGTCTACTTAAACAGATTGACAGTTGAAACAGACAAAGTGATCTTCATGGTCAGTCAACAGAAAATACAATGAGGAGACAGAAAAATGCACATCTATACAGATGATTATGAATTGCTGTAGAAGTGGTCAGACACAGAGCAAGAAAGCCAGTCTTTCTAAAAAAATCCAATGGCAATATTTATAAATGTATATTTCTTTAACTCTTAAATGTCTAAATCTTAAATCCTAAAAACAGGCTTCGTACTCCTTTGTACACCAGGATCTTTAAATCAGGAAAAAGTATCTTAGTATTCCTAGCATAGAACCTTGGAAGACAACTGTAGGTAGTAACAAGCTCCGATAACCCCTAACTGAGGGAGCATTTCCTCTTCACAGGAACTCTCCAAGAAATAAGAGAACAGAAAAGTGTTAGAAATCAATTAAGCAGCCAACAGTCCTGGCAAGGTCCAGCTAACACAATGCAAGAATATGGCACTTTTGAGAGAAGTGTTCTGCACTTTTAAATAAATACAACTTGAGTACTGGTAATTATGGAATTAACATTTTCCTCCTCCTTGCTGCTGGTGCAGAAGAAACTGAAAGCATTCAGTGTTTAGATCATTTGCAAGACCCAAGCAGGTAGTTTTGGAGTATGAAAGACTTATGTAAAAACATTGGAACAGAATCTGCTTTCAGAACTGGTAAAAATTCATTTTGACTACATTTGATCAATTCTGGACAAAAATTTTCAGAATTATTTCTCATCTCATAGATTCAATTTATAGAACAAGTTCCAAATAATATAAATACTCTGTAAAACTTTATGTTCTGCAGTTTCGTAAAGCAATGAAAAAGAAAAGACGAAGTATGTGTCCCTATACTAGACAACAGTCTTTGGCTTGGACATTTCCTCTGTTCTTCTCGTGATGGATTCTAACCACCCAAAGCCAATGGTCAGGTATTACAATGAACCCTCTTTAGAAGCTGCCCTTTTACAGTCAAAATGAACATAACATTAAATTTTCTAAACAAGATCAAAGACAATTTTTATACTCAAGAGTTTACTGACTGTAGTTAAGAAATAAAACAGTAGACCTTTTGTATTGTTTTCAAACTTGTTCATAAGATCTGACACACTTTTATTAACATGTCACTCCTTTTTATTAATGTGTGTAATTTATTAAAGCGGAGTTATAGGAGCATTTACCCAAAGTTTAATATCCTCAGAAGAAGTAAAACCAGAAAACCAAGAACCATTCTCTATACACAAAAAGCAAGATAATGCAGAGGAATGACCACGAATGTTAGATATTTTCCTCCCTGTATTTAAAGATACATTGAGTGCCATATGCACTGCCCATTTGTGCAAAATTCTTCAGGAATTGAGATATATGATATATATGATATATATGATATATACATGAGATATATCGCTATGCAAAGGCTGAGCCACTTGTTTTGCTGCTAAGACAGACATCTCTATTTATCTAATGAAGTTTATTTTCTAAGAAGAAAAAATATTGAAGCATGTAACTCAGCAGAGAAAGTTCACTACCCTTTTGTGTTCAGTAAAGATAAATTTTGAACATCTGGAACAACTTTGACCAATTCTGGTCATTAGTATCTAACATTGGAATTAAATTCAAAATTTTCTAGGTACCAACTCAGCAGGCTATCAAGATGTGTCTTATTAACCAGATTAGTAACTAGATCAGAAAACATCACCAAAGAATAAACTTCAACCAGTCATCATTATCAAAAATCTTTTGTGTTTTTTTAAGAAATATATTTTTTCAAAGAGATACTTATATTTTTAAGAAATACTGTTAGTATTGGCAGACAGATTAATCTAACCAAGTATCATGCATCTGAACAGTGAACTTGGGAGTGCGCAATCACAAATGCAACCAATAAAACACCAGGGAGATTACTTTCACATACTTGCTTCGCTTAACTGAACTTTGGAAGAGGAAACTAGAAGGTCTCTGCATTACAACCCCCAGGCAAATTGCTGTTGCCCAATGGCAGCATATCCTTAGTTTTGATGAATAAAAAGAAAACACCCTGGTGAACCAAGTCATATAATAAGGATTCTTTGCCATCTGTTAAGCTATTCTAAACACTTAGTCTTCCTAAGTTTCTCTCCCTAGAAGGGGAAAGTGTTTAACTGATATTTAGTATTTTGTAAAAACATATTAATGTTGAAATCTTACTATCTTCAATTTCGACTTTACATCTTGTTGTGTTGTTTTGGGTTTTTTTAATCTATGCATCATGAAATGTATCAGACAGGAACTGCAGTGTAAAACGCACTGTGAACACCTCTCAAAGTAACTGTTAATTTATTGATGGTGCTCTGCTACTTCGGGCTTTAGGACACAACTAAGCTTGACTTTGTGCTCTGTAGGTGGGCCAAACTCCTACTGAAATTTGTTTCACTTCAGTTTCCTAGGCAGAACTGACTTACTGCTGATAAAAGGCATGAAGACAATGAAGTGTGAGCTTTATTTGTTCAGTCTTCTCAGAAGAAAGAAAAAATATAACCATTTTACATACTTGTATTAGATGAAGGAATACCATGAAGAGAAAGAAAACCTAGATAAGAAGAAAACAGTGTCAGTAAAGAAGAAATTTAATAATGCCTGGATCATAGGTTTTAAAACAGAAATTATAAATTTATTATTAACCATCTAATAACTGAGGTACTGAAAATTACATCTGGTAGGAGTTGCAAATACAAGAAACAACTTGTTTAGAAGTTGGGCATAACATGCTGGTTTGAGAGAACGTAAAATGTGTTTGCATAGGATAACGGAAGATTGGACTCAAGAGCTATACTTAAGTGCTTAAAAGCACATTCGCAAAAAAACATGAGGGGACTGATCTATTTTTATTGGATTGGTAGATATCCAATGAATAGAAAAGCTTGCACCATGCCTTAGTAAATAAACATAAGATAAATAAATACAGCTATATAGCTAAATCCCATTCTGCTTTAAGTACTGTATCCTCAAAGTTCAGCTGACTAGCATTTATGAAGAGTTTATCTCAGCAAAAGCTTCACATTTTAAGAGAGAATAAGGCCATAGCAACAAAACCAAATTAATGCAGTGAAAATGAACTGCAGATCTACAGTAAGTTCAGAGACAGGTCTGTCAGAGGGCACATCTTGAGCATCATATCAGGTCCCACATTACGCATTTCCCTAACAACTGGAAGGTAATTAGCTTTATATATATACAACTCCTAAGCCTAAACAGTATCTCCCAACACAATACAAGCTTGCTAAGAAACTTAAATTGAAAACCACAATCACAATCTGTTCAGGCAGTAAAAGAAAAAGCTTGTAGTAACTAACTGGCTAATTCTTTGCACTGGATTCAACATCCTCCATAACGTAGGGTCTCCTCTGTTGTGTTGCATAGCCTGCTCTTCAAAAGAAAACCTGAAAGCTTCCTTGGGAAATGAATGAAAATCAAAATTTTTACCTTTACACATGAGCATGACTTTGGCATAAACTAGAAAGTGCCCTTCTCTATCTTCTGAAGAGCATTACAGTATGGCCTGTCTCAACTAGTCCTCACGCCTGCCCCAACCACATATACTGTCTTCTAGCAAAGTGCAAAGGAAAGCTAGAGGACAAGGTGCTGATGCTTGTGTGGAAGAACCTAAAATGCCATCAAACCTGACCATGGTTTGGCGAACATGAAACAAACTTGTTCATCCTTCATATCTTTCTCTATTTGCCAAGCAGACAGGAAACAGCATCAGAGAATCAATTGCAATAAGTTACCGGTAAACGATATCTAGTTACTCTTACCCTTTTTCTTCTCTCTGATACTGGAGTTTTCTCCCTCCTCCCTTTCACTTCCTATCAGATGAAGAGCATCTCTCCCACAGAAAAGATTGCCTTCTAAATGGCGAATTTATCTATTTAAAGGGCAGTTACACCATTATAAAACCTGGTTCTGGATTACAGAACACCACAATGGACTTCTGCAATTATGTTTTAAGATATTCTTTATAAAGAGAATAGAATCTTAGCTCCATCTGAAGATGACATGTGAAAGGAAATCACAAAAGCTAGAAGTGAAATGGTATCTTACATTCTGTGGCGCACAATACTCACCAGTAAACAACAACCGTATGGTGATCTGGAATTCTGGACAAAAGTATTCTAACAAAAAAGAAATCAAATGAGAAATGATCAGGCCTTGTGGTGATCAAAAGCTTTCTGGGTGAGACTTGGACTGAACGCATTTTCACCATACAGAATGCAAAGAACAGAAGAAACCTCTCCTGAGGAGCTGGGAGCAATTTGGACAAGCAGAGAATCTAGAATCCATAACAAACATAAAAGACTAGCTTTCACTCAACGGTGATTGGTATCACTTGAGCAAATGCAGACATGCAGACCACATGCTATATATTCTTATCTTTTTTTTTTTCTTGGTAAGACTATGAAATAGCTCTCCAGACATCAGGCCGCACAGTAATTTTTACTTCATAAGAAATTTACAGTTTCATATCTTTCCTAATGGGATTACCTGAATCATTTACATTTCAGGAAATAACTTGAGTATCAATCACTCTGACTCACAAGAGCACACAGAAAGGATCGAGACGAATCTAGAAGTTGCTTTATTATTAGGAGTTCATTTTTAAAGATCTTGACATTTATTGGCTTGAAATCAGAGACTGATGAGAGTTTGAAATAAGAGACTGGTTTGCTGTGCAAAGTTTCATTTTTATTACATGAGACCTACAAAAACCTCTTCTGTTAGAATCATGTCCCTGTACAATTCCTTCGCACTAGCTAACTTGAATTAGCTAACACATACAGGCGTGTGAGTACCTTCATGTGCATACATGTATCTGATTTTAATTGGACTAGCACATAAACTGACCTTTTTTCGTACATGAAAGCTGATACATTGAGATCACCATAGGAGAAGTCTCTTTCATCTATATGCCCTTTACAAGTAGCACTGCAGCAGTCACAACTCACCAGAGATGTCCTCTAGAAGGGAGTAGCCAGCTTTCCTAAGCCATTCAGTTCTTCTTATGTTTTTTATGCTTCTCCTGTTGCGCTATCAATATTTTGCACTATTATGATTTTTAAGTGTTAACAATCCTTTGATCAAAAGGAAAACTCCCAAGAATGCCAAAATCATATTTAGGCTCAGTGTGCCATTTGTGCCATAGTCTGCTAAAGTAACAACGAGCTATTTGGAATATCAAATCTTGATTGGAAGAAAACTGAGTCATATCTACCAGTTTCTGGACATTTGGATAACCAGCAAAAAATCTAAAAATTTGCCCATTTCCATTTTTTTAAAGATCAGAAGTGTCCGGTTAGATCTGTGTCCCACTTCTGTAAATGAACAAGAATATTCCTGTTCTTACTTGAACTGCTTACAAGGGAAATAGTGGTTAACAAGGAGTATTTTCCGAGTTCCACTCTAATTTAAGTATAGTTATAAGAACTATACATGTTGCCAACAGTTGCTGCTATCACCAAAAGCCAAAAGTTACTGTTAATTTCTACTCATAAGTGAAAATTTCTACTAGTCTGCAGGACACTGCTATAGGGCAAGATCATGCAATCGCATTCAGTACATTTATTTGAAGTCCAAATATATCACTTGACTAAATGGGTCTAGATAAATGGATTATGACAGCACTTTCAACCCAGATTTTGCAAGTAATTGAAGAGAAGAAAGTGGATAAATTAGGCAGATATGAGCATATACCCATAGTTCTAGGTAGAATTTGTCAGCAGTTACTTTTGAAGGAGTTAAATACGACATTGACTTATAGCAGAAAAAGAGACACAGTTCTTTGTGTGTGCCATGTTTGAACAAAGTTGGGTGGAAGGATTTATTGCATTTACACTTACACCTTATTTTTTATTTTGGCATTAAAGACTTCCCTTTTTTAGGTACAAAAATTATATGTAACTGGCTAAAAGTTCTAAAGCTCTATTACAGCAATATTTCTGCCCAGTTTCCCAGTATTTCTTTATGATGGCCCACAATTATGTACCAGACAGAAAAGAAAATACAGACCTTCACATGCATTGAAATTTTATTATACAAAAGAACCAGAAAAAGTAGGAAAGCATAATAATGAAAAGATAAAACAGAACACTTGAGATGTTTGCATGTCAAACCTAGGAACCAAGGAGTACGAGAGAAGAAATTGATTTCAATCTTTGCTCCCTTTTAAGATCAGTTTACAGCATTAATTTTATAGATGCACTATGTATCATAAGATGTAGGTGTACACTGACAACTGATGATTTTGTGAAGCTAACTGGGTTGGCATATTAATTATTTTCAGATATTTTTGAATGGGACAGATATAAATGTGAAAGATTATGATTTCCGTAACTGCTGGCAACACTTATCATCTCAAACTAATTTATCAAAATTGCTCAGGTATGTTATGCCCACCTCTGTTTCTACTCTCTCTGTATTTAGTTGTTTTTTTTTTCAAAAAACACAGTTTCTAAGCAAGAAGTGTGAGCAAAATACTATCCTAACGAAGTCTGTAAATACTGATTGTTGTGTTCATCGGTTGACTCTTACTTCAATTTTTTTTTTTCCTTCTGCATTGGGATTTTTGTTTTGTTTTCATTTTCTTTGCCCAGAGAAGGATTCCTGAACTACAACCACCATGGCTTTATTTTTCCCTCTGATAAATATGCATAGACAGCTTTTGAGTCCTGTGAACTTTTTTATTATTATTAAGCTTGTCAATTGTCAGCATTTGTATTTCATTCCAATGATGAATGGAGGCATTAGATTTCTGCATTAAAATGTAGTTAGGATTGTAATGAGCATCATTAGGAAGCATAATGGGAATCAGCACTGGATCTCATTTTAGGATTTTGTTGTTGGTTTACTTTATTTGCTTTATTTATCTTCTTTTCTTCCTAAGGCAGGTGAAAACTCTACAGCGTTTATGTCTTATAAACAGCCAGCCACATCTTTTTATTCAAGACTCTTGGCTTTTTTAAATCCTGTCTTGTTTTTTCTAAGTCAGAGCTAGAAAGTCCTTTTAAAAGCATCACCATAATTCATTCTAACACACATACATTGATTCTAAATTCTGCTTTGTAGCTCAACTGTATGTCCTTACTGAATATAAATTTTTGAACTAATGTGACCCATCCCTGCACTCAAATCTGAATAGTTTCAATTAATTTTTACAGAAATGAATAGCTTAGTACTCTGAGGTGGCCCCTATAGTAAAGAATTGCAAAAATGAAAGGTAATCCATATTCCAGATGAGTGGAATAAGTGAAAAAGTTTGTAAAATATTTGCCATACCCCAGTTCAGGTTGCTGTACAACACAATACTAACACTAACCAACTGACCCCCTCAGGGAATCCTTCTAATTTGTAAATGTGAAATTCAGTTCTTTATATAGATTAAACGCTGTGGTCTGCAGTTTGATTTGAAATTCTATTAGCTTCTTGTTTAAGTATTTTAATTTCTAGTAAGACATCCTTTTAGAAAGAAAAATTGTTTCTGCAGTAAGACTATGCTGAAAGTGCTTACCTTTTCAACCTCCTTGTGTAGTTCATAATCTAAATCAGTTACACACATCCTTTGATTGAAAAAGTACAAAAATAACACTGAGGCCAAGAAAAACAAAACTGAGATCATTACTGATCGGTATGTAAATCAAAGCACTCTGCAGTTTCTAACAGTGTATGTAGGATGCAATACAGGGATGAAGATCACTGCTTATGTAATCCCAACTGTCCAGGAAATAGAAATATGTAAAAAGCACAGCTAAAAGGCAAAGAATCCTAGGCGGCCTTCAGACTAAACTCAGGCAATCCACCTAGGTGGTTTCTGTACTTAAGATGTAAACAGAAAAAAACAGGGGAAAAAAAAACCAATAAAAAAAAAAATCAGTGCCTGCTGAAGAGTTCAATAAAAGATACATATTGCTAGAAATATACCACTATGGGTGACATGAACACTCCACATACACCTGGTCTGTACAGAAGCATCTCCATGAAGGTTAACCACCTGATTTTAGAAACATTAACCTTGACAAAATACCAAGAACGGAAACCAGACACTGAAACTTGGAATTATACCACTGAGTTTGGAAATATATGCATTTCCACAACTGGGTCCTGACATGATCTGTGGCCAGAAAAGAAAAACAGTTGAAATTAAGTCTGTTCCCAGAAACTGTGCTGGATAAACACACATCTGTTTTGTTTTCCCTCCGTATCCCATCATTACTTGTCTGTATACTAGTATATTTCTTTCTGTGTGTGATCTCTAACCTTCTGTTCTAACTCATGTATCTGTTTTGCACTAGTAAGGCTTCTTTCAATATGGCAAAATATTCAAATACAGGCACAACTCTATCATGAAAACTAGAAAGAAATTATTAAGCAGAAGTACACTCACTCCTGGCCACCTCATTCTGAGCCATCAAGATCATCTACCCTTTGACCAGCCCTGTGACTCCTGAGGGACCCTCAGGTGTCCCTGCACACGGCAGGGGAGTTGGAACTTGATGATCTTTAAGGTCCCTTCCAACTCTAACCATTCTATGATACCACTCATGTCTCATAACCATTCTTCATACCAGAATTACATCTTTCTGACTTAAATTCTAATTGTATAATGGAAAGAGTTTGTCCCAAATCCAAACTTATTGTTTTATTTAGAATTCTGTTCCTTTGGAAATACAGGCTAATTTCCCATTTTCATGCTTGCTGATGGTTTCTTGTATACAAATGGTCACGAAACAAACCACAGAATGGGATATCCATTTTCACATCTGCCATAGTCAAAATTATTATGGTTAGGTCCCAGCATGCAAAATCAAGTCTGTTAGGAGCTTTGTTGTCTTCTGTGTCTTGCAGAGTTGGTGAAAATGTTCACACTCAGCAACTGCAAAATCTAAAACATCATGAGATACACAATCTTTGTAACAGTAAACTAAATTGCAATTATAATAAACTGTTTCTAAAACTGGTAATTTTAGAAAGTGTAGGAGAGTGATGAATGTGTTGTCTTTAGTAAATGATCCATCATGGTAACATTGTTGAAGCAACTTTCCTTGATTCTGTGAATTACACTATTTCCATTTGTGGTTACATAACAAAGACAGATTACTAAAAAATATTGGACTTTCTTCCATATGCATAGCTTCGATTTTACCCTTTTCATGCACATTAAATACCCCGTTGGGAGCCTGGGAAAGGAAAGGATAAGAAAAAGAAATGTTAATTAAGACTGCTGTGTGACATTGGGTCATGGCCTTGATCTTCTCTACACCATCTGTCAGATCCTAGCTAATGCTGTAGGGAAACTCTTAAAGAGCGAGTCGGCTAGAGAAAGAGAGAGTTCACCTCTCTTGCATTTCGCTTCCCCTCTATATGGTATAAAGTCCTTTATAGAGGAGTTTTGTATCATTTTCTTTCTAAAGTTTCCATGCTGTGGTGGCCATCTATGAAATTTCACAAGGCATTCTCATTTTATAATCTGGCTTGATATTATATTTCACCAAAAAAGAATCTTGTTTACTTTCATGTTCCTGTTTATCTAAATTAAAACAGTAAAACATTATTGCTTAAAGGCAAAGCAATCCTTTTCTTAAGGATACTGTAAATAAACAGACCTACGTTCTGCACAAGCACATTACTTTATAATTTGGAAACAGACTTTTTAGCTCAAAATTGTTATCTTATAAGTGGAAGAATGGTTCTAAGTGTTAAAAAATAGTTCTAGGTGTCTTAACTCCCTCATCTCTGTACCACTCATTTCCACTGCCAAATATGTTCTTGTCCCAGTTAGATGCAGGGGTTTGAGTGGGGAAACAGGGCAGAAAAGGGCCATTTTACTCAGAATCACAGAATCATAGAATGGTTAGAGTTGGAAGGGACCTTAAAGATCATCAAGTTCCAACCCTCCTGCCATGGGCAGGGACACCTCTCCCTACAGCAGGTTGCTCAAAGCCCCATCCAACCTGGCCTTAAACACTTCCAGGGATGGGGCAGCCACAACTTCTCGGGGCAACCTGTTCCAGTGCCTCACCACCCTCACAGGAAAGAATTTCTTCCTAAAATCTAATCTAAATCTCCCCTCTTCCAGTTTAAAATCATTACCCCTCATGACAAAGAGTCCCTCTCCAGCTCTCCTGTAGCTCCCTTCAGATACTGAAAGGCTGCAACAAGGTCTCCCCGGAGCCTTCTCTTCCCCAGGCTGAACAGCCCCAGCTCTCTCAGCCTGTCCTCAAAGGAGAGGTGCTCCACCCCTCTAATCATCTTGGTGGCCCTGTGCTGGACCTGTTCCAACAGTTTCATGTCCTGTCTATGTTGAGGACTCCAGAACTATATTGCCTGTTCCAATGCATGAAAATCCTTTCAGTGAAGAAATTTTTCCTAGTATCCAATCTAAACTTCCCCTGACACAACTACAGGGTGTTTCTTCTTGTCATTTGTTACTTGGGAGAACACAGCAATCTACCTCTCACTACAACCTCCTTTCAGGTAGTTGTAGAGAGCAATAAGGTCTCTCCTGAGCCTCCTTTTCTTCAGACTAAACCAACCTAGTTCCCTCAGTAGTTCCTCATAAGACTTGTGCTCTAGACCTTTCACTGGCTTCTTTGTTCTTCTTTGGACACACTTTCAACAGTGCCAAGTACAGGGGGATGACCACTTCCCTAGTCATGTTGGTCACACTATTTCTGGTAGAAGTCAGGATGCTATTGCCCTTCTTGGCCACCTGGACACAATGCCAGGTCATATAGAGCTGGCTGTTGACCAATACCCTCAGGTCCGTTTCTGGTGGGCTGCTTCCCCAAACCTGTAGCATTGAATGGGGTTGTTGCAACCAAAGTGCAGGACCCAGCACTTGACCTTGTCTGTGAACTGGCCTCCTCTAGGTGTTGGAACCACAGCAGGAAAAGACCATGGCCTATCATTTACTGACTTGATGGGACTAGGATACTTTATTCTGGCTATAGGAGATGGAAATCACTGTCTGGGTGGAGAAAAATAGAGCCTAGGGCCTATTAGGGTAATCAAAGTACTCCACAGTAATCAAGTAATCAAGTACTTCCACACCTTTTATCTGTCCTTAATGCTCATTCCTCTACCTGGCTTTGCTGAGAGCCCACTTTTACTATGATAATCAAAAGCATGGTTCAAAAATAATTATAGTGTTAAAAAATAGATATTTCAGATTAATACAGTTTTAGACTAATTTTAGGTGTTATAACTACAATGATTTTGCATGGAAAAGGATTTTAACTAGAAGGATTAGAAAGATGTTGCCCCCTTAAAAGAAAAAAAAAATACGCATGCACTGCTAAACTAGCACATTTAGAAACAGCAGTAGAAGAATTTTAAGCATTTTAAGTTTAGAACTGAGCCTGTTGATCTTAAGACTACAATTGGTATTTGCCTGTCACTGACTGACTTTGGTCTTTATTTTATCAGAGTTTACCAGCTATGCATAATTCTATTTTCCAGGAGACTGACCAACATTAGTCCACTGCACCCATCCTCAAAGTGTCTTTCATTTCTTAGCAGAACAGTGGGCAATGGTTCTCGTTACAGTGGTTTCATTTCCTGCCTCTTCCTGGTGGTGGTTTAGATTTCTCTAAACACACACTTTGTCATCACAATCTCTTGATGATACCAGCCAGAGAGGTAAACACTCCACTGCTGTTATTTTTCATGTGCATATGTCTAGCAATCTTTTATGGGTATGTTGCCAAATACTGTATGCTGTTTCTTAGGATGCAATCAGAAAGAGCATGCGTGCGAGTGTTGTATTTGTAAGAAAAAAAAATCCAGATATGTATATGTGTTCTCCTGTTAAAATAAATTCTGGAAAAGGCAGCAGTATATTTAAGGAGGAAAAAAAAAACCACAGACTTGATCACACTTTGGGACTCAACCTTTGGTTCTTAATATGAAAGAAATCCCCACCGAGCAGTCCCACTGTCTTAAAGTAAGGAGAATACTCCCAGGACTTACTGTTGTTGGATCAAGCTATCAAATGCATTGCTTTTGCAGTTGTTTTTTCTCCATAAGGATGCTTTCTTTTCCTTTCCTTCTTCCTTTAGACCCGCTTAACCCCACAGTGAAATCAAAAATCTTTTTCCTTATGTATACCACATCAAAAATCTGTGCTGCTATGGAAATCAATTTAATACCACAAATTCAGCCATGCTACTCCACTGTAGGAAAGTATGAAAGGGAGATTGGCTGAGAACAAGCAAGTTTTTTAATTTCTCCCCTAATTATCAAGTATTGCAAGACAAATCACAAAGAACAAATGGAGGGTGAATATCTTAATTATTTTCAGTCTACCACATTTCAGAGCTTCTCCTGTGTCCTTATGTCCATCACTACTGTTCTGCTTAGTTAGCAAATGTACACAGACACAGAGTTTAAACTACACAAAAGCACAAGTCTCAAGCATTCTCACATATGACAATTATGAATTACAAAGGTCATAAAGGAAAACTCCACAACCACCATTTTCTATCCTCTTATTTGCATTCTAAGGAATTCTTTTCATTGGTAAAACTGACAGAAAGAACAGAACTCCTCCTCATAAATTAAATATTTGGGGGACACTAATTTGTCACAGGAAGAAGATTCTGCTTTAGCTGCAAATCAAATTTATTAGTCACTCCTACTTAGACTATAAATGTGCAATTTCTTTCCACTCTAAAAACCCCCAACCAAATAAAAAAAATGAAACAAAAAAAAACTATCCCAAAAAAACTCAAGGACATAAAATAACAATTTTTCTTTAGACAGTCATTTTCAAAGTAGAAGCAAAACATCAAATTAGGCTATTCATTAAAATAATAATTTAAAAAAAAGTTTTATTTCTCACCTGCAAGAAATCTCTATTCTCTAACAGAGAATGCCCTACAAATACTGGTAAGTCGTAGTAAACAAATCTCAATAGAGGTACAGGGAAAAGGACAGCATGTACAAACAAAAAGCCCAGACAAAAGTAAGTACATAATCATACAGTATTATGTTGGTTGTATTATTAATAAAATGAGCAACGTAAGAGGA
This sequence comes from Thinocorus orbignyianus, assembly GCA_013400375.1. Lineage (NCBI taxonomy): Eukaryota > Metazoa > Chordata > Aves > Ciconiiformes > Thinocoridae > Thinocorus > Thinocorus orbignyianus. Next base: position 169,424 of record VXBW01003494.1, on the reverse strand, counting down.
AGCATGGTCTAATTAGCAGTGTTTTGTCTCTGATTATGGACAGTTGTAAAATGGCTGGTCTGCAGAAGAGTCAGCTAATTTTTCTGGGCCTGATGACACTGGATAACTATGCCACACATGACCCTGCTCACTTACAGCAGTTCAGTCAAAACAACAGAGTGCTATTCAGACTATTTATCCCTCTAGGAAATAGTATGTCTTCTCTTCAGTTTCCCTTCTTGTTTCTTCTCTGTATCGCTTTAGACCTTAAACTCTTTGTAGCCTGAAGAGCCTTTTTTAAGTATTTTTCCAATTATGTATCCTCACAGATACTAATTCTGATTACATCTTTTAGGTATATCTAACAGACAAACAATAACTAAATTCCTCATAGTAAGAAAAAAAAAAAAAAAGGTTGTTTGGTTTTTGTTTTTTTTAAACAAACATTGAATAATCAACTTCAGAGCACAGACCAAATATTAAGCTGTATGAAAGCATGCTAAAAAGAACCCAAACCAAACATCTAATCCTCAAGAAAAGATAAAAATGCGTGAATGGTTTCTGACAGTTGAGTTTGGAAAAACAAAACAAAACAAAACATCAGAACTAAGCCAATAAAACCTCTTGGTGCCACTACCACTACAACGACAATTCCCTTTCCTTGGCGTGTAAGTCTAAGACAAATTCTGCTCTAGTGACAACAATGACCCATCTGGCATTAATAAACAAAAGAAGTTCAACGGACCTGATGGCCAAAGAAAGTGTGCAGCAAGAAGATGCTGCTTCTTCAGTCAAGTTCTCATTTTTTATACCTGAGACATTTCATATTTTCATTGTTTGAGCCAGTTCAAGACTCAGTAACCAACTTCAGATGAGAAAATTTGTATTTTTTTTCTACATTATAGACCTATGCTTATTAGCTATACAAAGGTCAAAACCACAAATTCTAGTACTGAACTCAGCTCATGAGATGACTTACATTGATTCTATCTCTTTTGTATAAAAATCTTTCAATATACGTTCCCAAGGATCAGTGGCACAATACAGACTTCGAATCTGATTTGTTTAAGTATCACAGCGCACATTGCAGGATCTACCATTGCATTGTCAGACTACAGATAGTCATCCCGCAGAGAGGACTCTGTCATTTCTTACCCAGGGGGTGTGAATGGAATTATCATATAAGGTTTTAACTTTATTTCTTCTCTCATTCTTTTCTTATTGCTTTCTTCTTTCCTCATCTTTGCTTCTAACAAATTAATGGCTATATTATTATTCAACACAAATGCATTGGTAATGCATAATGGCAATAAGAGAACCAGTTTTGAGCCAAAATCTGAAGTAACTCTCTTAATTCAAATTATAATGTGGTTGCATACATGCAAGTCTAACGTTGCCTCATCCCCAAATTCAAAAGCATAGAAGTTTCATTATTTACACTGGACATTAACTGAAGATGTATCAGAGATGACAGTAGAAAAAAAAATAAGCCCGTGCATATAAATACAAAACCCAGTTAGAGGGGAAAAACAGGCAGAAAGAAATTTCTTATGTGCTGGTTGGAAGAAGGAAGAACGGGAAGTTCTCAGTTAATTATACAATGTTCGCTACCTGCTTTGCCAGAGCACACTAAACACAATTAGTTCTGAGCATGATATGTGAGATAAAAAAGCAGAAGTGACAATAGCATAAAACAGAGCCTTTGCTTGCCTTCCTTCAGTGACAGCACCAAGCACCCCAATGTCAGCTCCACGCAGAGAAATCATGTCAGCTGCATTCTCTGATGACCACTATTTCCCCAACCAAGAGACATTCCAATTTCTTCCTGTACTAAACTTTAGCCTCCCAAAGCTACAGCTGCCAAATTACAGGCTCCCTTCCACATTATGAATCTGTTCCCTTAGGAAAGATGGTATTTTCTTATTTCACTTTTGACCTTTTCCTGTTACTGGTAAGAGAGGATGATAATTGACCCTATTGTAGAAGAAGAGAGGTTGGTAGGAAATGGAAGTGTTATCAGATACATAAAAATGACTTCTCTATAATCCCCATACTTCTTTTAAGGAAAAAAGAAACTCCTTTCATCCAAGCCCACTAAAGAAAAAGCAAATAAAAATTCTAAGTTCTTTTAACTAAAAACTGTAGCTCTTATTCATTGTGCTATTCTATAACAGGGACTGCAATGCAATAATAAAAGTTTGCATGTCTATAAATTATCTGCTCCTTTGAACTATTTTTCTCCACATCTGAATCAATCAGAGCTCAGGTGGTTGTTTTTTTTCTAGCAGGGTGTCCTTGCTAATACTGAGTTTATTTGTATGGAAGATCAGATGTCAGTTATCATGTGATTGAAACAAAAGGTTCTTGAATTTCTGTCTGTCATGGATTTACTATTGGAACCTGTAACTTGACCTGATCTCTCAGCAAAGGGCAAGCAGATTAAAGGAGGAAAATGTTTAACTGCTTCTGGCCTAGAGTTCATGTATAATTTATTTTAAATTTCTTGTTTAAACATCAAAGTTATCTTGTTGGGGTTTTTTTCCTAACTTTGCGATGGGTCCTATTGTAAAGTCTCTATACCTTAACAGTTCTTCTACTCTCACAAGAAGGATTTTGGTCTTACTGTCAACCAGCTTCACCTTGTGTAAGCACCAGGCAATGGTAATCGATGTGAACAGAGCTATTCCTTATTTATCCCAGTGAAAGTAAGCAAGAAAGAAAACATGCTCTGTAGTGTGCATTTCCCAAACATTCCAGCTCACTGCGCAGTGGAAAATGAATGTTTCTTGACTGTTAACTATAATTTAAGACTGGAAATTGTGACTTTTCAAGTCATAAGTGTGAAAAAGCTTTCACTTTAAGGGTACTCATGTGCATAAGCTTTGGCATAAAATATTTTGTTTTGTAAGCAGAAGTTAAAATTACCCCAGTTTGAAGCAAAAGCCATTGTAGATTGGATTAATGTTTAATTCCAGCATTTGACTGAAGTAGCTGGCCAAAAGAATACCAGTAGATCACATATTCTAACAGTACACTGAAGGCACTGCGGTCCTTTTTAGATTGATCTGAAAGAGCAGACTGGAACACAATGTTCAACTTCCCACTGAATTTCTATCCAGGTAATTGCTCAGCAGACAGGCTGGGAGCTGCCTTTAGGCTGCTGAGGACAAGCTGTGTGGTAACTTGTATTGCTGCCCTAACCCATCACATTCAGTGGGTCACACCAGCTGGAGACAGACACCAGCCATGCTGGGGCCATGCCCCAAGGCTTGCAGTGAGGCACGTCGCAAGTCTCTGTATCTCTATAGAGATACAACCTATATAGCCAAAATTAGGGCTACCACATCGATTTGACCCACATCTACATTTAAACTATGCTTAAGTACAGACTCTTTGATTTTCACGTACAAGAAGAAACTTAGGGCTGCGCCAAGACGTGCCACAAAGTGTCCAAGTACATAAAAGCATCCCATATTGTAGAAGCCTGACTTGGATTAATCTGAACTGGCATAAATCTCATTAAAATTATGACTGCTATTTATTTCATAACTATGCCATCTGTACAAATTGAGAATACAGCTCTTCTGAGGCTTTATTTTACTCATAGAATAGCCCAACCTCTGAATAAGAAGCCTCAAGATTTTTACTGCCTTTTAAGTTTCGCTTCACAGAATCATGGAATTGTCAGAGTTGGAAGGGACTTCTAGAGATCATCTAGTCCAATGTCCCTGCTAAAGCAGGACTGCCTAGAGCACATTACTCAGGACCCCGTACAGGTGGATCATCAAAGCCTCCAGAGAAGAGGACTCCGCAACCACCCTGGGCAGCCTGTTCCACCCTCACCATAAAGAAGCTTTTTCTCCTATTTGAATGGAACTTTCTATGTTCCAGATTGTGGCCACTGTCCCTTGTTCTGTCACTGGGATCCACTGAGAAGAGTCTGGCTCCATCCTTCTTCAGCTGATCCTTTAAATACTTGTATGCATTAACAAGGTCTCCCCCTCAGGCCTTCTCTTCTCCAGGCTAAAGAGTCACAGCTCTCTCATAAGGGTGTTGCTCCAATCCCTTAATCATCTTTGTTGCCCTACACTGGACTCTCTTCAGTAGTTCCCTGTCTCTCTTGACCTGGAGAACCCAGAACAGCATGCAGTATTCCAGTTGTGGCCTCACCAGAGCAGAGCAGAGGGAAAGAATGACCTCCCTTGACCTCCTGGCCACGCTCTTCCCTGTGCAGCCCAGAATTCCATTGGCCTTCTTGGCAACAAGGGCACATTGCTTGCTCATGGAGAGTTTACTATCTGCCAGGACCCCTACACCCTTCTTCACAGATGTGCTTTCCAGAAGATCCACCCCTAACTTATATTGGTGCCTGGCATTCTTCTTCCGCAGCTGCAGGACCCTATGCTTGCTTTTGTTGAACCTCATTAGGTTCTCCTCTGCCCAGCTCTCCAGCCTGCCCAGGTCATGCTGAACAGTGGCACAGCCCTCCCGAGTGTCAGATGTACTCTGTTCCCTTGTCCAGGTCATTGATAAATACATTGAACAAGACTGGACTGAGCATTGACCCTTGGGAGACACCACTAGTTACAGGCCTCCAACTTGACCCTGCTCCATTAACTACAACCCTCTGATTTCTGTCACACAGGCAGCTCTCAATCCACCTCACTAGCCCATACTTCCTCAGATTCCTAATGAGGATGTTATGAGAGACAGTGTCAAAAGCCTTGCTGAAGTCAAGGCAGATGACATCTGCTGCACTTCCCTCATCCAGCCATTCAGTTATAGTATCATAGAAGGCTACCAGATTGGTCAATCCATCTTGACCACTTGCAATAACTTCTCATTCTTAAACACGTTTGGAGATGACATCTAGGATGAGTCACTCCATTACCTTCCTAGGGACAGCGGTGAGAATAACCGATCTACAGTTCCCCGGGTCCTCCTTCTTGACCCTTTTGAAGACTGGAGTGATATTTGCCTTCCTCCAGTCCTCAGGCAGCAATCCCACTCTCCAAGATCTTTCAGATGATGGAGAGTAGCCCAGCAACAACATCTGCCAGTTCTCTCAGCACTGACAAGTGCAACCCATCAGGGCCCACGGACATGTGGATGTCCAGTTTGGCCAGGTGGTCTCTAACCCGGTCATCCTCTACAGACAGAAAATCTTCCTCTCTCCAGACCTTTCCCCTTGTCTCCAGGGTCTGGGATTCATGAGGGACAGCTTTAGAAGTGAAGACCAAAGCAAAGAAGGCATTCAGTAACTCCACCTTCTCTGTGTCTTCCACCACTAGAGCACCCACTCCATTCATCAGTGGGCCTACATTTTCCCTAATCTTCCTTTTTCTATTCATACACTCAAAGAACCTCTTCTTGTTATCTTTAACAGTAGTGGCCAAGTACAGCTCTGCTTGAGATCTGGCCCTTCTAATTTTCCCCCTGCATAGCTTCACTACATCTTGGTATTCCTCATAAGTTACCAATCCCCTTTTCCAGGAAGATAACAACACAAAAATCTAACAAATGCAGAAAAATTATATCCCTAATCTTTTTCTTCACAGCTTGTATTACAACAAGCAAAAAATCAAGTGTTAGTTTATTGCACTCAATCTCATCTAAATCTACAAGCTAGGTTCTGGATAGAAAAGGCTGCTGGAACAGAATGAAATTTTTTTCAAAGTGCCTCTATTTTCACTAAGTCAGTTTTGGAAGCTGTTAAATTTGTTTTCTGTCTTTCCATTTTTCCAAGCTTAGAATATTAAATTATAACTATATATTAAAAGGTGGTGTTTTCTTTGTTCCAGAGAGGCTATAAAACAGCATTACATAGTGACAATCAATCTGAACTTTAGCAATGGAATTCTGCTGTTTCAGCTCTTTCTGGCTCTGTCATTAGCAGAAAAAAAACTCCCCAAGGCTTTCTTACGCTTTAAAGATTTATTTTTTTTTCAAGTGCTTAAAACAAATATTTTCAAAGGTAATCAAACAAACTTAATTTCTTTTGCTTACACATACTCATCTGAAAATATTGTTCCTAGAGTGCTCGGTGACAGAAATATTTTACACCATATGCACCTCAGAGCCTTCCCTGGGATGCAGTCATACTGTGCAGATTTGCATATTTTATTGTTTCTTTTCGCCTCAACTACATGCAAGCTGACAATCCACAAGCCAGAAATCACTCAGTTCACAGAAACAGGCATGACTGACTTTTCTATATCAGTATGTATCCAATCTGGTAAATCAGAGCTCTTAAATTTATTATGCTACTCAATTTAGGATAGCATCGAGACAACCGCAACACTGCTATAGGGGTATTCAGATTACCTCACTTCATCTCGTGTATCAAACACATGGTAACAGCAAAAGTTGTGAAAGTAGATACATTCTTAAAAAATCAAGGAAATGTAACACCAAAGAATATAATTTAGGATGCATTCATATAGAATTCTGAGCTAAATGTGAGTTTATTGTGATAACAAGCACAACATGGTATTGAGACCACAAGAGAGAACAAGGATGAGAAGCAGAATATATTAGAGTATTGGTCTAAGTGATTTGGTCTCCTTGGAGGTCAAGCAACTTTTGATCAGTTTCTGATCCACACAGTATAGACAGAGACTGCAAAACACTTTAACAACAGCTTCTGCACAAAGTCTGTAATTTGCTTGAGCTGTGCATGTAGAACAACTGCCAGAAATACACAGTCTTCATGCAAAAATTATAAGAGAGATCATTTATTTCAATGGTTACTTTCTTGACCAAAATTTAAGGGTTTACTCCACACATTTTTTGCATCTATCAGAAGAAGGAGGGATGCTACTTCATTTTTAAGTTTTTCTTTCTTCCTTTGCATCAAGTGCACACCACCTTAAAACAGTTAATTTGCTGTAGATTTGGATCCTAGTTTATCTTCTGGAAACATATTGTTATACCCAAAGATCAGCATTTTTCCAATGAGCTCAATGGACCAAATTACGTCTATAGCAAATAAACTAATTGGCTTCTCTCTCCTCCTCTTGGATGGATAATAGCATGTGATTATTAATAACACATTTGTTCTCACTCAAGAAGTTTCTTTTGCCTTTTCTTTAGGTTGTAAGTGCATAAGGGTTGCATAGACATGAGTTGAATACTGAAAAGCAGAAATGCAATACCAGAAGCTACCAGTCAGTTTCTGGGTATTTTTGCATTGCCTACAAGGAGCAATTGTCATTTATCTTGCTGAATATGTTTGTACACAAACTAAACAGGCTCAAAGATATTTTGAAACTCTAGACCTTCTACTCAACATACAGAGGGATGTCAAGGTCTTTAAAATGCATAGGTGGGAAGAAGATTAAGTGTAAGAAAATAGAGGAAGGAAAGAAGAAAACATGACAAATCCCCTCCATAGAGAGCTTGGAATTGGTGAGGGTCAACAACTCACACCAGAACCTCTCCTTATTTACATTCATCTTAGTATCTCTTTTAAGAGGTTTCATCTCATTAGTCAAAGATTAGAAACTGAAAAGCTCTTCTTGCTCTTGGTTTTTCCACATGAAGGTGGGAAATGAGCTGTTTTTCTATTATTTCACTACCATTTCTCCCACAAGTATACAAGTAGGAGGGAACACTAAGTAAAAGACTGTGATAAGTAAGACGCAATCAAGTTCATCTGCACGTAGGCTGAGACCTGAAAGGTTAGGGAAGTCAGCTGTGTCTCTTCTTAAGCTACCAACCAACTCACTCCACTGCTCTGAGGAAAAGCTTCATGCACTTCAAAACATTCTGTAACACCTTCTCCAGTTTCCCTGACCTTATCGACTTTGGCTCAATAAACACAGCCCTAAAGGGATACACACGCACAGCCAGTCACTGCTTGCTCTCTCACGTCCCCTAATTTCCTTTTTTCTTGGCTATACGCACCACACCAACTCCAGCCTCTTCACTGTGTGTGCCTTTGAGTCTACTGATCTCTGATATTAAAAGCCACAATCACAAAATCAGGCAAGAAGAGAACTCATCCTGTACAGAAGATTGTCAGAGCCTGGCAGCTACAGGAAACTCTCTGCTTTGCTGGGGAAGACCCAGCACACTTCACTTGCAACTTCAAAGTCACATCAGAATTTCTTCTCGTTTTATTACATCGAGTCAGAACTAGTTTTTATCAAGCTAGGGCAAAAGTGTAATCGGGCCAGTATGTGTCAAGTTATGTAAAGAAAAAATGAGTGCTAAATCAAATACAATGGGAAGCTGGCCTTCAAGGTTTTCTTTTTATTGGAAGCATGCCCCTTTGGAGTTGTCTGTGGATGTGAACTCCCTATAAATATATTTGAAATTATTGCAGCTGACATTTCTGAAGACTGGTGATATAAACATCTAAATTTTTTTATTATATATCTAGGCCTTCAGTTTTAAACAGAGATATGACTCATGTGCTTACACTTTGCATGGCAATTTAGGCCCTAGTCCAAAGCCTGAAGTCAGCATAAATTTAATGGAAAGATGCCATTTGCATCCAGTGTAATTTTGACCATGATTGTGCCTGCTTTTATGTATTTGCAAGTAGGTGATAACAGACATCCAAGACAGTCACCTGTGTCTGCACACCCTGTGTGTACCCATACACACACAAGCATGAACCCAAATTTAAATTACAATGCAGGACCTCTAAGTTAAAACAGAGTGGCAAGTACTACTGGAATTTAATAAAAGAATTTATCAAAACACTTTGGAAATATTACTATATGCCTCTTTGCAAGTTAAATCACAGTAAGAAACACTGCACTATTTATTAATTTCATTATATAAGGGATGGATGTGTCATAATGTCCTGTTATGTCAACGACATAACAACCTGTCAATTACATAGCAGGTCAAGGCATCCAAAGCTGTCGACATAACTCTGGCACTTCCAGAGAAAGCAAAGTAGGCTTTGCTAATGATCAGCATTACAGACCTATTAGAACAGTCTGCTGTTAAGGAGAGAAAGAAATGAAGGCAAGGCACTGAACACATTTAGCTTGAAGTTAGACTTGGTTTTAACTACGACCTTACTCCTTTCCCATCGCTCCTACTGTCTTCTCCCACTAGTTCCATTTTTCAGCTGCAGTTTTGTTGACATTAACTATCCTTTATGGTTATTTTTTTAGAGTTAGCTAAAACATCCTTTACAGGAAAACAAGACAGGGATGAAAAAGAGTAGAAAGAGCAACTACGATAGCAAAGGTTGGGGTTTTTTCCCCTTCCCAGTACTGACCTTTAGCAACCTGGTTACTGGAAAAAGATGGTAAACTGGCAAAAGTACTACAGTCTTTTATTTTTGGCGTGTACTGTGTTACTTGCTACTTGCCGATATTAATAGCTTGATTTTTGCAGATATTTGAGGCAAGAAACAGAGCAGACAAATGAACTGAATGCCTCATGAAACCTGGGAATTAGTTGAGTATGTTTGAAGTAGGGCTGATTATTATCGCTGGAGTTTTCCAATTCCCAAGTAAGAAATGGCAAGACACAGCTGGCAGTTGACCAAAAAAAAAAAAATAAAAAAATAAAAAAATCAATTGGGATGAGAAGTTCCCTGGAAGACATGGAAGAAAAGCACCTAATTAATGCAGAAATTTCTGCAGAGATCCACTCGCAAATTTTCAGTTGCTGAATTTTGTCTATTTTTGTCTATCTTAATGGGACCTAGCCTTTTATAACATCTCTACAGAAGAGGAGGATTGTCTTGTAGGATCAAGTTCTCATACAAAAGAAGCACAGAACTACACCATACTTAAACTGGGCACCTGTGAAGACTTTTTTCTTCCTCCCAAGATTTTAGAAAAGGAGAGAATATGCGAGTCTTCGATATTAAAAAACAATTAAACACACTAATGTTTTAACCACCTAATATTTCCTTGTCAACACGCACTTCAGACTAGGCTGTGTTCTTATTTCTGTTTACCATTTTCTTAAGAGGAAGTAGTTCTCTGAAGCAAAGCCATTACTGTAAACTAAAACTCTTTCTACAAGGATCATTTCATAATTGTCAAGATGCTTTAGTAAAGTCAATATTTTTTTCTTCTATGTACTACTGTACATTAAGAAATATAAGAAGTATTTACGTACCTTAACCCAAATTCTCATTTTAGCAGTGTTAATCCAAACAACTGATTATTTTTTTTCAGTAGAACAATATGCATCATTTAAGGGTTAGGGTAGTGGAAGAGGCTGACATTTCAGTAGTTTCACTCTTAATTGCTCTTTTTCAGGTGTTCAGTTTCATTGTTCGCCATATCAGTAATGAGAATCAGTGCAAGTCAGTCCTTTAGCATCAGGCCACCTAAGCACTTATTTCTTGCTGTTTTCCACAATGAGTTCTAAATTGTCCCAAAATGCTATTAAATGAATTAGTCATTCATTTCCTTTATTTTTTATCAATTACTTCCCACTCATCAGCACTATCTGCCAAGTAACTATTGCAACTAAAATTTACGAATTATTCCAAATCATATGTTTTGTAAGCATCCATTGTACAGAAAAAAGGTCAACTCCACAGTTTTACACATATAATCTATAAATAACTCGCACAAAATTATTTACATCAAAAATGAGTCACCAAGCCACATATTTCTGGTTGTTATTTTCTAGGTCTCTGTATTCAGAAGTCTCAGTAGCCTGTTTTTCAAACATACGTGGCCAACACTGTATGCACTCTGTCTTTTCAGGAGTGGAAAAATCAAAGCCAGCCAGAACTCCTGCATGCACGCTTCTAGACTAGTAAAAAAGAAAGATATAAACAAAACCTTCAATAAACTTCTATTCAATCTTATTAATGGCTTCCTCCTTAGTTGTGTTTAATCATGGGTATGAGTGACACTTACTTGTGCTTAATAATGGCTGACATTTAATTTCAGTATGATTGAAAAAGTAATATGCTCAAAATGCAAAGCCAAATCGTGGGCCTGCTCTTGGACTGCACCAGACTCCACAACCACAGTTAAGAGGTCAGAAGACTCCCATGCTGCCCACTTAACCTGCTCAGATGAAAGGTAACTTCTGCAAATAGAAGAGCTGTATTTCCCAGAAAGAAGGGCTGAGATCCAAACAACTAAAGCCAACGTGCCTTTCATGACTTTTCAGAATGACGCCGAGGGGATGGATCTCAAAGGAGTAGCGCTACCCAGGGAAGATATACAAGCTGAAGATCTCTCATACATCAGAGATCATTTTCCTTAAACACCCAGGTTTCCCTTAATCTCTCTCTTCTCATTCTTCCACAGTTATTGATAACAATTACTGCAGGTACTTGAGATCACAATCTTTCCTAAATAGTCTTGAGCTAGGACACAAGAGCAGCAGCAGGTAAGGAAAGCATCCCAAGTCAAATCTCAGTACTAGTAGTTAGTACTAGGTTTTATGTCACATCCCACTGTACCTTTGTGGAGTCTGAGAAGTGGCCATGGCTGCTTGCTGCTCAAGCAGCTCAGAATCTCCACATCCCTTATTAGCTGTGGATAGGAAAATCACCTTTTATGAGCTTAAGTAAGATTTATATGGCAGGGAAAGCACTAGATCAGATCCTAAAACTGCGCAAACTTTGTAATACCAAGAAAAAGCAAAATAACAATTATTTTTAATTTCACAGTGCAAATGTCCAGTAGAGAATGTTGTGCTGAAATCTAACATTACCATTTCCATTCACAGTTTGATTTTGTTACAAAAGAGGATAAAAAAAAATCTCTTTGAATCTCCAGACACTTCATGTCTATCATACCATTTATTATTTTTACCGCCTTTTTTAATCATTGGAACATCAGCATTGTTTGCTAATTTCCTGATTGTTACCATTAATAAAAATTCACATTTAGGGATCTTTAAGGTGCCTTCCAATCCAAGCCATTCTATGGTTCTAAGATTGATTCTACTTAGTTTGGCAGTGTAAAGGGAGCTGGGGAGTATCTAATACAAATTGATGATGCTTTTACTATGCATCTCATTAAAGAGATGCCATGGGTCAAAAACATAAAGGTAAAACATATAGACAGTTCACTAGAAGTAAAATGTGAAGAACTATGAAAGAAACCTAGGCAAAAAGATGATTTTTTTTTTTTTGGTAATACCCAAGTCAATAAATACAACGTAAATGGAACACGCCCTTAACACACTTCCCAAGTAAGCATCTAACATCCTCTGAGTACAGGACACATCACATTATAGACCTCCTTATTTCAAGTTTCTGCTAGAAGCAAACAACATACATACAGAAAGATGTCACAGGAAAAGTATTCAAACATAATATAATTGGTATAAATGTAGCTGTCTAGGATGAACTTCTAGAAAAACAAATCTCTTCAAGTTTCACATTGTGTTTTTGAATCTGTTAAGTAACAGTTAATAGTTGTCATGTAAACTGCTGGTGGTAAGGTTCCATTTTATTTTTTTTCTACCATTCACTACAATAATTAGAAATTACCAGAAAAGAAGCATTATTAGCAGTATATACCAGTAAGTTGAAGGTGCTTCCTGAAGAAACTAGTATGATACAGTTAACCCTGACATATGAACATTAAGATGCACAATCACAAACCAAATCAGAGTTTATCACCACCAGTAAACAGAACAAAACCCATGACAAAGTAGCTATATAAATAAAGAGTAAACAAAAGAAATGCCATAAAATGATTTTTAATAATGAAGTGTAACTGCTCCGTAAGATCAGAATGTAAACTTTTATCTCCAGTGATTTAAAAAACCTAGTGGTTTCTTATAGATATAAAACATAAATGCAAATTTACCAAAATTCAGAATTTAAAAATGAACAAGAACCTAGATGACAGAGGCAGGCGACACTGCTTATGGTGTTTATTCACCTTGGGTGAACCAGGGAATCTACAGGAATGATGTGAAAACCAATTTGGTTTTATGAGCAAGAATACAGCTGCTTACAATCTTCCATGCTTTTAAAACAAAAATCCCACCATAATTTGTAAACAAAGCTTAGAATTGTCCACAGTACGAGAGATACACAGGGTTTAGCCGAAATCTAAAGGTACACTGATGTTATTCGAACCATTTAGAAGTGAAAAGACAACCAGTAAGCAGCCTGTTGGTCACATGCATTATGTCCCTGGAGACAATCTATTATCCTATTAGGCTTATATAGATGAACATAAAAGCATCGGAAGAGCAATGATGAGCAGAGTGCCAGAATTCTGCTGTTTCTTTTAGGCAGAAACTGTTGAAGGCTTTGGCATTTGGCAAATTTCAAGCAGACTCCGCAATAACTCGGTGTGCATTGATGAAAATTAGAAAATTGAGGCAGAATGAATTGTGTAATAACATGCGTCTGGCTGCATGTGGATGAGTGGGCTGTCTGACTGTCTGAACATCAAGCTATAAAACTGGATCTTAATGATCATAAACTCCCTCTTGAGACAGTAAAGAGGAAATGGGGAGTATATACCAACAGTATCAGAAAGGACAGAAAGAATCTCACAGAATTCTAGGAAAACAGAAAAATTGATGGCAAACTAAACTGATAATGCAGAGGCACAAGGTCAAGCTCAGCTATGTAAGCTAAGAGGTCTTAACCCTTAGCAGGGTTCTTGAGCAGCTCAGGGGAAAACAGGACAGCAAGAGTTTCTTTAACCAGCCACTATCAACACAGAAAACTTCTCATTTTGTGTTGAATATTAGAGACGACAATACAGGATTGCAAAAATTTACCCTTCATCTCTAAATAAATGTGACACAAGAGAGTATTGCTTCTCAGGGAAATGTCTCCTTGGG
>VXBW01003494.1:131590-155644 GCA_013400375.1 Thinocorus orbignyianus | reverse complement strand
AAAAAAAAAAAAAAAAAAAAAAAAAAAAAAAAAAAAAAGTCACCCTTCCAGGGTCATCCTTAACTCTCGGCTACTGCAGCGTGCAGGATTCTTTATCTGAAGATAAAATCTTGTTCTAATTTCCAACAAGAAATCCCAGAATCTTTACAATTTTCAATGCCATCTGATGCCTTCAGCACAGGAAGGATGTGGATCTGCTGGAACAAGTCCAGTGGAGGGCCACGAAGGTGTTCAGAGAGCTGGAGCACCTCACCTATGAAGACAAACTGAGCGCTGGGGTTGTTCAGCCTGAAGAAGACAAAGTGCCAAGGAGACCTTATAGCAGCCTTCCAATACCTAAAGGGCACCTACAGGAGAGATGGGAAGGGAAGAGACTCTTTATGAGGGAGTGGAATGACAGGAGGAATAATGGTTTAAACTGAAAGAGGGGAGATTTAGATTAGGTATTAGGAAGAAATTCTTTGCTGTGAGCGTGATGAGGCAGGTTGCCCAGAGAAGCTGTGGATGTCACCAGTTGGTGACCTTAAATGCTGTGTGGTAAATTACACTCTATACTTACTAGCAAACATTTCTATATATGCATTTGAATTTAGGCTTAGTATAACACTTGCCCTATGCAAGCATGTAAAATAAACAAAAATGACTAATAAGAATATGAAATATACTCCTCTAAGAGCAAAGTTAAGCTAAAATATTGATGTTATATTTCCAAAAAAGACTAGCAAGAACTAGATCAGTTTGATTTCAGTGGTGGCCATCAGAGTAATTTGGTTCTAAAAAACACTGCAGCAACATCATCTCCAAACCCCAAACAAGTCAGACACTCCCAAGCTGTGTCTGTTCCAGAATTTTAAAAATTTCATTAACACGACCATATAACATAGTCTTCTTGGAGACCTAATATCTGTAGAATTTATTTGGCTTATTCTTGCTTTAAGTGATAGCAACTTCTGCCTCCAGACACACTCCACAATCACACGTCAGCTCCCTGTTTTGCAGCACTAGCTATCCTTTATCTTTGTCATTTTTCTTCCCCTTCCACATTTACTTTAGTTTCTTGGTCCCCTCCCTACACTATCAGAGGCAAGATGGAAACACTTATCTTCAACAGAGACTCAAATTTATTTTTCTCTTCAAATATCATTCTCCAGAACTAGTGCATTTAAAGTAACAAGGAAAGGTCTTGAAACAAAGTAGCAGGAAACGCAAAGGCTCCCTTAACCTGCTACCACCTCAAGTCAGACAATTACCACGGCACAGCAGTGAAGACACTAAGTAAACAGTATTTGAGTGAACAAAAGCTGCTTCCACAAATAGTAACATCATAACATAGAAATTAAAATATTTTCTGAACACATTGGAACACCATTTGCTTCAGAATACAGGAGTACCCATGGGAAGTAAGTTCTTTTTCCTAAAATTAATGTCCACACATTTCATGAATTACCAAAAGAAATTTTAAAAACCCATATTTTAATGGACTTCAGAGAGATTAACGCACTATTTTAACCACTAATTGTCTAGAATTTGCCTTTCCCTGGCCAAATGGCTTTTGACTTGGTTTTCTGTATGGCAAAACTGTTGTAACAGGGGAGAAAAAGCATACCCAAACATTTGCAAGTTAAAGTTCACTCAGAGGCAGGCAGAGCAGAAAGGTATAGAGCAGACAGCTGCCTGGCTGTCAAAAGATTACACGGAGCTATCACTGCCCACCTCCAACCTCTGCTTTTTCTAGACACACTTGGAAAGAAAAAACAAAGAATTTCAGTGCTCTCTTAAATAACCAAACCCATTGGGGTTTTTGTAAGCATTTTCCCAGCACACCACCCAGTTACAGACCCTAAGAAATACCAGGATAAAAAAACACTTATGTCCATTTCAGAGAAATTAAGCATGCCCAAGTGGGGGAGCCACTGACACCCAGAGAGCAAGAAACTGAAACAATGAGGCCAGCAAAGTGTTTTAGCTCTTTCCCGAGTTAGGCTCACAATTTTTCCCCAATTTCACATAGAACCTGATTTGGATACCTAAGTCTGTGGCAGCTCTCGTTCTAAACAGTTAAACTTATTTTAAAGTGAAGGTCATTTGCTTATGGAAAACTAAGAAATTTTAGAACTTCTCATTTTACTTTACCAATTTGTGCTTGTTAAAGACTTCCATTTCTTAAACATGCAGGATCTCTCACAATTTTGTGAAACCATGAGGGTTTCTTAATTGAATACTGCCTCCTTCTAACACGGAAGTCATTATCACCCACAGGTCTTGAGTGACTTAGTCCAGAACTGCCTTGTCTCTGCCCATTCCCAAGCAGACAGGTGCCCACGTTGCAAGAACTACCCTCACAGTACGAGCTCATCGCTGCCAGATCAGCAGAGACAACAAATAAGCACTAACTGGGTGCCCCTACTGACTGTGCTGTCAGACTCAAAATTAGTACTTCTGGAGGAGTCTCAAGTAATACTAAAGGACTCCACAGGAGTTTTGTATTTCACGTGTTATACGTGACCTGTGGGAAGGTAACAGTTGTTCAGCATCTACTGCAGTCCCCGTGGCAATTTCAATTCTTTATTTGCTTCAGAAATCAGAACTTCTTACTTCCCAGGTTTACCTCAAACGTTAATTAAGATTTATCTTGAGCTGCTCGCATATTTCAAAATTTTATTGAACAAGAAACAGCATCAGGTGATATTTTCTACTAATAGAATTTTAGTAATTCTGTATAATGCAGTACAGCTGCCTGAATGCTTCAGGAAGACATACTGCCTTACCTCAGCTACTAAAATCTATAATCAACTGCAGACTCATGAAACCATGGTTTAGAGATATTACGCTTTTAAATCATATTTGTGCAAATGAAAAGGTAGCACTATTCCACTCTTAAAATTAGTTCAAGTTCCATTTTTTTTGTTCAAATTAAACCAGTACACTCCTGTAATTTCTGAAACATCCATTCATCAAGGTATAATTCTATCTTATTAAACGCAGAAACAGTACCCTCTTACCTCACAAATCTGTGCTGTTATCTCACCAAACTGGTGAAAATACAGGTTTAATTGATTCTTTCACTTCTATAAAAGTGTGAGCCAACACAGCTGAGAAATTCTATTTCATTTTCTCTATCATCTAAATACCGACAGCTCTGTGCAAGACCTGAGCATTTTTTGAAAATACAAACCGAAATGGTTGCACAGCTGCAACACAAAACTTACCTAACACAATCTTTGTCATCACTGATGACGTATAAAATGGTAATTACCCACCTTGATTCCAATTACTGTATTCTTACAGTTTTGAAATAAACTTCTCTTAATTTTATTGTAATCTGGATATATATTCTGAAAATTACTGAAGTGAAAAACATTAATTTCACAATGAGAATTGTGCAGACTCATGTACAGAAGTAGACCTGCCATCTAAAAAACAAAACAAAACTGTTGGATTAGAGATTAATTCCCCTTCCAGTGAACCCTGAGAGTATATTAATTCAAGTAATGAGGAAGAAAGTAATCTTTAAAATATATTTTTTCCCATGTGCTTCTTGTAAGACCAAATATATCACAAGTACATACAGTTATTTGCTGAAATTAGAGAAACCCATGAAAATTATAATAAATGTGGAAAATTATCCCACACTAAGGTTTTAAAAACACTTTTTTCTTGAAAAAAGATATAGTCCATTCCTAACCAAAACACTCAACATGTTGACATTTTTAACACAAATACCTCAATATAGCAAGCTGCTGCCAGGTGTTTTCTTATGGTAATAGGAAGTGAAAGGCTCTCAGTACCTCAAAGGATGTTCTGTTTGTTAATGAAAACTATTAATTAGGTATTCAATTCTGCCTTGGACGATCAAAAGTAAGTTACAGGTAAGTGAGATTTCAGTATAGTAGGAGTTTTCCATACACTCTTGTAACATTACATTCTGGGAAACTATAGCAGCAACATTGCTGTAAAAGGAATAGACCGCAGATAAGAATGCCAGAGCTCCAGCTTTTCCACACGATTACAATACCCTTGGAAGATATACAAAGGGTTCAGTTTCTGTTGGTACTTTCTGACTTTTTTATCTTCTGTAAAGATTGGTGTTTTCAAGTCTAAGGGCTGTAGTAGATAGTTCTCAAATTTTGCCTTAGGCGGTACAGCATCCTCATCAGAAGACTGCTCTCAAAAACGCACTATTACATGGCTGAACATTTCAACACTACTGTACCTGGTCTATTACTTTCTTCATTCTTTGCCATCTATGAATCCACTTTTTATTTAGAGCAATGTTCATTTTCTCTCTCTACATTAATTGTCTCCTTTCTCTTCCTCTCCTGTGCTCTGATTAATTCCAAGATCACGCTTTCATTTGTTCAGTTACGAAAGTTCTTCTCTAACCATTTTTCACCTTAATTGATTTACAGTAATGCCAAAGTTTTATTTAAGGAACTAGCCGATTTCAAAAATTAATTCTGCTAATTTATCAAAGTTATGTATTAAAAAAAATTCTATTGCTATTCAGCAGGGTTTGCTTTTGTTTAATCTGAATCAACAGCAATTACTCAATTCAGAACTACTCTGAACCCATTCTTACAAGTGCTGCTTCATAACTTCTGTCCTCAACGTTAAGAGAGCAGCCTTCATTCCCCAGGACACATCCTTCTAGCAGGATTTCTTTTGCCTCCAGGAGCACTAACATCATCTGTAGGTCTAGCTACAGCCAAAGCTAAGGAGTCAACAGTAGAAGCACAGCACCACTCTAACAAAAAACTGTAGCTCCTATTGCCATTTCCCTACCACCAGGGAAGACTGGAAATCAGCCCTACTTATTTTCAGTTTACTATCACTTCAAACACTTCTTCCTAAGTTTAAATCCCTCTGCCTAAATCACCCCCACTTCCCTGTTAGGTGTTAGTAATTAAATGCCAGCAGCAATTAAAGAGAGACGCTAATCACAAGAAAGGCTAGTTCCCATCTTCCTTCCTTACTGGGTCAAGTCCTATACATACTTTTATTTGCTATCACTTTACCCTTCTTTTAATATATGGGAGATGCAAATTCAATTCCCTGTCCCAAGTTACACGTAGTGATACGTACTACAGTGGCCCTGAAGGAGAACCATGCAAGAATATAGCTCCATTTACTGCTGGGTAGTCATTCCTAGCAAAACAAGAACAGAAGCTTAAAGTTTTGGTCTGAATTTAAACACAGTTCTGTTTTGTTTGGGGTAAGAATTGATATTAAAAAAAAAAAAAAAACCAACTGGACTTATCAAGCTATAGTTGCGTATCTTCAAAATATTAATGAACTTTTTGAGAGTTGCTGTGTTTGAATCCCTCTCTGGATTTTTTTTCCAATAGTCTTTCTTTATATTAGTAATTTTGCTATCTCCAGGAGAATGAAAAAGCTATAAAGTATTTAATTTAAGAATTTAATTTCAAACAGATAGATGAACAGGAGTGCACTTTAAATTATAAATAGGAAAATTGAATGATAAGAAATATGCTTTCATTACTTTCTAAGTACAGTAATAACGCTTGCTACCTTGGGCCAGAAGATTATTGTCAACCAAAGTTTTAATCATCAAAACAGAAAGATTTTGTGCGTCTGCGAGATAGTTGTTTCTCTACTACAATACATTTCTTGATATTTTGAGCTTTGGCTAATAAACATTTAATAATGATTATATTAAAAGTTATTGTCCTCGGGGCTTGCTTCTGATGTGTAACATATAAAACAGGTGTCTTATATTATTTTACTGGCACCAGGGCTTTCCGGTTTGCACTGAGCTTAGAATTATTAGTTTAGAATCCAGTTGCTATCTTTGTTATTGCTTTGTAAAGTTCTAATTAGAATTTGGGGAGTCTAAAGAAGTAATATGCTTTATGAATAGCGCTATGTCCTGGATGCATGATTGCTATTCATGTTCTTTCACTTGTTTTATTAAGCAGAGAACAGCAAAGAAATGTTTGAATAATCTTGTATATTTGATCTTTGCGCGTTTAGAAAGAATTGATTAAGAATATGCAATGATGCTCAACCAGCACCCACTTTTGCGGTGATGGAACAGAGATGGTGCTAACTAAAGATTGAGCAAAATTTGTACTAAAAAAAAAAATCTTCACCGGTTATTTAGACTGTACAGTTGTGGTACCTTAGGTCAGAAGGGATTTCTTGGGTCACTTAGCCCAGATGCCTTCACAAGCACATGACACTATTGTACCAAGCTTTCTCTTAAACACCTCTAACTACTGGTGTCCCCATGATGTACGAGGCAAGTGAGTGCATGCCTTCAAAGCTAGGAATCTTAAGGAATGCTACTTAAGGCATTTTGTTTTTTCATATATGCTTCTACTTTAACATACACATAGTTAAGACTGTCATTGCAATGGATTAACATGCATATGACCTGAGTCCTTCCTGTTAGCCAAATCCCTCTGATAATCATAATCTTCCATAGACATTGCTCCACAGATTTTCATATAGCTCCATAAATAAACTGTTTACAAATACTTAGCGACTGTGTGCAGAAAAAAAAAAAAAAACAAAACAAAAAAAAAACCAAAAGGACTCACTTGTGACTTCTTTCTACCCTTTCAATAATGAAATGAGATCACATCAGGACTGTAGGCTTTCCACAAGGACTGATAACTCTGCACTAAGCTATTGCACTGTCTGCTACACAAAAGCAGGGTGAGGGATGGGAGGTTGGGTATCTTGGGCAAGAAGGGAAGCTGTTGAAATGCCCATATCTAACAATTGGCTGGCAAGAGAAGCATGTAGTTAGAGATGTGTAAATAATTGATTTTTCAATGTAGCTACTGACTTGAAAAATCAAAGAAATAAATTCAGACCCATTGACCCAGAACAGAAGCGTTTTGGGGTTGGTTCCCTCCCTTCCTTTTCAAATACACTGCATGTGACAGGCTATTGAGTCTCTCTTTCATTCTTTTTTGAATAGTTAAGATTGATCTAGATAGTAGAAGGGTTTCAGCTGATGAATGAGAGAAAGGTCCATCTTAGAAGGCCTCTGGCTACTTTTGAGAGGCGTAAGATGCGTGAATTCAAATCCATCTTATGATTTAGAAAATGATTACAGGTCAGTTCCCTAGCCACTGGCTTAAGAAAACAGAAGTGTTGCAGTTCAGAACGACAGAACAGAATTACTTTGACATTTAAAACTTTTTCTTTTCTTGTTGCAAATTAATTTTTTAATTAAATCTGGATACGCAGTTTTAGTTCAAAATAAATATATACATATTTTCTGCCTGGACCAATCACTATTTTTTTGTTTGGGTTTGTTTGGATTTTTTTTTTCCTAGGAAGGTGTTTGTTTTGTGACTTTTTTCCCTGAGCTCTGTATGTAATCAAAAGCAGATTATCTTCAGCACTGTGGGCTATTTTCTTCTTCTCTTTAATGGTCAGCAGTGCAGTGGAAAGTCAGCCAACTGGAGAAAATCTCTTGCTTGTGTTAGGCAATCCCTATGGAACGCTCATCACTGATGTCATTAGCAAGACACAAAATGCCATGTCATTTTACCTCTGTGAATGGTTGATCTTTGGCAGCTGTAGGTAACTTATTCCAAGATCTAACAGCAAGTACATTCATTTTACTCTTGAAAATAGGAAAGCTGGACTTCTGATTATTAGCTAGATACAGCAGTTATTAGATTTCCTGCTTCTAGTAGTAGGTCTAAATCATCTCAGTATTATCTAATTAATACGTGTAGCTATTAGGCATTATATTTGCTAAAAACTTAAAATGTTAAGTTTGGTGCTCCATCCATTGTGGAATATTTGTGAGGTCTGTTGAACTTGATTAACAAATATGTTTAAGGGACTGAAGCATCATTAAAACGATGAAAGGCCAAGAGCTGGGACCGTTCCAAACACAGCAACTTTACGTCGGCCTGAAATTAAGCATCCAGGGAGACAACTATTACTTTAGAGAGGTAAGAAGGTATTTACAAAATCTTCCTAAAAGCAATCTACATCTCCTTTCATCCAGAAAAGCAGTAGTTAAAGCACAGGTGCAGGCTGCCTATCCTTCTCCTGTGAGGAGCATGAAGCATCCCATCCTGCTGAGGAGAGTTTTTGCCACTAGGACATGGCACAGAGGAACAGCAGCGTGTCTCAGTTTACTTATGGAACAGGTTACAGATCCAACACCACGCAGAACAAGAGTGAGTGGCTCTGTAACCTCTGGTTCACACAACCATAACATGAGACAGACCTGGAACACAGGGTTCCCTTTTAGTTTTAGGTACTTTATACCACTAACAGCCCCAAAAAGAGAAAAAACAACTCTACCTATTGATCTGTTCTGTAAGATACAAGATTCTCTTCTTAAGGAGAAATCAGAATTTTCAGACAATACTTCAGTATGTTTATAAATTTTGTATGTTATATATTGCACTATTACAAGGTCTCAGAAGTTGCTCATCTTCCATGCTGTTCCCATACCAAGAAAGCTGAACAGCTGCCAATTTTTTTAAAGGCATTTAAAGATATATCCAGGTGTCAGATGGGGTATAAAATAACTTTTAACATTTCAATCACAGCAACTAAATCTGTCAATTAATTTTCATGTTCTTTTTCCTTTTCAAAATTGTTTCCTATATTTGATACATTTTGACCCATTGATTTTAAAACATTGCTTTTTAAGCAAGACAGATTAGTACATAATGACTATGTGGAAGGAAAATGAAGAAATGCTTTGATTACAAATGAAAAATAAAGTATTTAGGATACGTTTATATTTCCAATGCTTTTTAACATTCTTGGAGGATGTATACTGACACTATTATGTTTCATACATGTTTTGTATTCCTTAGTTAAAAATACAGATACAACTTATCCAATTTGTTCTCTATATTAATATTCATTTATGATATGAAACAAGGAAAAGATGTAGTTAAGTAAGGCAGTAAGAAAAAGTGGAAA
Organism: Thinocorus orbignyianus; assembly: GCA_013400375.1. Classification (NCBI taxonomy): domain Eukaryota; kingdom Metazoa; phylum Chordata; class Aves; order Ciconiiformes; family Thinocoridae; genus Thinocorus; species Thinocorus orbignyianus. The sequence continues at coordinate 146,716 of VXBW01003494.1, read as the reverse complement.
ATACCTTTCCTCTTTCTCACTAAGCGTCAATTACTGTTAATTAACTGTAACTTTGTGGTCACATTTTGTCTTTGAGGAAAATATGGTGTTACTTCTTAAAGATACCCAATAGCTCACTCAGTAAACTACCAGTAACACAGGAATTAAATACAAGATCTGATCCAATTGCCTTGTTCTAGTAATCTAATGGCAATAATGTGTGTGCGCCAAAGAAAAAAAAAGCTTGCAAAATATACATACATGCAAAACAGAGTCACAAAAGTGCTAGCTTGTGAAATACCGGGAGGTATAACAAGTTCATTTTTTTATGTGCTGCCTATTTTTAACAATTGTTTGTGCCTAGCCACAAACTTAGCTAAACATACAAGAAAGTTAAAAAAATCGGCTAATAAAATTAGATAGATAAATGGAATAATGCATTCATACAACTTTGTTGTGTTAAAAAAAGCAAAACACAGTTCCAGCTAAATCCTAGGATCTCTTAAATTATACTGACAAGATGATTTGGTATCAGCTGGTTGCCCTAAAATGGAAAGGTCATCTGACCAAGGAAACTAACGAGCAATGGGATAATAATTAAGATTACTGGGGTATTGGTTGCCTTGATAACCTATCTATTAACTAAGCCTCTGCCTTGCCCAACGGTCAGTATATGTTCTTTCTTGCACTGCAAGGTTAAGAGTACCAAAATTCTTAAATGGGAGTGACAAAAGATACTCAAGTTACAGTCTCTTCAGTGTTTCGCCATGAGTTTAAAGGTAAGTATAGAAAGCAGGAATAAAGAAGTCCTTCCCTGGGAAAAACTAATGAAAATTCTCTACTGTGTTGTTGTGGTGCAAAACTTGTATTTCATGCTTACAGGATTTTAGCCTTTGATTTCTATGATTCACTGCTGAAGCTCTCATCGCTTTCACAGTAAGAAAGTCACAGTACATGGTCATTCACACATTTTATTAACAGGGAAGGACTGGAATAGATACACAGAAATATAATAAATAAGAATACAACAGTGTTCACTGTGGGAAGCTCAATTTTTCAAATGTCCTGACCTGCAGCAATGCTATAAATAACAGCTGAGAAGAGACAAGTTACTTACTTAACTTTTATGTAGTGGATTTCTACTGAATTCCTACTGAAGTACTGCATAGCTCTAAGTAACCAGACTCACTGATACTTTTAAAATCAACAGCTTAAACACCATACAAATTCAGTTGCTTACATGTGAAAACGGCAACGCCAGTGCACATTATTCCAAAATTACTGAACTGGTTTGCCTCAACTTCACGTAGTTTTGTAAGTGTTAAAAAGGTTTGGGGGCAGGAGGGAAGAGGGTAGCTTTTGGTCCTAAAGAAGGTTTGTAAAGTAATGGTTACAATTCAGGTAGCAAGAGGTATTTGTGTCCTTGAAATTATCCCCTAGAGACTTTAGTCAGTTTGCCTACATGGAGTGTTTTTCCTTACATTTATCCCACCACAGAATTAAGAGGTCGTACACAGAACACAACTGCTTACTGAGATGGAGGGGAGAGTTTGTCAGCGGGTGCAGTCTGAGACAAAAGTTACTGCAATTCGCTGCCTCCTGACAGGGATTATTTAACCTGCAATCTCTGTGTCATGACAAGTTTCTTTGGTTCCACTCAAAGCCCACTGTAAGAAGAGTTTAAAAAGCCACGTACAAAACCACTCCTTTAAAAAAACAAAAACAAAAAAAACCCACACCACCACAGTTCATCCTTAACCAAGTGATACTGTTCGGGCAGAAGGATAGCAGAGGGCAGCTGCTAATAGCACCAAGTACTGCCTTTAACAGTTCTATTAAAAACGTATCTGGTTTGTGATAAGACATCTAGGGTCAAGTTTGTCTGTGACTGAGGAGAAGCAAATTTAAATAAGTTCTTATTAAAGATCTTTTTAAGCAAATTAAGTAGGAAAAAATATTGCCACTTGAAGAAAGAACACCCACAGATGGATACCCCAGGCTGATGTGGGAACATTTTACTTTTGTCTTTACTGATTACATTATTTTTCACATTTGAGAGCTGTGCTGTATTGGTTTCATTACCTCCCAGGTTTTTTCCATTTGTAAATATTAGCAACACTCAAATGCTATAGATCTGGTTTTAGCAGAGTTTTCTACAGTTATTGATTTATATGTACACTTTCTGTATTGAGCTGAAGCAACAGAATTGGAGAGACAGTACCACTCCTTCATGTACTTAAAAAAAAACAAAACAAAACCCAAAATCAAGAGCATTAGCTAAAGCTGAGATTATTTTATTTAATACTGATGTACAGTTTTGTTTCGCCAATAAAAAAGAATAGATTCAGTATGTCCATGAAAGAAAAGAAGTGGTAAGAACATGTAATATATTGTTTCAAAGACCTGTTCAATTAATTGGCTAGGCATTAAAAAAGTCGGATACTATAGAAGTTTACAAAATTATAAGCATAACAGAAGTTGAATAAAGAAGGATGGTTCCTGTTTTATTAAGCATAACATCGTGCCATCACATGAAACTAGCAAGCAGCACACCAAACAGTCAAAAGAAGGCAATTCCTTGTACAAGGCATAGGTAAGCCGCAGATCTCCTCACTGGGGTTCATTGTGGTTAGCTTCAAGTTTACCAGGCTCAAAAGGTGTTTGGACAGATTCACAGAAGCAGGGAAGGAGGGGAAGGGCGTCAGGAATAATAAAGACCACATCAAGTATCATTATAGACAAAGGCACCAATTCATACATTGTAGTTTGGAAAATCCTGAATCAAAGTTCACTGAGGAACTAGGGAAGAAGGAAGACGTTGCCTCAGCATCTAATAACAAACACTACCATAGAATCATAGAATGGTTTGGGTTGGAAGGGACCTTAAAGATCATCAAGTCCCAAACCCACTGCCACATGCAGGGACAAACACTATCAGTGACTGCATAACTGGACAAGATTAAACTTAGTCTTTCTTCTTCCTTCAACTGTTGTTGTTAGCTCTCCCCATTGGTTAAAAACAGTTTCAGATTAGGACCAACAACTGTGTCAAAACAAGTTCAGGAGAGAGTTGTGTAATAAAATAGATTAACTCAGTTTCACTCTACATATGAATTATATTTAAAAAAAAAAATTATTTATTTTGCTTTACCATACTAATGTAGCCATTTCTCTTAAAAATCGTTCTACCAGCCTTGTGATATTCTCACAGGAACTGAAAAAGGAAATGGAGCTATCATTGCTTTCTTAAAGAGCTCAGTCTCAAGACAACATGGACCAGTTCTTCTCCAGCAGTGGGAACCCAAGAGGTAAGGGCAACTGTATTCCAGAAACTGAAGAAGCAAATGTACAAATTCTAGATCCTCAGCAAGTTGATCTTCCTGAAATCCTAAACCAGCATCTATTTACTAAAATGCTCTACCATTGAGTAAAGCAAACTATGGATCTGGCCTTTGTAACTTTAAGGGACAAGGGAAGATGTGCAATAAAGCGGAGTCAAAAACTTCACATCCTTCAAAACCTTCACAGCCAGCTAAACAAATCTTTCAAGGTCCCATTAGCGTATATTAAGAAAGTGTTTCCTTAAACGGACACTGAATCCTCCCCTTGGACTGTTGTTGGTTTTATGTATATTCAAACATTTAAGGAACAAGGAGCTCACTTTAAATGTGTTAGGGGGTTAATTGGGTTTTCAGTAAGCACTTCTCTAATTGCTCCTTCATGCATAGCATTTAAACTGGGTCCTTGAGTGATAGCTGGCAGCTGTAGACATGAATCATGACAACTACAAGTAATATTGGCAGTATAGTGATTTACAGTTAAGGTCATTTAAAGATAACATCTACTCTTCATTGTTCAGTCACACACAAAGCATATTGCTCTACGAAGACACTCTGATACTTGGAAAGAATGGTCCAAATATGCTTCTTCCTACAATTTTCCTTTTTATATTCTGTGGGTGTCTCACTTGGTTCAGTTCTATTAATTGAATTTAGCCCTTTGGGTTTTGGTTTTTTTTAATAAGGAGTAGGAAAGTAGTATTGCTCAATCATAGTTTCATACTTCTGAAAAGCTTTCTGCAATGAGTGTTCTGGTAGATCTAGAAAGCATCTGAGACTGATTTGTGGTGTTTGTTTAAATTTATCACTCAGTACCTACACAAATTTTTTTTAAGCAGCACTTACCAGAACACATTTTCCCCCCACTGTCATACAGTAGCTTTCCTAGATCCTCTACCATTATCCTACTGATTCTTTTCCAGGGAAAATGGCAAGCAAACAACATTGGTTTGTTATTAGTTACTCAGAATAGTGGAAACAATATTAAAAGAAGGTTAAATATGATGTTCACACCAATCCTGTAACTCTTCCTCATTTTTATTCTCACATGAGACTAAGAGAAAACATGCTATAAATTTGAAATAGTTTGCAGCTCTTCTACCTGCAATTCCTCCATTCTTCTACCTGTTATTCCTCTATTTCAGACAAATGTAAAATCCAGTTGCTCTTTATTTTGCCCTGATCGTGCAAACACTTACAGATTCAAGTAAATTCATGCACATTGTAAACTTAGTCACATACACAAATTTGCAGAATTATGCCTCAGCATATAAATTAGCACCTAACATTGCTTACCCTTAGTCATGGCACAATATGCCATGGATGTAGTTTTATTTTGTTAATTTACTGTGTCAGATTGCTAAGCAGTGGAGTTGCATCAACACAAGTGGGAGAAAAATGAGCTATTCTCCTCTATGCAGGTGTTAAGATACCTTCTCATTTCCAGAATATTACTTTTATTAAAAATAAGCAGCATTGTTATACAAGTTATTAAAATGCAATTGATACTTACTTTAAACTCAAAATATTACCCTAAATTCATTTTAGTTCTTTTAAATTAATATCTGATAAAAGCATGTAATCACAGTGCAACCAGGAGGAAAATAAAAGAGCTTATTGAGTTGATATAAGTATAGAGCTGTTAGATAACGAGATGTGTTAAATTACATATTTCTGTGTACAACACAACAATATGTTTTGTTAAACTGCAAAGTCCCTTTACTTAAACTGAATGCTAAAAGAATAAAAGCTACAACTGTAGTGTAATGGGTTATCACCTAATCAACCTCCCACACAGTGCACCAAATACACTTTTGCTGAAGTTGTGCCTCAAGAATAATAAGCCTGCAGGTACTCCTGGAGTAAGTCTTTATAGTCAGTGTCATCCATACTACTTTAATCCTCGTGTTAAATCAGCAGTCTGTTTTCTATCTTCTTTCCACAGACGCTTTTACGATTGACCATCTTGGCACCAGCAAAACTTAAAACAGAAGCACACTGCTCTTAAAAGGAATAATCACCTGGATTTCACAAACACATTTCCTAACCTCTAAATGGTTAAACCTTCCTTTCCTTTCTCTTTTGTTACCCCAGTGCCTGGTGAAGGGAGCAACTTTCAGCCAGGAATAGTAAGAATACCCTCCCCATAGAAAGGATTTATCTTTTTCAATATATATACACACACTTATACTCTTCAAAAAATATGTAGATTTGAATGTCCTCAAGTAGACACAGAAACTGACTGCAAGTTTTCTATAATGTGGAAGCTAACTTGTACTTAAAGCCGCTTCTTCTTTGTTTAGAGAATATTGTTCTATTGTTTTTCAGAGAACAGTTGAACTGATCAACAGATCAAAGAAATTTCTTCAAAACACGAAAGAACTGAGTTGGGTAAAGACATGGAAAGACACACACACTACAAAGGTTGAAGGTGAAGAAATAGCAGCACGAGACTGTCTCTAGAGAAGAATACTTTAGAATGGGATGAGTTGAGCCTGTGACTTAAAATCCCCTTGAAAAGAACACAGATCTAAGATGGTGTATATTGTCACAGGACTAAGTATAAAACAGCCAAAGCAACACTCACAGAAAGGCTTAGCAGCCATGGAAATGAACTGATGATGCGAGAAAGCTGCATTTTATTAACTCTGGGAAAGAACACATATACAAGTATGGGTATTATATCTATTCCAGTTCAATTAAAACAAAGTGGAACGATCTCAACTAGAAAAGCTGGTATATACTACCTGATTACATCAAAACCACTGCCACAGAGAGGAAGAAGTTAAGGTGCAGCTGAGCTCATTCCGAGGAAGGAGCAGAATCCTACTCTTACGTACTTATTTTCAAGTTCCATAAAGAGACATTTGTTAACCCTTTCAGATAGGGACAGTTGCACTTGTTCCTATGTTTACTATTACAATATAACTTTCTCAGATTTATCACCATTTTCCTGCTCAGCTCTGTAACTTCTCAGCACACAGAAAGCAGGCAAACAATCCTGTGTCTTATTCTTCATTTGAAAAATCTATGGAGTAAAATCGGACCATTCTGGTAAACACATTTGTAGGACTGAGACCTGATTTTACAGTGCAAGCAGATGTTCAATTATGAGCATGAAACTTTTCTGTCACTTTAGGCAGCTGTGGCAAGGACCAGTTTGGGTTCAAGAGCTTTAGGAAAGGTCCAGGTCTCTCCCAGACATCACAGCACATCTAAGTTAAATGCTAATGCACTAAAAGACAAGGACTGTCTGGGAAAGCTCTACAAGGTGAGCAATTAATACAAGGTAGGAAGAAAAAAATACTTCACAAACATGGAAAGACTAACCCACAGGTCATGCATACTGAAAGGTTAGCAGAGGCAGATGTACACTCAAATCTCCTGGCTTTCTAGTCCAGTGATATAATTACCATTTATGGCAGCACACTGGAAATACAGTCAGATGTTTTTCCATATAATAGCTCAAAATCTCTATCTTTTTCTTTTGAACTTTTTTATTCCATAATTTAACACCATGATTACAAACTGTCAAGTTAAAGTAATCAGTGTTCAGACTTTTTTGTAATTATTTTGAAAGTTAGATCAAGTTTTAAATCTTAACATGTAAATACATGAAGTGTTTTAAAACCATATTTAATAAATATTGTCATGTTGTATATTTAAAATTAATTTCTCAAGCCTTCAAACAACTATAAAGTAATTTGTAATCATGTTACATTTACTGCATACGGACAGGACAAATGTAACAGAAATACGTACGGAAATGTTTGGGTTGTTTTTTTTTTTCTTCGTCATTAAAGGATTAATTTCTGATCTGCAGCATGTCACATTTAAATAGTTTATTCCAAATTTTAGTGTCCCAGTTCTAAAATGTTCAAGGTTTCCATCTACTGATCTGTTTTGGATAAAGATCATCACACATGGAGAGTCGCCCGTGTTTCTCCCTTTGGGTTGCCTCAGTCTCTCACACTGATATACTCATTCAGGCCAAAAGCATTTCTGAAATGTTATATACTGAGAGATTTGTCCCACACTTCACTGACATTGGTATTTCAAAGTTTATACCCTTCAGAAGTTAAATTCACACTTATGTATTAAACATTAGAGACGGCATAGAACTTGAAAGTCTGAACTGTCTCAAAGTCCAGGGCTTTTCAAGATTCTGACATCAGTATCTGACAGATTAGAAACTCTCTCCACCTCCAGATGTATGTAGACTAGGGGTTTTGAGGTCAAGAGCCAAGTACAAAGTTTATGTATTTTATTTTACCATCTTGGAAAGTCCTCACATGCTTTTTTTTGTTTTTCCTCAGATTTCCTCCTGACCTCTTTACTTTCAGAATAATTGTAATGTATTTATTGGAAACGTGAACAAGATTTTACTGGCACATACTATTGTTAATTCAAGTTGGGGGGGGGGGTTGTTGGTTTTTTTTTTGTTTTTTTGACATTTTGCACATTGAACCAGACGGGCCTCACCACCTTACCTTCCTGTGATCTGGGAGGTTTTGCTCTTCAAGTAATAAAACCATTGTATTTATAATTAGGAGTGTACTCTATAATGAGGAAATAACACAGATATCACAGATTGTATTAACAGGGCTTACAGTGTGGCGGGATATAAATTAAAGACACCAGCAAGGGGTCAATTAGATCTATTTTGTTATACATTGTTAGTGGCTTTCAGCATATTTCTCTAAGCAGAGTTAACAAAAGATAGTAGAGATATCACATTTCTTTCACAGCTCCTTTAGAATTTAAGGACAACTTAATAAAACCCCATTTGTCTTAAGACTTGTACTACATATCGTACTTCATTAACAGTTAAATGGCTTCATCCTAAAAGCACAAGCTGAAAGCTTGTGCAAGGACCTTGTTAACTTGCATTTTTAAACTGGTAAGAAGAATTTTGATGAATCATTATCATTCTTCACTGTAGTAAACTATTATCCCTCTTTCATTATTCTTTTTTTTAAATGTTAGTTGCTTACTGTCTCTTCACCTCTCCCACCAATTAAATTAAAAATCTCTACCTTTCACACTCTTATTTTTTTGTTCTTTTTTACGACTTCTTATAATTATTTCCTGGGAAGTTAAAGAAAAGCTTCCACCATTGTTAATACATTAAAAAGCCACAAAACAAATTACAATGCAAATACAGCATTGGAAGAAGAGGCTTTGAAACAAATGCTCAGCTGAGTTTTAGAAGCATAGCTGTGAAAGAACTAAACAACTCAACCAAATAGCTGCTAATTGTATGGATTACTGAACAGCAGCATCTGCCACAAGGCACATGAATGTTTGCTCTGGCTACATTGGGCTCTAAAACAATGGTGAGCTGTCAGAAATGGATTGGAAAAAAACTCAGAATCAAGCATTCCCGAATCAGAAGATCATTGCCTTTAACTGCGTCTGCCACACGGTATTCCTTTAACTTGGAATCTGTTAAGTGAATGATCTGCCATCTCTCATCCCTGTAGACCACTATTTCAACAGGCTTTTACCGATAGGGTTTATTCCCTATACGCCATTACAAACAATGGAGGTTGTGCTAACACAAAAATACAACCCTAGTTTCACTAAATACAGGAAACAAGAGTTTGGATTTACATACCCCTGTTGCTGTAGACCAGAATCATACCAAAAATGAAAATTGTGCAAGGCTCGGGTTTGAACAGTGAATGTTTCATCATAATGTTTTCTCTCTACTACAGAGTAAGCATTGCAACAGGCTCACTCTTCAGTGCTCGGCACAAGGATTTCCTATCTAGTCTAGAAATGAATGAGGAACTCAAGACAAAACCAAAGTTGCTAGTGCCTAACATGAAAATTGCTTCAGTTGAAGCGAGTTCAACCTCCACTTAGTTCAGTTGCCTATTTAACCTTACAGGAAAACATTCAACTGCCTAAACATGGTTTTAAAGTATGATTTATTGTTGTACTCCCAGAAGGGGAACGATCTACTACGTTCTAGGAATAAAGCCTGGTTTTCAGAAGAGATGGGAGTCTTGGTACAGTCTCTCCAAAGCAACTGATTAGAAGTAGATCTTATTTGTCATGTTTCTCTGCTTGCTTGTCTTAGTCTTTAAATAACAATACCAGTGAACACCTTTGCCTTTAACTTGCTTTAAATTCATTTTCATATTAAAAATAATTTATTTTGGACTAGACAGAAATACTTGCACTTCTATTCTATTCAAAATTTAAAAGATGTTAACTATTTTGCCCTAGAATGAGATAGTCAAGTTGGAAAGCATTCCTGTGAAAAGTCAAAGAAAATATCACCTACTAGCATACAAATCCAAAACTTCATGTTAAGTCTGATTTCCTGTAAAACAGTTTAACTGGTACTGAAAGTGAGACACGTTTTGACTATTTAATGCTTTGGTGCAACAAGAAAAGTCTGATTTTTATTTGCAAGAGATGCTTTTTCATTTACAAATTAAAAAAAGTGTTTAGTGAAATGTTTCATTCAATTAATTTTCTTTTTTTCTGGGAAAAAGTGAGTTTACTTATAAGCATACCTTTTTGGTTTGACAGATCTTGGCTCTGGGTAAAAGCCGTGGTTACTTTCCAGCCCAGTAGCACAGCAAGGATCACTGTTCCCATCACTGGGTTAGTATGCAAGAAAGCCTTCCAGATAACAGCTGAAAAGGAGCTCTAGAAACTACAGGTAACCTCTGTGTACCCTTATTGGAAAAACAACAACAACAACAACAAAAACCCAAAAATTATTACATTAAAAACAGGTGGAGAACTTCAAAATCTCATTGTGTCCATGCAAGACACTAGAACTGTGAAGTTTTAGATGAATTTCTAGAAGCTTTGGTATACTTGCTACCTTATTCTAACATTTCTGCATCAGTAGATGTTTCAAATTCTGCACTACATAAAAACTGTTGTTTCTTTAAAATATTATGGAGAAAAATAAGTTTCTTATGTGAAGTTACATTAGTGTATTCTTCAGTCAGCAGAAATTCAATACAGAACTGCTGCATAGCTCAAGTCCCGTCCTTCTATTGATAGTTTCACACAGCATTGTCAGAAGGAAAAAGAACCCACACCTTTGAAGGTTAAACCATATAAATAAAGTCTTAAATAAGTAGAATTTATTAATTTGTCTCTGCTACACTGCAAGATGACAGACATAACCAGAGTAGTTTAGGGGTTTTATTATTTACTAATTAGACTGATACATGTAGAATACAGAATGCACACACTCATCAATTCACTGCATTGAATCAGCAAGTTCCACACAACACTTTAGCCCTCATTTCACAATTTTGACATTAATAATGCTTTTAAGCTCAGTGGAAACTTCAAAATCCATATGGTATAATTCTGCAGTATCTTATCCTTCACTTGTATCATGTTCAAGATCATCTGCATATTTTGGCCATCTCATCTGTTGTGTACCTTTTTCATTCCTCTTCCAGTGAAATACATACATGCATATACACATGCATGCACATGGACTACAAGTGTTCTTTCCTGAACCGAGACCAACACCAATGGACAGAATGTCCAAGAAGTGCTGACGGAACACTACACAGCTGACCCATTTTCCATCCAAAATGAAGGCAGGAAGAACAAAGATGCAGTAAGTGAATTCGGAGTCTGACCAGCATACCAAACTATGCAGAGTCAGTGTCAGAACTGTTACTAGAGCAAAGCCTTTCTTTCTGTTGATTAAAAAATAAAACCTGAAGATCACACCGGTCAGAACAAAAACATGACAAGAATTCCATTGCTTACATTGGCAGTAACTGGCCTGTTTCAAAATAAACTCAAGGAAGTTTAGAAGAGAGAAGCAAAAAAGCTCAAGGATAGTGATAAAAAAAACAGGATATAAAAAAAAAAAAAAAGATTAAGAGCAAAAGGCATGTTTATTTTAGCAAAAAAAAGACTGAGTATATATGTAGCTGTCTACAGATACATAAAGGGTCAATATAGAGAGAAGAATCAATTATTCTCATTAGCTAAAGACAACAGAAGAGGATATAGTGGGCTTAGCTGCAGGAAGAAACTTGAAAGCTAAATATCCAGGGGAAAAAAAATAGGTCCAAGAATTGGTAAGCAGGGTAGTAAAGGGCCACTGAAAGGCTGTGGTTTAGGCTTAACTTGACACCCATCTATTGAGACTAGTTTGCAAATAATTAGATATTTTGGAATGAAGACTGGCCAAGCTGTCCCACTGAGTGTGCCTTTCAAACAACAGGAACTTCATTGTTTGCCGTATCAATAGTTGCTTTAAGAGGGGAAACTGAAGCAGAGGTTAATATTAAGCAAATATTGGGGAAAGAAATAGTGGCAGTAAAGGTAGAATTAATATGGACATTTTAAATTTTTTAGCAATTCACCTAAAGAGAAAGTCTTCTGAATCTGTAATGTATCAGATGTGGATACTGGACAACTCTATTTTACACAAGACACCCAAGTATAGTTTAACAGCCACAGTGTTAAAGCGACAAACTGCATAATTATTAAAAAGCTGTATTACCAGGATCAGAAACACTGCCAACATCAGAAGTACCTAATCAAACCCAGGCTCCTTGTCTGCATTTAACACAGTAAATTATCAGACGATGCAAAGGTTCCCTTGCTGGTAATTTTTTCAGCTGCTTGACTTCCTTGTCAGCAGCAGACAGGTTTAAGATTTTTGCTCAACAGTTGGCTTGCCCCCCCCCTTTTTTCCCCCCACAAATGCTTCAAGTAAACTAGAAAGATTGAAAAATATGCTGACATTGACTCACAGCTTCAACTACTTGCTCTAGAAATTGACTTTCATTTCAGTGGCTGCATGAACCTTATATTAACATAATTATATCTGGTTGCATTAGAAGGCATCCATCAGCTGCCATAGATGGCTAACTTCTTACAACCTTTTCTCCAGCATTTGGCTAGTTATAAAGCCAGAAAGAATTATTATCTACATCTGTAGCTCATATTGTTCAGCCAGACAACATAAAGAAGAATCTTAAAACTGCAAAAGCAATACTAAAACCATATAAACACACATTACATGACACAGGGCTCTTCTACTGATTTTGTTTAGAATACAGAAGTGCTCACATCTGGTAGAGATGCCTTTGAAAAAAAACACAAAACATGTTCAACTGTTGTTAGTATAACTTGAAGTCTTAACACAGACCTTAAGCTGTTGTCTGTTGCCGTTTTCAATAATTTGTCAATTATACTTCTTCCCTGAGAAAATGGATGATACAGTGCTGCGCGTCAGGGAGACAGCCAGCAGGCAAATTATAATGGGGATCTAAAGTTTGCTAAATGAACCTTAGCAGTGGTGAGAAAAAGAATTTAGGAAACTTTCTCACTCTGGGATAAGAAAGGCATACGAGAATGGCTACTTTAAAAGGCAACAAGAATAGCATTGTGAAAACCAGTAACACTTCAGTAAATAGATATTTAAGTACAGCTGAAAAGGACAACTTACTGGTAGGACTTTATTATGCTTTAACGGTAAGCAAAAGCATTCATCTTAAGGCACCTGTTCTCTTCTTCCCCCCCTTTCTCTAACCTTCTTTAAATCATCAGTACTGATAATGTAGTCATACACACAAAGAGGGGAAATAAGCTTAACTAGTTATTCAAAGATTCCTTTTCCGTTCAAGGTGTCTTACAAAAGACTACATATGCAATTATCTGTGTTTGTGTATAGTATCACTCCTCACAAGCAGGCTGGATTTTTAAGACATTTGCAAATTGTTACATAAGTGTGCAGGCATATTTAAAGCAATACTTCAATGCAATGGATTTGTCACTAGTAACAGCAACAAAACAGTCAAAATAGCATTATTTGGACATGGAATGACTAGGAATATTTCATACAGCTAGCTTGATTTCTTCGTTTTGTTGCTCTAATCAACGTTCACTCCCCCCACCCCAGCCTTTTTGCTTCTCTTCTTATGGGTTACTACTCCTCTTCCATCACCTAGCCACCATCTGTGAAGAAAGTAAAATAGTGAACTTACAATGCACTTTCCCATTTCTTTGTCCTCAGATACACTTATGCCTCCTTCTCTCAGCTGTTGCTTCAGCTTTCCCCACAGCGTTTCTCAAACAGGCTTCCTTTTGTCAAAACCCCTGGGCTAGATACATGTAACATGCAACAGGAAACTGGTTATGTGAAACAGAGAACAAATACTTCTCTAAAGGCCACGGGTCTCTTGCACCTTCATCTATGTTTAAAAAAGAAGCTAAGAAAAGGCTATTTGTATCCTGGTGAGAACAGTGATTATGATCAGCATATAGTGATATACCATAACAAAAAACTGTAGACTCTGTGCCATTATTAAAAAGAGTAAGTGCCCTGGGTGCCCCACTGCCTCCAACCCGCATCAAAGCTATCTGAATGAGTCTTCCCTAGCTCAGGATTTTATCCCAGGTTCATTCATCAGTTTTACACCCATATCTTTCCACTGATCCAGAGAAACAGAAGACAGATAATCCCTAAATTGTTAAACGTCTTTCCTTCTCAGTGAGGAAGCTGCCATTTTAAAGTAAGGACAAGTTTTCATCAACAACAGATAAAGTTAAGGGGCTGAATATATTTGTCTTCGGTGAGCTCCTTATAAATATGTTGTTTACAGATAATTAGTCATCTGAACTATACTTTTATAAGTAACCAGTAACTGCTCATCAATAACTGTTATGTCTACGGTGAGCACAAACACATGAAGCAAGGAATATTGTAAACTGAAAACAAAGATAAACTGTATCCTTATAGTTCATAATGAAAGTTCAGAACGCTTCATTTGTAATTAATTACTGCAATAATGAAAGTATAGTAAATGATAGAGTGATAGTAGGTGGAACGCAGACTCAAACATCTAGTTAGTAGTGTATTTTTATGTACCACAATCAAGGAACAAAAACAAATACACACGTATTCCAAACATGAAGCAGAACTAAGTTCAACACCTGCTCCAAAGAAATCCGTTTTCTAAATGTTGGCATTATGGAAACATACACACATGATACAACAAGTGGAGGGGGGGTTGCTAGTTTTCCCACACACAGACTGATGATGCTACAAACATCCATGTTCAGACAGAAAATTTATAACCAAGACGTAAATAGCAGCACTGAGCTTTATACTCCATCTCACTTGAGACAGCCAGCAGTGGACACATCTGGGCACAAATTTTTCTATGAAAAATTTGTACATGGGTTTGATGCATGTTGATTACTACTGGAATGCACAAGTCAACACACCAGAAGCATATTTTCACTTGCAATTCCATAACTAGGTACTTCAGTGGCAGAGCAGCACCTCTCAATACAGCCTTTTACCTTCACCTCCTGCTCACAAGTCCCTAGAACCATACTGAACTGCTCAACCTCACCAAATAATACAATTTCAACCGTGCCCACCCTGGAGAGCCTTTATGAGCTAAGGCAACCCTACTAAGTAGATTCACAACATCATTAAGTACAAGAGCAACTCAGAACGCACCATATGGTCCTCATGGGGGATTTCAACCACTCTGACATCTGTTGGAAAGACAACACAGCAGGGCACAAGAAATCCAGGAAGTTTTTGGAATGTGTAGATAAGCCCCTTCTCCAAATGGTTGAGCNCATTCTATGATATAGATAATTTCCTAAGAAGTTCCAAGCATAATTTTATCAAGTGTACTATAGTAACAAACTCAGGTTGCAAATTCCTCTCATTTCGCCTTCCTATGTCCTAAGACACTCACCACCAAGACAGGGTAGACATTCACCACTCACTATATTACCTATTAAAAAAAAAAAAAAAAAATCTTTAAAAAGCCATTTTTAAGCC
>VXBW01003494.1:1943-131490 GCA_013400375.1 Thinocorus orbignyianus | reverse complement strand
AAAAAAAAAAATCTTTGAGAAGGCCATTTTCAGCCCTTCATGTTTGGGGATTTTTTCTTTGTGTGTGCTTTTTTTTTTTAAACAGCTTTTTTCCCCAAATCCCCTCCAATTCTAAGCAACTTTAATGAACTGTAGTCCCCGATGCACTTTGCCACACTAACACTGGTCTCACTATTGCTTCTTCCCTCTCTTGTTTGCTTTGGTCTTCAGGGGACCGGTGCATTTCTCTAGCCTCTGCACACTCTGAGTTATGTATTCATCATGATGCCAAAAAATTTCCAGAATCATAATTTAAAGAAATGTTCTTCCACCCAGAATAATAATTTGTGCAGGGTTTATGCTGGGTTTACCTTCTTCCCCTACTTGCCAAAACTGCAAACATAAGTTATTCAAGTAGGACAAGCTTTTGCAGATTGCTCAGTGTAACTGATGTAAACTTGAAAAGTTACATGAAAAAAAGCTTTAGAGCTCTACAGAATTACAAGCCTCCTGTCTTCTCTGCAGTAAAACCATGCCCACTGTTGTAAGACTTAGTTCAGTTTCATGGCTACACCTGCAAGTAATTACAGTTACTTTTCCTTCCAGAGTCCCTGGCACTAGTTTACAGGCCCTTCCTCTGTGATTACAGCATAGAAAAGACAGTTCTTCACACTCTTTCAAACTCCAGCCTGTTGGTAGATCATTTAATACCAACTTATGAAAGCCTGCTGTGTTTTAATACGAAGCATGTTCGGTGTTATTGCACAACTAACTCAGAAATGCATTTGAACTAGTGGCAGTGAAGATCTGGATAGAAATGTGAGTGATCCGTGAATTTTATGCCCAGAAGCAATGTATTACCTGTTCCTGAGCTAACTGAATGGAACTAGGACTTTTAGAAGTGATCGCATAAGTGCGTTATCCTTGAAAGCATTATCTAATTACATCCTTAGTGGAGATGCATTTTGTCAACCAACTGACACATTTAACGTTCTGTACACTTTTTATAAGAGCAGAAGAAAAATAAAGTAACTGTAAGTAGAAGTATTTTAGTTATACTAAATACAAAATTGTTCCTACATTAAGACATCTGAGAAGTAAGGCCCTGTGGCAAAAATATTCCTTAAATTACCTGTCATACTTAAGTTGTGCTCAGACTGAAAACTCTTTTTGCTTGCCCTAGCTATGAAAACACTTTGATTTTAATATCAAAAATACACATCTATATGATGTTTAGCATTAAGAACCATAAGCTGGGCCACGGTTTGGCAGCTTCCAGCTGAAAACTCAACTGGCACCAGAGTCCTTGTCCACATCAAAAACGTACTGCTTTGACTGGATCTGATTGGCAGGTGTTAGCAGAATTAATAAAAATCTGATTGAATCACTGGCACTTTTTTTTTATACTATGAATTGTGTGTATACACATGTATACAAAGATGAGTCTACAGATGTGTGCACAAGAACGCTCGGGACCTCACCCAGCTATAAACCTAGATACAGGTTTTTACTTCATACATACAAACCATCTGCCAGCAGACTTCATACATTGAATTTTTATGAATTTAATGAGAAGTGACATCTCTGAAGATATCAAAGCAGAATTCTTTACAGGCAATGTAAAAAGTATACAATTAATATGCAGATAACAGTTGGCACTACATATAAAATACAGAAAGTATGGACAAATGGAGGCTTTTTTGGCCTTGCTTTTTCTTTTGTAGTCCTAGTAGTAGCTGGAGACAACTCCTGAACTTTATAGTAGTACCACAAGCCTCAGGATAATCACAGGCAATTGTTCCATAAGCATAGATTATAATATATTATATTATATATATTAATATATATTAATAATCTATGTTCCATAACATAGATTATTCTTTCAGTCTTCTGTAGTTACATCATTCAAATTATATATTATAATACCTTATGATAAATCATACTGTTTCAATACAGACAGTAAAGCAATCCAGAAGATCCCACTTTATCTTGATATATGCAGGAATATCTGCGACAACAAAGACAACACAACCCATATTCTTCAACAACACTGTCACATGACAGCGAGAGTAGATGAGAACTGCCTTTGGAAATCGAGAACCAAACTCTAAGATTCTTTGTTTCCTTTTCCATGGTCCCTTCCCATTTCTCAAGGAGACTGTTATCACACCAGGACTGCACCATGCCTGTACCAATAACCATCAAAATTCTCTAAAAGAAGAAAAACTGTAGTGGACTAAAAGAATGGAAACAGCAACCTGATACTAGCAATATTTCAGCTATGTCCTGAAAACTTGTTTGAGCTATATTAATTTCCCATAGATGCTCATGAACTGTGTGTTCTCAGCTCTGTTTCTATTTCATCTTATTTCCTTACTGATAATCTATTGTCTGAACTGCAGAAGTACGTACCCAGGAAAAAATATAAACTGGAACACCAAATTAATTACTATACATGAAGGACTCAAACTATATTGAAGTTAGCAAAAAAACTTGTAAGTAAATTAAAATTTTTCATACAAATAATATACAATAGGTAAGTAAGTTTCAAGGCACAGGCCAAGCATTCTTCTAAAGACATTAGGGCAAAAAAAAATTTAATATATTTTCAGTAAAAGAATCAACAGTCCTTTTACAGAAGGGGAAGAGGCTGCTGAGGCAAAATAGCAGTGGCCTGTATTCCTATAATTAAAGCATATCATGCTACACACACACGGAGTACATTAAAGCTGCACAACCAGCCTCCATTTTAATGCCTCAAATCTGCGATTATTGACTTTGCAACCTCAGAAACGTGCTTTTAGGAAGTGTGCACTTTAAATGTGTATGCATGTTATCTATGGAGGGAGCATATATGATCTTATGCTCTAGAATACTCATGATACTTCAAGACATTTACAGGTAGTGAAGGAACATGTGATATTTTACACCAGTCTTATTTTAGAGCACGTGTACACATGCTGGTAGATGCTCTTAATCACAGACTAGCTACATTTAGTAGAATAACTGTAATTGTATCACCTTCAAGCTGCAGTTATTAGAAATAATATTTGAATCGTAGTTTTCAGAGTTTCTTGAATTATCCAGAATTTTTCATTATATACTCTTAAAAAACAGAGATTCTTGGTTTTGTCAGATAGCTAAACAACAATTTCATCTTACAGAAACCTGTTTGCTGTTTTCTTAAAAAAAAAAATCCTAGAAATTAAAGTTTACTACTCATAATAGAATAAAATCTTGTGATTCATATCGTCAATCATCTAATTGGCGTTTAACTATTCAGTTCTCAAGCTATTTTTAAAGTGCCAAATAGTAATAATAAGTGGGACCAGTAACATCAGGACATTAGGCAAGATAGTTAACCATCAATCTAGATTATAACATTGTTCCATAGGTTACCATGTATACCATGTGTATTTTATAACATACGCACACATACACAGTCCATAAGTCATATGCTAGAATTTAAGGCAAGTCCTGAACTTTATAAAGGAAGTTTTCAGAGACTAAGACAGAGGCATATCTTTTCACAGATAGGTTTGAATGACAAACCTCTATCCAATTATACTGTAACACCACATTGTTAACAACACAGCATGGATTTTAATTTGGATATCTCAGAACTCATATTTATCTGAATGGAACTGTTGTGGGGCACCCTTTTCACATTTAATACCAGTCTCCTGGATGTAACCCCTGTGAGAGCCAAGGGCTCTGTCCACAAGGTCTTCCTTGAGGACAACAGTTTTATCCTGCCATATCTTTTGCCCCATTTTGTCTCAAGGTAATTAGAAGCAGTCTGCCTCTACAGCATCATTTTTTGTTTGTGGTAAGAAACACCAGAAAAGTGCTGAGGCCATTCATAAATTTACACATAAATTAACTTCTAGAATATAGAAATCACGTGTAGTTGTTCCCTTAATAAGATACCTAAGAAAATCTATTTGCCCAGCTCTTCAAATGTGATGTTCTTGCTCTGTATCTCATAGAACACAATGGATTTTCATAAAATGCTGTTTTTCATAGCTGATGTCCAAGTTCAGATAGATAAAATTAAACCAAAACTCCATGTTATCATTTGCCATATTGTTAATACTAATCATCCTAAGCTAAATAATATTTTGCTTTGGGACAAAATATTTTCTACTATCATCAATCTTTTATATCCTATACTTAAGACTTTTTTCTAACCTAAGAAAAGACATTCTGCTAAACAGTCTTTATCTAAGATTCATCCAGATGATACACTAAAAAAAGCAATTCACGGACCCCTCAAAGTCAGTGGCAAGAGTTACATCAACCTGACAGGAGCTTGGTACTGAAGGTGAGGTGTATACCCAGCTCAACTCTAGACTGTAGATACACACATCTGTACGTCACTGTATGTTCTCTTTATGGTTAAAAGAGAAAGAAAAAAATAAAAACAACAACATGGTAGTATAACAGTTCATTTAACTAAACAGCAAATGTCTCAAATAGGGAAGATGACTCACGAGATGCAACATACCTATTTTTTTTTCCTCCATTGACCCTACAGGGAGTTTTGGTCAACCAGTTGCATTCCAGAAATCTCAAGTGATGTGATAACTCCCTTCTGTGTACTCAAGCAGGACAAATTAAGTCAAATTAAAAGACAGATAGAGCTATTTTAGAGGTAAGTTTCTTCAATGAGTTAAAGATAATTAGAAGGAGATAAACCAGGAACGCAAATCGCCAGAATTTTCCTCATTTGAGTTCCAGTTACCTGGTTATAGACTAAAAAAAAGTCTGCCTGTCAGTATAAGCATTAAACAGTTTTCATGATCTTCTTGTCCACATTCCACTATCGAGTGGCACGCAAGAAGTGCAAGCAGAAAATTATTAGACAGTTGAAGTTATACATTGCATCACTTCACAGCAACATAACTTAGATCATTCGGCTCAAGGGCAGGAACTTAAAACCATTTTCAAAAGGAAACACATTCTGAAAACACACTAATTAACTCCACACTTTCCAGACAAATGTATCCTTTACAATTTGTTCAGACAAGTATGCAATACTAGCATCACTAAGTTGACATCATCTTTGCTGCAAAAACAAGTTGCAACATTCTAATGTTATTAACCAAATGCTATATTTTGTCTATTATACAGAAAGTACACAACTAGTCTTCCAAAAATAAAGTCATTGAACTAATCAGTACTAATAAAAGAACAAAAACAACAACAACAAAAAAAAAAAAAAACACAAAAGAGAAATCTTAAGTTTTTTTGAAATACATCTAGTTAATTTCAATACATTGTAGTGTTACATAATTTAAAGGTTGTACTTCAGCATGATCCAATTAAGTCACTGATAACTAGTTTTGCAAACACTAGTTTGTATCTGACAAAGTCTGTGAACTTGGCCAATCTGAGCTTCCGCTTCGGAATGATGACTGTATACCCATTAAAGAAAAAGGTAAAGACCCTTATCTTCATGGCTTTCTTTTGTTTGGGGTTGGTTTGTTGTTTTGGCTGGGGAATTATTTTTTGTTTGAGGAGGTGAGGGCGTTGTTTCTTTTTTCAGATGTGCTTTGGGTTCACAAGCTAGCATAAAATAAGCAGCAGCTTGTGCCAGACGCAGCAGTGGTGTTACATCACCAACACAAAGCCATCACGCTGCCTGACACTATTCATAACAAGGGGAGTCTGTGCTGAGAGGCCCTGGAGTCAATCTGAGGATTGTGTCAGGTGTCAGGCCTGGATTAACCTGCACTGACAACTGCGTGGAGAAAGCCAGTAAAATATCTGTTTATACCTGGCTCAACCACAGGCAGATTCTCACTGCTCAGGCATTCAAGTTAGTTTTTGTAAATAATTAAATCGGTAAAAAATATTCTTAACATTAAGAGATATGCAGTTTAGTATTCTTTCTGAAATTGCATACTTTGCCCTCAAAATGCCTGAAAAAACAAAGTAAGGAACAGAGTCTTATCCGCATTACCAAAAAAAAAAAAAAGCAATTAGATGCTCTACTCACCCCAAATTTCCTGCATATAGGTCATTCTTCATTTTAACTAACTTTAATAAATTATTACATGGAAATACTATTACTCTTCTGAATAACAATAAATGAAAGTATTATGCTTCAGGGTAGACTTTTTTTTTTGTTCTTGATAAATATGCAGCATTAGCAACTACAAAGTCATTACATGTTTTATTGTTTTTGAAAGCTAGAGATCGAATGCAGTCACAAAATGACAGAGGAATCTGTTGGAAACCTTTCAAAGAGCGAAGGTGGTGTCAGATGCCTCTATCCATCATATAACTGATGAGGATGGTATTGTAGCCACTGACCCAGTTGCTAAATTAGTCCTTAGAATAAAATGCATTTATAATCAGTTAGACTTCAAGTTCTATAAGGGGAATTAATTGTCCTTTGGTAAGAAAGGATTGATGTTTTGGCTCTAATTTCTGGAGCCTATTCTCTTTTAATGAGGCTTTTTTTATATGCATGTTTATATGATGATTTTCATCCTGGAATAGTACTTTCTGAAAGTGCACAAACATTAGCAGTCCACAAAACAATACATCACCTAAGGAACAAGACTGGTTGAACTGCTTTCATCTGAAAGCAGAACAGACTCTGCAGCTTTCTGAAGTGACTAAACACCCAAGAACATTTCTCTCTTCCGCATTTTTGCCCATTTCAGAAGTGCCTCTGCCCAAATACCAGCTTTGAGCAGTCACTAAACCACTAATTCCAAAGCCTGAATATACCTTTGGTTATTGGTAAGCTGTACTGGTACTGGTTCCCACAGCAAGGCTGCAGCTCTGACGCCAGCAAACTCACATTCAGGACACGGCTGGAGCATATGGCAGCTCCCACAAGCCTGTTTGCCTAGATTTCCTTTCCTTGTGCCCAGGTCTTTCCTCAGTACGGATCTGGGAAGCACCTGGGACAGTGTCCGGATGGAAAGCTGAGGAGTGGTTTAAACCCTGACCTTGGAAGTATATGGCAACGTATCTGTGCTCAGGTTGCACAGGGGATGAGCCTGGAGCAGGGTGAACTTCTCCCCCAGCCCAGTTACTAGACTGTAAAAGAAAACTGCTGTACTGGGCCCTAATTCCCAATTTTTTTCCAGCTGGTATTTAATAACACGCATAGAAGTTCTGAAAAAGCTTACTCCTCAAAGCAAAACCAGCAGTTTCTAGACAAACACACCCCTCCCTTTGCTGGGCTAGGAAGTTATCCTTCACCTGATGCTTCTCCTGGCCTCACAAATACGGTGCTACTGGCTGAGGGTGGCAGTTTCTAAGCAGCAAGTGTTCATTGCTCAGCAGTTGGCAACATCCTTTAGAGCAGGTAAAAGTCTCACCTACAAGTATCTTGCCTGCAGGAATGACAATGATCCCAAACCCCAACACAGAGATGCAAAACTTCCTCAGAAGAACCTTTTCCCAGCAAAAGTACAATATCAGGATATTCTGTTAGGAAGGGACTGCCAGAATTCCCACATTTGATTCTGCATCTCCTTCACACAAATACGTACGTAATACCTACGTAAAAGCCTCCCTATAGAGGAAAAATGCAGAATTAGGCCAAACCAGCCCCAGGAACATACATAGGCAGTAGCAATATCCAACAGAATAATCACTTTTCAGAAGCTGGTCAGCACCACCCTGCAATCACAGTCTAAAGGGTAGTGGCTGAACTCATAAAAGGATATACAACAGTTAATTTGCAGCTTCTCTACTTTCTTTGTAAAATAAGTCCACAACTAATCTCCACTGGGAAGCTTAAAAGCTGTTTATCTCCCACCCGCATACTATTTCTTTGATAGCATTTGGTCACACCCTTCACAAAGGTTGTTTGCATTTGATTTATGTAAATCCCAAATTGTTGGCTTTGTTCATATCACCTGCCTGGAGAAGCGTATGAAGTGTTGCATTGAAAAATTAAATATAAGCATACATTTACAGCAGCTGATTAGAACAAAAGCAGACCGAAATTACTTTCTTCTACAATATTCTATAGACACCAAGTGGAATTAAAGTCCTGATGTTCTACTACACTCAAGTTACTGAAGTATTAACTAATAACTGGCTTCTGGCTGGACCTGACTACGATTTCAAGCCAGGTACGTGTACAAAGAACTTATCTGAGAACACAAAAGTGGAATAAACGGAGCTAGTTAAGGAGTCACATATCACCCTGGTGTTTTCTTTAGAGTACAACAAAAAAGACCCATAACTACTATGTACTTTGACATGCTAAGTAACATAGTACTCTACATATAGATGCTATGTATTGATAAACGTGTTTTATATAAATACATACGCATCACAGAGGATGAAATATAATGTAATATTTAATATATACTGCAGATCAAAAAAAAGACAAAGTTATGTAGAAAACATAAATTGTTCCGAACTCTCTAGGCTCAGAATTGTTGTTTTTTCAATGTATGGTGGTCTCAGTCCCTCCATGTACTCTTTTCCCCTTTTCATAATTTCTCTTCTAAAACCGTATCATAGTTGAATTTAAACAGAAATACAGCTTTAGTTAGGAGTTAACTTCTCCAGCTGTACAACTAACTTTATATCTGGTCTTACAGAGTGAATTTTAGGTCTGGTCTTTGTTTGTTTCAAATATTAACATTCAAGTTTCCTTTACCTTTCAAAGGGGCACAAAGGAGCTACATCTACATCTTGCAGAGAGGCTCCTGCAGTTGCATTGAATACAACACTGGAAATACGGAATGCTCTGCAGAAATCTTAAAACCCCAAACCAGCAAAGGATAATTCAGAACTTAATGGTCCAAAGAGAAATCAGCAGCACAATATCATTGAACAGTATGAATGTCAGAAAGACATATAAAGTGTTAAAACAAATAAACCCATTTCACTGCAATACTCAAACTGTAAAAATCTGGGAACTTATTAGCACCTTGCAAAAAAATTTTGGCAACACCTTACGGACAACTCTTAAGACCAATATCCTATGAACCTGGAAACACATTAAGCAGTTTCTTGTATACGGACACTAAAACACAGCAGCTCTTTAGTTAGAATCATACAATTGTCTAGGTTGAAAGGGACCTTTAAGATCATCTAATCAACCTAACTCAAAAGACAAAAATAGACAGCACTAGTTCTGCCATTCTTTAAAGGAGAAGTATCTCTCAAGGAGATTCAGGCCTGGTTTTACAGCCTGTTTCACTTACTGACTAGCCCTCTGGCTTGTAACAGGCTGCATTCTTCCTGGAGAAGTCAGGTACTGGCCACATGCTGCTCAGCATCCAGCACACTGAAAACAGCACTGAAAAGCTGGTAATGTCACAAGCGCTGTTGGAAGCCTTTTGTTTCAATATCTTGTGTGATAAGAGATCATCACACAATGCTACTGATACAATCTGCATTAGCAAGTTGACTCTGCGTCTGGCTGTCAGGAAGTGCCAGTGGCAGAACACCAGCATGCTGCAGGTGGGTGTATTATCTTTAATACTCAGCTTCCACAGAAGTGATCAATGTTTAGCAATTGAATCCTTTTGTTATTGTACATATTCAAACTGTAAGCAAAAAAAAAATATATATTATTATACATCATTAAGCCCAGCTACAAGACAGTTTTTCACTGTCAAACCACAAGTCCAACAGGCAACTCTGGTAATCTGGGGTAGGGCACAACTCCTTCGGTCTTAGGTTCTAGTTTACCCAACTGGACACTTGTTTGTTTTTTCACATGCACCCCAGAGGAAAACGTGACACCAGATTCCTGAACAGCACATGGGAAAAGCTTACGCAGGTCTTACAAAGCTCTTTTAAAGATACCATGAGCCCCTGCACTTGCACTCTCTTATTCTGCACTTTTCTATGCCCAGTGTGGAAAATACTTGTACATGGAGAGTTAAGCACTATGGATGACACTGCTAGATGTCTTACTGTACTGAGAGCAATCCTGACCTGCTCGCCAAGGCTGCCCTTCTGGATACCAGAAAAACATTCAGAAAAAAAAAAAAAAAAAAGAATTCATGCAGCAGACTGCAAATACAGAGGCACTGGAACCATTTGGCAGGATGAAATTGGCAGCTTTTGTGCCTACAACAGAACTACTCTGAAAAACCCAAATACATGCAGAAAATAAAAAAAGGCATCACTAGAAATGTCAAGTTCAGTATGTTTGATCATGGGCTACAAATTAACATTAATTCTTCTGGTTTCACACCTAAACAAGTCTAGAACCCCTCTTAACAAGAGCAGGCACAATATTCCACAAGGGAGGTGCTTGAACTGTATGTAAAAGATATAAGGAAGTGAGACTTTTATCCATGCTTAGAAGAGCCATGTAACAGACTTAGAAACTCATTTGCAGTACTTGCTATCATGTACCTTATTTGTGGAAGAAATATATAGTTGTGGTAGAACGACATGGACAGAAATAGCAGTAATTTATCCTTAATGATAAGAAAAGGATATAACCTGTCCAAAAATTGATTCATAGTAATAAACTTCAACAAAAAAACTAAACCAGAAATGTTACTGTGATTCACTTTGAATTCACAGAATCCTAAACAGAATATTGTACTCACAGTCACATTTCAATCAATTCCTGCATGACTCATGCTAGGCATTTTAGGGCACTGAGTAATTGGCATAAAGGTAAAAAATTTAAATAGAAGAAAAAACAAAACACACACAAAGCTCTACTTTCCCCACTGGCCCCCAGGCAAATCCCAGAAGTAAAATAAAACTATTACGTTTAGATTCAAAGCTTCCAATATATCAGAACTTTCTGAACTCATTTGGTAAGGTTCAAAGCACAGGTCAGCTGACAAGCCTCCCTGGTACATTCAGAATAAAGAGCCCCATTAAATAAGAGGAAAGACAGTTCCAAGACTCAGTTCCAACACACATCATTTTGAGTACACATTGTTCCCTAAGCCTAATTGCCTGAAAACAGCCATAGTGCGTTGCAATAGCCATTGCACAGCCACGCAGCAGCCTCACCAGCCTGAGCCACCTCCAAACGCTGCTGTGGCAGCGGAGGGGAGACAAGGACCAGCACAATCAGTAATCAATCCTTCAGGTTGGCAGGATTTTCTGTTGCATTAATGGGGAGTGTTAAAAGACTTTTCATGCTAATGGTCTACCTCTGGGCACATATAAGACAAATTTTTTAACAGCTGGATGATAGCATGATAAGTCAAGTTGTATAATTTATTAAAGGGAAGTAATGCAAATGGAAAGCTCTGAGGGGATACAAGCTCACTACAGTGACCTTGGGGAGTCTGGTGATAGAAATTTATTTCTCTGAGCTTCTCAGAGGGAATTAGGTTTTTCCTTTTATAATCTGATGTGGTGGTTAAGACGGGCTTCGCATAGGGCCTCAGTTCAGCTGCTTAGAATTACCCTGCTTAAGAGCTGGTTAAAAGCAAAGGAAATGCATTAACTTGGGAATCCAAATGACATGGTATTGGTCCAAGAGAGAAACAGCTCTTACTACTGCACTTGTGGAACTCACTGAACTTGGTCCAGAAGAATGACATCGCCATTACCACAGGAACCACTTATTTGGAAGGGGAAACACTAGCAAGAGACTGACAGAAAGGGAGAATGTAAACAAACTGTGGGATAAACATACACAATGAGGCACAGCAGAAGTGTTATTGCCACACCAACCTACCTTGCATCAGCATTTGAAACAACAGATTCTCAGCAAGGAGTATTTTATAGCATTGCCTATGATCACATACTCACACTGGTTCCTGCACTCACTCATACCTATATACCAAAGCAAGCTTTCTTGCTAGAAGGCTACTTAGCCATAGCTTAATATTCTCTTTGCCATAGTATGAGCTCAGTGAGCATAAGACTATAAGGAAAACCTTCAGCTGAACTGAATTATTTGGCATGATTTCTGAAAGTTTGTATTTGGCACCTGGAATGCAATAGACAGGTAGCTGCGTTATTCATCTCCTGATCCAGAAGTAAAGAGATCAAAATCCTAATCACATAACCCAAACCAACAGCTATCTGAAGAAAGCTTTGCTTTTGTCCCTCTTTACCTATGAAACATTTTTATCCAACTATGCAAAGATATACATAGTATACTACATCCATTGAGATTGTTTATAGATATACAGAGTATACTCTGCCTTCCATGTTCAATCCTTCAGGGTGAAGGAGTAGTAGGCAGGTAGACCTTTCTTTTGCAATCCATTGCAATTCCAGCTGTCATCTTTCCTTAAGTTGTACATCTGAATTCTGGAACACTTAGTAATGCCTGTTAGCTTTTAAGCAATTTGTAAAACAAGCTTTAAGAATCAAGTATAGGGAATTTTTAAGAAGTATCACAGTACAACCCAATTGCAAGTCTAGAAGTTAAAAGAACGTGAAGAGTAAGTTGATTATGTTTTAGCTTTCATTTTAATACATACTGGGTCAAGGCACCACACAGACAAAGAAATTGGGTCTGAGAGCAAGAGTAGATAGATCTCATTCAGTGTTTCCATACTAGTTCAAAGTGTTTTCTGTGTACACCCCATTTACTTTAGGTGTCTGAAACCTTAGCAGTGGCACTAGATACACCCTCCTTACCTTACCAGGTAACTGCTGAGCAACGCTGAAACAGCTTAAACCATAGTAAGTATTCTGCAATTTCCATATATGATTTATCTGCAAGCAAAGCCTACACTCCTACATCAGTGCAGAACAATTCTCATTAAACTGACTGGTAGCTGATTATTTAAAAGCTTAGGGTTTGTTTCTTTTTTTTTTAAAAAAAAAAGATAGAAAATATCCATTTCTCTTGTACAGGCAATTAAAACAAAACAAGTTCTGACAGAAGCTTTCTGGTTTTAATATATAAAAGGTGAGAAAAGATTTTGAAACTGTATGTGGTTTTCTGGTTTTACTTACTTAATAACAAATGTTGATTTGAGGGGGGTGGGGTGCGTCTCAACGATCAAACACAACGCAGTAAAGAGACTTAAGTTAACAGCACGCAAGATGAAGTCCCTTCTGTATTCTTATCATTTTATGTGCTTGAAGTAGCATTCAATTAGGCGCTTGTTTAACTAATCAGTGATATAGGAACCCTAGATTTTAAAACACCATGCTCTTCCCACTGTTTTCTCCACCCCAGCTATACTAAAAACAATCATCAAGAATCTTCAGGATACATTCATAAGCAATTTCAGACACTTGAGCGGTATCTTAAAAACCTGATATATGCATACGTTACATAGCTCTCACTGCTCTCAAACTAAGGATGGAGGATAACTCATGGGATTTATAATAGAAAATGGCACCTTTCAGCGCCAGATCAGTGTGACTGCCAGTGACTAAGCTGTTACTATCTGCTGAAAATTGCATTACTTGGTGGTGTTTGTGCAGTCTCCACTGGGCAAATGCTCCCATAGCAAGAGCATCCACGACAGCTAGCGCTTAATGTGAGTGGGTTTCTTTAGCACCAGCACAAAGGGTAAAAAGCTAGTACTACTCTGCTCTCCCTCACTCCAAAGATTAATTTTTCCCATGTCAGGGTCAGGTTGCAATTCCAAATATGGCAAGTTATACTGTAGTTCACTATAGACTATCTGCTCTCTGAATAAATCACAGAACTGCAATGAACATCCAGGGTT
The DNA here is from genome assembly GCA_013400375.1 of Thinocorus orbignyianus. Taxonomy (NCBI): domain Eukaryota; kingdom Metazoa; phylum Chordata; class Aves; order Ciconiiformes; family Thinocoridae; genus Thinocorus; species Thinocorus orbignyianus. The sequence continues at coordinate 117,904 of VXBW01003494.1, read as the reverse complement.
CTTAATTTACTCTATATAAGAGCCAAATTCACTCAGTATATTCAAAGAGACTCACATAGCGCTTCCGCATCAAATGTTAAAAAATAAAAAGTCAAAAAACAAAGTTTTGTATCTTAATTTCACTGCTAAAATTATAACTCACTTATCAAGTGTCACTTAATTTCAGAGAGTTACTTTTACATGCATTTTTAAGCATCAATAACTTAAACCCTCAGCAGCTCTATTTGTAAGCTACTGGGTTTGTTCATTTTGTACTTGTTTTTCCCATTTAATCATGAAGAGGTTGCAAAGAGAAACTACTATGTGCCCTGAGTTCTGAAGCAATACATATTTGTTTCCCAATTAGGGACAGGCAATTACTTAACCTGGAAAATAAAAGATTATTTTATTTTTTTTTACCTGAGGCTTACATGCTGAAAACTGAATTAACTTGCTAGTGTTTACACTCAGCCTTTATTTAAGTATACAGCCATGCTGATTTCTACACCTACTAGCAATAGACCATTTTACGCAGCTTTAATTATACATTATGGGTGGGCACAGAGGATTAAACTGATTTTTTGGTGGGCAGTTCTCTAATTTAAAAGATTAGAATATAAAATGAGAGGTCTAGTTAGCCCCTTCAAAAAACAAGCTTGAAAAACATACATTGCATTTTTTATTGTACGAGGGCAAAGCACTTCTTTTTTTTATATACAGGTTTTTGATGCATGGCCTAACGCAGGCCTCAGCAAAAAGATAGCAAATCTTAGAATTTATTATTGTCAATAGTCTGCATGACCTTTACTTTAACTGCATCTTGGCTGTCAGTAATAATCCAAGGCTGCACTTTCAATGATAGAATGAGAGATTTTGCATATTGAGTCTCCAGGTCTCCTTGAAAGTGTTCAGAAATCACAGTCATTTATTCCTATTGGCAGGGCAAGGTCCATTATGAAAGCTCATTTGTCTTTACTTGAAGATGAAGAGTGGAGAAACTCCATTTTTGCTCTGAATCAAGTACTAACTACTGTAGTTTTCTCAAATAAATCAACAAGGAGGCTTCCAGGTCCAGGGTCTGAAATCTTTTCTCATTCAGGGCACCTGTTCTCTAATGGCTCCCTTCACCTTTGCAACATACAATTTTGGTAGTAGATAAAATAGCACTTTAACACAGACCTGGGGATTTTACATTCTAACCTTTCTTCATCTGTGGTTTGTTTTACCTGACAGGTTAGAGAGCTTGTAAGTTCAGAAAGAATGTAGCAAGGACAGAACTGCAAGAGCAATAATAATAAATAATAGGCTTGCACCAGCCTCCGCTCCCTTGAGATTTTTTTAAAGCCAAAAATTACTTAAGCTGTGTAAGACATGATATGTGTAGCTGTGTAATAAAACATACTCAAAAGGCATCTCAGGCTAGGTGCAGATCAACCACAGGTAGTTCTTTGCTGCTTGAGCTGACTGGGTGAGTCAAAGCCAGTCTGGAAGTTATAGAGCTTTACTGGCATGACATTGTGCACTAACTGGTCTGTTCCTCCTGTGTAGATAGTCCTCTGCAAGTATGCAAATACCATGCATTTTAAGGAGAAACTGTGGGACACAAAGGAAAAGTAACAGAGGGGCTTCCTACAGTGTCTGTAATAAAAACTGCATTTGAATCTAATTTCTTCAGTCTGCCCCCAGGTTTTGTATTTCTGGCATCACATCGGAGACCATTCCGGACCTCTACAGGAGCCCTTTTCAGATCCATCAAGAGAAAAGTGAGGGCAGGGGGAGGAAGTGATTCACCTTCTGAGACAACAGCAGCATCCTAAGAAGAGTGCCTAGATCTAAGATCCTGCAAAGGCAGATAGCTGTTCTCCTGCAAAGTGACTTACTGAAGCCCACAGGGTACTGCAGAGACTCAGCAATCTGTAACACGTGGTAAATTGTGAGATTCAGGACTAAGTTTGAGTAAATTTTTCCAGCAAGATAAATAGAAGTACCCCCAACTCTCCTCCTTTTAATTCCTATTTTATGGCAATTCTTCACAAGACAAATTCCAAAGAAAATAGTTGACTCAGGAAGCTCTAGTTGCCTGGGTCTATCACAGACCGATTTCTAGTGAGGTCAAAAAAGTTTTTTTCCAAAAAAGTTTACTCACTGAAACTGTAGTTTCAGGTCAACTGGCACTATTCACAAATTCATTTAGCTCATCCCTCCAGTGAGTGTGTATTCATTCATGTGAAGTAGAACAATGTCAACATGAGACAGACAGCAAGTCCTATAGGCACGACAAGTGTTTTCCTTCACTCCGCAGTTAAAATGCAGGAGCCCATAAGGTATTTGTTTGGTTTACCATTCCGAGACTGGATACAGAGTCTGCAGGACAAGACTGAGCCAATTTCATACACACAGAACACCCTGAATACTCCAGAAGGACAACAGCGGCACTAATACTGCCTATCCTCTACCAATGAGGCTGCAATTAGGACAGCTGAATTCCTTAAAACAATCCTTTGCCCCCCTCCCCTGCTTCATGCCCTAACACTGTTTTAAACTATCTAATTTGCATCATAGGGCTGCGAATTATTATCACACTAAGCTAGAGCTTGCATGCCTCGCCCATTTTACTCTAACCAGCTGCAGAACCATGGAGAATAAGAAAAACCTGTCTGATTTTTGCTGGGCCATGTAACTGCTGGCAGAAGTCTGTCTGTACTTCCACACTTTCCTCCACCTTCTTTGACAAGAATCTTTTTGAAAGTCAAACAAACCTGTCTCACTGCCAGTGCTCTTACATAAGCTTCCACATCAGACAAACTCTGAACTACAGCATCCAGCATATGGACCATGGGCTGAAGAACCATCCAACTTCCACAGCATACTTTCTACTGGTTTATAAGCCCTATTCACCTATCCTCAAGCAAATCTAAGTTTAATTCATGAGTACTATGTCTTCTGACTACATATGAAATGATAAATACATACAAGACAGTGAGAGAAACATGAAGAGGGCCTTTAAGCTCCCTGATGAGATGCATCTTTAACACAGAAGACAGAAGTTTCTAATTCCCATAATTATGGGATAAGCTTCAGAAATAAGACAGAAAAAAAAAATTAGGTCTCAGGGTCTGTCAGAGATTAATGACATCCTGAAGCAGTTCCTCTGAGAGATCCAGATAACTCCAAGAAAACCACTGCAACACAGCATGTGTGTTTAACAGGCCAAAACAGCTTCCTCCACTCAGGAGGTGACCAATTAGCCACCGATTCTTCAGAAAATCAAGCATGTTTAGAGTCCAATACTATGCTGTGGTTCTCTAGCAGGGTCTGGGCATAACAGATGAAAATAAACAAACACCCTTACAAGACAGTATGCCCCCAAAAGCCTTTTAGTCATTGCTATGATCTATATCACCCACGCAACTACTGCCAGAACACAGAGAATCACAAGATTTTATACAGTCCTGTAAAAATCCTCAGTTCTTTCTCTTTTATGATTGGATATGACAGGATTTTAACCAGTTTGGACTCTCACGATCTACATTAGCATATGCTTTCTATGTTCAGCAAGTATAACATGGGTATTTTGCAGGGTAAAAACTACTTTTATTCCAAGCCACTTTTTCCTTTTTCCCCCACATGTCCTGAATTGAATATATTCACTCCATAACAGAACATTTTTCTACTCTACATGTAGAGCCTTCTTATTAATAAAAATGTATGATTAAGGTAGAAGATATCATTAATGTCAAATTATTTTGCCAATGACCTAATGAGATCTTCAGAGGTTCACTGAAGTAACTGTTTTTTCCCCTCTCAGGAGCAGTGAGTTTTTGTTCCACCCCCTTCCCGTAAAAAGGAGGAAAACATAGCCATACAGNTGGGGGGGGGGAGGGGAGGGGGGCAGGGTCAATTGTACACAGTATTTCAGTATTCTACCAAAAGTATCCAAAACAAACATACGCATGTTGATACTTTCACTCCAGCTTCACCCCTTTTGGTGTTTAAACATAGCACGCATCCCCAGAGCTTCCTATTCATCTAGGCTACATTTACTTTAATAGGGTAATGTAGAATCTTAGCCCATAAAGCCAGCAGCAGAGAAGCACAAAAATGAATCAGTAACCCATTTCACAGTCATAATAAGAGACACCCCAACTAGAAACTCTGATCACCAGTTACAGAACAGATTTTTAAATCCCTAGATAGTTTTTAATATTTTCATTGCTAGGTGACATTAGAATACAGCTAAAAACGCATTAGAATGTACCTCACACCTTCTTGTGAATTATTATTTTACTTGCTACATAAAGTTAAGAGATCATGAGTGGGAGGAGATGGGTCTGTGCATCACAATTTCAGAAAACCCTGACCAGAGTGACTGTATTCTTTGTTTTTGCATCTATTCTGGCAGCAGAGCCTCGTAGTTGCTATCAATAGGTAGCTACCCATTGATAGCAGCTTCAGGTGCCAGAGGTGATGCTAATTAAGCACATTTCAATGAAATGGACTCTAAGGGACGATAAACAAAACAACAAGGCTCCCCAAAAAGCATCCAGTCAAGGAACTCAAAAAAGCTAACCTTCAGATGATTGTTGTTCGGGTTTGTTAAGTAATTTTTTACAGTAAACTATATGCTTTCAGCAGAGCTCGGGTTTAGTTAGGAATTTGTACACCTTCTGAGCCAAAAGCTCAAGGAAGAGCAGACATCTCAAAGTTCTAACTTCTCGAGGTCCTGCCTGGCCCCAGCGGGCCTTTCCCACCATCGTCAGCGGTTGCGAGATGGGGGACTCGAAAGGAATACCACAACATTCAGTTTCAAAACACAAACAAATAAAATCCTACACGCCTTAAACTCGGGTTCAGCTTCGCGGACACCTGCTCGTCGTCCGATGACATTCCCGGTGGGTGTCCCCGCCACCGGTGGGAGCCTCGCCTCGCCTCTCCTCCCTTCCCCTCCCACGACAGCGCCACGGCTCGCATCGCGGCGGCGCGGTCAGCGTTGTGGTGCAGTAGGCCCACAGAAGGCGGCTGTGTGAACCACCCTGTCTTCACGAAACAGCCAAAGCCAAAAATGAACACCAGCCCACGGGCACCATCGCCGAGAAACACCCTCGCCAACAAGCCGCCTACTGAAAGGAAAAAAAACCAACCCACCCCGCAGCCCTCCCCACCCCCGTCACAGGAGGTTACCTGGCAGGGGTCATGAGGGGCGACAGCAGCGCAGGTCGGACGACGAGCTCATCCCTAGGGCGAACTCTCAGGCCAGGCAGGGAGGTGCCACAGCTCGGGTCAACGATGGCGAGGAAACAAGGCAGGTCCTACGTACCACCCAACACGGCGACTCGGAAGGAAGGGCTGAAGGCCCAGAGCTGGCCTGAAACAGCGCCTGGGGCTGGGCGACCTGTCGGGGTTGTTAAGGACCATTAGGAGGCGTTAACGCCCCAGGACCTGGCTGCAACTAGTACCCAAATTACCCCTAAATGGGCTAATTATTATAGTGGGAAATCTCGGCTGAAGGGGGTTTTCTTGTAAAGCCTCCCCCTGCAGTGTCTGTGGGGCCTGTGGTAACATGGCGGACACCCTAGGGGAGCTCTTTGGGGTGGGCAGCCCTGGCAGCTGTTAGCAAAGGAAGGGGCAAAAAAACAATCACTCCTGTTGGCAAAAGCTGTTAGGAGGAAAAAAATTGAATACTTTTTTTAAAAATTATTTTGGTTTTCAATTTTTTTGTCTGTCTTAAAGGGAATTGTGGGCTGGCTCTGGGTCATGCAAGCCTGCCTCGAAAAATTCAGAGAGAGAGAGAGAGGTGGAAAGTGTTCCACAGGCCCAGCTGCCAAGGAGATGCTTAAGTAGTCCTTCAACATCACTTAAAAGCGTGATTTTCTTTTTTAAATAGGAAAAAGAAGAAAACCCTCCACAAAGTGTGGGTTTTTTTTTTCCCCTGCAATTTCCAGCCGCCACTGAATTTTTCTTATCTTAATTCCTTAAAAGAAAAGCCAGACAACTAAAATTTATAGACTGTACTAATCCTTAGAGTACAGATCCACTCTTTTGAAAGCCATAAATACAGAGTTAAAGAACCACAGGAAATTAGTTCTCTGAGTTATGTTAATTGCTCCCAACACTCCAGTATCTATCTACACAAGGAAGGAATACAATTTGAAGAAGACATCATAACGTATCATGGTTAAAAAAACGTTATGCCTAACGCTTGTCTTACGAATTAAAAGGGGTTTGAACTACTTAAGAGGAAAAAAAAAAAAGGCATGTCTGAAACATGGGCAGGAAGTATGCACTCAGTAGAAATAATTGATCCGAGTGCTGTGTTATCTGTCACTTTAAATCCCCCTCTGTAGCAGCAGCAGCAGTAAGGGAGTAAAACCCACGAAAAGCAGCTACAGAAAAAGGGAGAAAGGAAACAACACACTGTGATTACAGTTTGGAATTAAAAAGATTAGAAAAAAATGTGTTTTGGTATTAATAGGGTGGCTTCAAACAACATGAAGATAGTGAGAAAAGTAAATGACGTTAGAAGAAAAACATAATGAAAACTGTATTAAAACAGTGTAAATCTCACAGTGTAACCAAAAATATAAGCAGGAGCATTGTGAAAATGTAAACCATAAGAAAGCTCTTTTGTGTTAAACGCTTGGTTTTGTCAAATTAACAGTTTATCTGATGCAAAAGGGGAAAAATGTCATTAGTGTACTGTTCCACTTGATAACTCAGAATGCTGAAGTTTGAATAGTGGCCTTGTACCAGCTGTATCTCAAGTATTTTCTGGTTTATAATGTACAGTTTGTTAATCCAAACATTGATTGTACATTGTTGATGTGCAGGTAGTTAATCCAAAGTTTTCACAGCTTAAAACAGTAACCATCAGTTAGCCCAATCAATGCAAACTCTGACTTTCCTTGGCTTCATTTCAGACTTTACATTCCAGAGAGTCTACCTGCCCTTCAGTTCATGGATACTCCTGGCTGAACCAGGATCATGGCCGAATGTGAAGATCATCACTATACTCTGTTTGAAAATCCACTGAAGAGGATACAGTGGGACAGCGCATAACCTGTTAGATGTGTATCGATGAACAAATAACTCTTTGTAAGAGGTAATCCAAATGCAGATTTTCTAAAGAAGTTGATGAATTTCCTAAAGTTCCTAGAAAAAAAAAATTAAAGGGCTATGCAAATCTCCCTGGATCTGAAAATACAAGAAGAATCAGATTTATATTTCATTACCCTCGAACAAGTGAAGCTATCTTACTTGTTTCTTTTCCCTATTAAAAAGAAAAATAGTTTGAAGGTTTGGACCATATGCAGGTACTGCCTTGCAATATACATCCAAGGTTAATTTGAAAACTAGCTACTAAGAACTTCTCAGATAAATTATATAGAAAGCTTTTAAAACATGGAGGTTTTTTTTAATGCTCCCTCAGCTTGTCCTGACTACAGAGCCTGCACAGGTCGGCCAACTTGAATATAATCAGATGGCTATGGTAGCGCCAGAAATTTATCTCAGTTATACTACATAAAATAAATGATACTTAGGAATGGAAAAATGTGCAGTCCTGCACAAAGCAGAGCTAAATCCTAAATCTCTATGCTAGTTTCCAGTTTGTATAGTTGTGATGAAGAGAAGACACTCTGGCGTGTCAGGGTCTTCTGTTTGACCGATAATGTTAAGAGAGACTTCCTCATGGTTGGCTATGCAGGATATTCAGTTTTAAAAGAAAAATAACGTGTTTCATTTGCATATTCCTGTAATCCTAAAGTTGAAATAACTTAATGGAATTTCAGTGGTACTGTACATTTGTTATTTGCTATTCAAAATGCATTTATGAAGTAAGAAATTACACAAAGTCCTAGAAAGTAGACTTCTTCTCCCGTAGCAGAAGACTAAAACTTAAATATTTCTCTTTTCTTAGCATTCTGGCTCTTCCTTCCCTGATCGGCAGGGTGGCGTGCCACCATTCTCCAGCATGGGCTGATCGATGGCAGTCCTGATTCCTGATATTAAGCTAAAATTTGGTTGTCCTTACCTGCCAGAATAGCCGTTGTTGTCCCAGCTGAGCTTCAGGACTCTTGTAATATAGAGATTACTTACTGGAACAATACTTCAAAGGACCATGTCCTAAATCAAAATAAGTGCCTGTATACACTGTAGGCTGAAAGACATCCAGTTTGGTGTACAATGTTTTGTGCTCTGTTGCCTGCATTCTCAGTGATATGTTCTTAATTGCTATTCTTAGGTTTGTTTTTTGTTTGTTTGTTGTTTGGGGTTTTTTTCTCTGATAGTTTTCTTTGCAGCGCCTTCATGAAAACAGTCTTTCATTGCAAATATCTCCTTGTTTAAGTTTGGTTAAATATCTCATATTTTAAATATAGCATGTTAATAATTATTTTTCAGTTCTGAATTGGAACAAGTGTAGGTGAATGCATTATTCAAGAACAGCATCTGATCTTATTTAATATCGTGTAACGCTTTGCTTGTTCTTACTTTTTGTTTCATGTAGATGCAATATAGCGTGCTTGCCAAACATGTGCAAGTAAGTACCTTTTCTCCCAAACAAGCTGTTCAGAAATGCTATTAGCCTAAATATCTTGTCCTGAATTTTTTAAAGCATGTTTCTTCAGATTCAATCATAATTTTTTGTGCATCAGTTATAGAAAGCTATTTCAGAATAGGCTGTGCAATAGGATGTACCATAATACGATAAGGAAAAAGTTAATCTGCTAAGGAAGTTAGTGACCTTTTTTTCCCCCTGATTTCTAAGCTGCTCACTGAGGCTGCTTGAATCTTTCAAATATCTCCAGGGTTTGAGAACCAAGTGTTTTCAGGTAGTTGGATGTCTAGGGATTTATGGCTGTGTAGCTTTCCAAGAGTATTTAGGCATATACAGTAACTTCGTTGACAATCAGCAAGTATCACACAATTATGTCCACAAGATGCCTTTTTACTTCCTTGAGAACTAAATTTCTTGGTTTGTCTTGTACAAGTTGTGATGCTGGCAGTGAAGTTGTCCTAGACTTCTACCAGCACAGATCTGAGCCCGGAGAGGTGGTGTGGCAGATGGGCTTGCCTGAAAGTGGGCACATCCTCCCTTCTGGTAGGAACCAAAGTTTCTACTCCTGAAAAGATAAGCTTTATGTCTACAGAATACACAAAACTAATGGCTTTTTATTCTCCATCTCCAGCTTCCTGGTGCTGTCTCTGCCCCTTAATTTCAAAAATCACTCTCTCTCTTCTTTCTGGCTCACTCAGAGTCTTTCTTTCATTCAGTAGGCACTTACTGCTTCATCCTGTAGTCGTTGTTGGAGCTGTTCATTGTCACTAGCAACAATTTTTGATACACACCTTGCCTGAAGAGGCATATGCGTAAGTTGATACAAGATGCCAAACTCCTTAGGGCGTACTGACTCTTATTTTGGTTCCGTAAAGATGCTTTTTTTTTTTTTTTCCTTTCAAAATACCTCATGGCTATATAAATATGGCTGGCAACAGAATGCTGAAATTCAGTATTAAGCACACTGTGCTCTGGTAGCATACTAGTAGCATTTTTCATCTCTGAGTATCATCAAAGTATCATACTCTTGTGAAGGGAAACTACTATTTCAAAATCTTCTATAACTACGCAGAATATTCCTCCTTTCCTGACCTTTTATATCGGGCTGAGTCTCTCTGGCGAATTTAAAGCCTACTGTAAATGCAGATCATTTGTTTTCTCTGTGTAAGGATGGGAGCTGAATGTCTGGCTGTGAGGCGAAACGCTGGCCTGCACAAATTGTTCAAGTAAAAGAGATGGGTCTGAATATCATGAGCCTGGAACATCTGTGGCCATGTCCGGAGCTAATTTTTTTAATTACTCGAAATAGCAAGCAGGATGTGTAGCCAGTAACCCTCCTCACCATAACATAATGTTTTATAGGCAATTTTACATTCTGTGTGTGCTGCTTTCCTTTCCATTGATACTGATTTGGATTGGCTGTCGGATGTGACATATGAGTAAGTGTGCAAACTAGAGTACACAGTGTGTAAATCTGCTTAGAAAACCTTATGATAGAAAAGGCATCTAAGTTAACCTTTTTAATCCTGCTTCTGTGAATAACAACTTGGTGGGAGGTGCACCTTGTGGCACCAATGATATTTATATAATGAAGTCACGACATCATTTCTGCTTGAATTTTCTCTCGCATAAGTGGTTAGATAAATAATATAGAGAGTGTGTGTGTGTGTTCTGGTAAAAACAGATTAAAAACAGATTCTGTTTTTAAAATAATTTTGAAGTTGTAACCTGCTTGGCTTCACAAGCAATCTCATATGAAACATTAAAGTTGGTTTAATCAGGTGTGTAGGTCAGAGCATAGGCAAAGCAGCTAGATTATTTCACTTCTGAGCCTCAGATTTATGCTGTGTGTATTAGTCACTGGAGTCTGAAACATTGATTTGATGATTATTTTGTACCATTATACCACTATTGGCTATTTTTTCCAGTATTTCTTTCTGTAACTAATTTGACACAGTGTTTGAAGAAGACAGACACAAAAGAAGTGCAAGCACAGTAAAGCTAAGTTGTTTAAATTTAGGACTGGCTGGGAAATTTTCAATTTTCTTTCATTTGAAAAATGATGGTTTATAGAAAACAAAAATTATTCATTCAATTCAAGCAATCGCTTACTAAGGAAAGAATTGGAAAGGGTTTATAAGCTATTAAAATACCAAACATTTTAAAGTAAACGGGTTGCTTCCAGATAAAGTCCTCTCAGTATTTTTAATTAAAACACAAAATAAAGCTATAGTTAAAGAAATAAAAGGTAAGAATTTAAAAAAACTTCTAAAATCACACAAACTTAGGTTGATCTGATGAGAAATGTGAAATTTTGAATAAAAGAAGGGATATCTACTTCTCATACCAGGACTAGGTATGAAGAACTAGAGGTATCAAGGAAAGTGTCACACGATGGAAGAATGTGTGTCTTGCATCCATTGCTTCTAAAGGGTCTTGAAGGTGATTATGAACTGGAGCAAACAGGGAGTAGTTGACCAAGGTCTTACTCCATCTCTGCATTGACCTTTGTATTCGACTGTGTCTTTCCATTTACTGCACAGGGAATTTTTTGCTGAAGTGTCTACGGTTCCGCATTCTGAGCACCCAGTTTATTTCCACTTTTGTCTAATTTTGCTTCTCCTTTTCCATTAATAAGCTTACTTGGTTTGGAGTAACAGATTGAGAAGCTGGGTTTTGGTCCCTTTGTGCTACAACCCAGAAACAAGTATTCCAGAGAGCATGCATCTGAGCTGGTGCATCTGCACTACAGCTGGGCTCTGCATTTCCATGCCTCCTTCCAGCACGTGGGCTGAGCTGGGACAGCAGAACAGGAATCCAACGTGGCTATTTTCCAGTGGCGAAATGCCCAGGACCTGACAACACTAAGCTCCTTGGCAGCGGCTCCCCATTTCATTGGAGTCCAGCCTGGCCTTAAAATCAGGGAGCTGATCACATATCTCGACCATCTCACTGGCTCCAGGATGTACTCCTCGCAAGAGAGAATGTGACACCCTCCCTTTCCAGGAGAGTGATCAGTTGTGATTAACTCTGCTAATTAAACTTGGGCTACAGAGCTGTAACTCTGGTGTAAATGATCAGAACCAGACCCGTCAGCCATTTTGGTTCTAATTTTCATTTGCACAAATGTAATTTCACATTGCTTATTTAACATACTGGTCTCTTTGTGCTGTCAGAGCATGAAAAGTGTCCTAGTGTATAAAAGATGTAAATCTGACTTGAAGTAAAAAAAATCAAATAAATAAAAAACCTTCTAAGTCTAAGCAAAGGAATCTTTTACATCCTTACTCTTTGGGACTTCTCCCTTATAGAGTAATTCACGTAGACAATAGTTTACATGCTGAAACCCTGTTTCTACAACCTCTCATTCTGATCAGAGAAGGGAGCAAAGCATTTATGTGATAAATATGCTAACCTTTTGCACAGAATATGCAAAATGTATGTGTGTGAAAAATTCCTTTTAGATTTTAGATGGCTCCCATTTTTTTAAGTATATTATACTTTATCAGTAAACACACATATACATCCTACTTTATTTAGGATAATGTATTCAGTTAAAGAAATATTCATGTGATGAATTTCCCCAAACATATTATGCAAAGAGCATTATTCAGAATCAAACAGGAAGAGTCACTGATTTTGTTTGCTAAGATTGCAAGTAAAGTACCATGAGGCAAAATTAGCAGTTGGCAAATGCTGTTAAGGGCATCCGTTGACTGCAATTAGACTATAGAATGCAATCAGATGGATACTATTCTGGGCACCTCAGACACGTACACGATTAAGGGTCTCCTGTTAGAGAGTTTACCTTATGTGCTCTGCGTAGGAAAAATAAATGGTATGAATCAGAGGCATCTTGAAGAGAAGTAGTAAGCTTGTTAATAGTACAAAATATTAATCTGCAATCTGTTTTATTAGTTGCTGACTTATTCTTTCTATATAAACAGAAAAGCTGATGATTTTGTTACCACTACTTTCAGTACTAATGTTCCTACTGAATTGCCTGAATTTTCTTTGGGAAGTCACGGTTCCTGTTCCAGTAAGAGGATGATGTGGTAGAAGCAAAGCTTCGTAGTGATGCGTTAATAGAAGTAAAAAGTGAGAAAAGAACACTGGTTTATAATAGCACAGTATCTGGTCATTGAGGGCTAAATTAAATAATAGCCAATGTAGATGATAGCAGCTTAATTTCTTTTTTTTTTTTTTTCACAAGGTGAAAGAATAACCACAATGATAGTAAAGTCTGTGTTCCTCAAAACCAGCTCCATTCTTTGATTAATTATGTCAATAGCCAAGGATATTGGGACTGTTCAGAATAACTGAAGGGCAACATGGGACAACACACTCTTTTTTTTCACAACTTGGCAATTTTTATGAATAAGTCAGCTGACTGCCACAGTTCTATGGCTTTAGACTTTAGTTTGGTTGGCTTGTCCTCTATTGTCAAATTAATATTTGTAGAAATCCTGCACATTTCCATATAGAAAATCTACTTTATCCCTTCTCTTCCACCTTTGATGTATGTTGTTGGTGTTGCAATTTTTATAAGTGACATTTTTATGGATTATGATGCACACAGAACTCGCATGCATATTAGATGTAGACAATATAAAATTAAAGATAAAAGATTTAGTATGCACTCTCAGAAATATAGGGGGCAGGGGAGAAGAAATTTTTAAAAAGAGGGGATGGAGAAAATGAAAATGGCAGTTCTTTTGGCCATTCCGCACATTCCAAAACGTATTTTCCTGTGAATTTCGCAAAGCTGGTTTTTATTGATGTAGATTACTTTTTTTTTTTTTCATGAATCATTCAAAAACTGCCTTTTGAAGAAGAGGACATGCATATTTTAATGCATACAATGAATTGTATATTATATTAGAATAGCAAATTCTTTCAGTTTTCCCCTCTACCAGTGTTAAAAGGGGGAAATCCGTGTGACTAATTATATTAGCAGGGAAAACGGGAAACAAAACAAAGCAGTGACAAAATAAAATGCAGTCAAGAATTTGTTTCATTAAGATCTCAGCAACTTTGCAGATTTTAGTTTTTGTTATTTTCTATTAGTGAAAATGCTTCAATGAGAGAAAATGGAACCATTCCTGCAAAAACTCAAGACCAGAGTTTGAATATTTCCTTACATTCTTTTTTTTTTTCCCATTTCCTATTACTGCATTTTATTGCCGTGGCAAGAATTTTAATCCTGGAAGTGAAGCACATGAATAAGCAGTAAACTTGCTGCTATTTTTGAATTTGTAATAGATTCCCTATGTGGGCAAGTCATATGTGATCTGATTCCTTGCCCTGGCTTACGCAGTGGTCGTTATTCACATGAGTAATTCCATCGATCTTAATGGGGCTGCCTGTGCACATAAGAATTACTTACATAAAGGGTAGAAAAGTGCGCCTATAATTCTTCTGTATCATTGTTTTCTAGCTTTTTGTTGTAATAGGAGTACAGCCACGTTAAATGTGTCCAATTTTCAATAGACTGGATGTCTGATAGAAGTATATTTTTATCAATAATTACATTGTTTCATAAAATGGAACAATAAGCTGTGACATCTTATGGCTTTAGAATTTCTGTGTAAGAACAGTGTAGATAATAACACAAAATATTCTGATAGAGCTGATTTCCAAGTTCTCTGGAATTAAATAGCTTTGATTGCCTCAATCCCTTAGTTCCTGTTCAAACTCCCTTTGAAATCCTATCTTATTTTGCTGCTGGAAACAAAATTGTACTATATTAAGAAAGCAAAAACAGGGGCAGAGTTGAATGTAAAATGCGGCTTTCCAACATTAAAAAAAAACACTCTCAAGGTCCATTTTTTTAATTCCATGACTTTTCTAACATGAGAAATAAACCTGCTTGCACATACCTTTAGAAACAAAAACCCCGCATGTACAGTATGAAAAAAAAAAAAGATAAAAGATATCTCAAGAGTATAGTATCTGAAAGCCATCACTGGATCACTTCAGGTTTTATTGTTTTCTTATATTTTGAAAGTGTGACATTTTGAAAGGAATGGCAGTGAATGAACTATCAGATAAAGGGATGACTTCACCGTGAAATGAGTGTAGTCATTGTACTCGGAAAAAGAAAGTATTTTTTTCTCCTTTTTTAAGCGTGGCTAATCTTTGTGCTTTAAAGATCCCTGTTAAAGTTAGGAAGTTAAGTGCAGCGCTTACCCATTTTTCTAGTTCTGATTGGGAACTGGCCATCCACATTTTGAAGGGTTAGAAAAGATTTTAAAGATAGCAAGAGAGAAAAGTGCCTATTTCCTTTAAAATGGTTCTATTCTTCTTTGTTATACATTATACATCAGAGTGATATTTGAAGACAGATTTATTACACTCCCTGGCAGAATGCTTTGTACATTTATAATGCAAAGCTTTTATCTAAAATTCAGAGCATTATTTTAGAAAGAAGGTGTATCATATCTGTGAGACAAGTTCTATTCCTATTGAGAAACGTCCATATGCGGTAAAACTGATGGTCAAGGAAAAGCTGAAATTGAACTCTGAATGGTTTGCTTACTGCTTACTGCTTACTTTCAGCCTTACTATCCTGATCTCAATGGAGATCTCCCTGCTCATTGCAGGGACCTTTAAAGGTCCCTTCCAAACCAAGCCATTCTATGATTCTTTAAGAGCCACTGCTAACTGCTTGATCTGTGAGTTATACATAATTTGATAAAGTAGAACTAATTTATATTGTAAGTAACTATTGAATCTGTTAGAATTTGTGGAAATATCCTAGTCACAATAAAACTATCTTAAAGGATGAAATCTTAAAGCTCTTTCTGTTTGAAATAATTTTCAAACCATGCCCTTAGCACATGAAAAATTGCTGTTGTAAGGCAGGAGGTCTTATCCATGAAAGGAGAATGAGCTGTGTTTTAATCCTATATTGACAACTAATGGCCGTAATTTCCAGAAACTAAAGCATTTGGACAATCAATTTCCACCAACATTTAAAACAGCAGGAACTTTGACACTATGTGGCTTTGAAAATGTAATCTAATCTGCCAGCCCTCATACCTGCACTTTCAAATATCACTTGTCGCTCTGTGTTTTCATTTCAGATGTTCCTTGAACAATTTTGAAGCAGCCACAAAAAATCAAGAGTTTTGCATCTAAGCCTCTGCTCATTATTGTTGCTAAAAGCTTCAGTCAGTTGACTGGCTTAGGGCTTGGAGTGCCGGCGGATTTGAAGGGTTTTGGTTTCCAGTGTTTGAGCGTTGGGAATTCAGCACTAAATTGAGAAGCGTGTAACGAGTTCTCAGAGCTCACCTGCAGTTCTTCTCTTTGTGAAGGAACAGACATAATACTGGCAGCCATGCTCTGCTAAGTAAGAAAGCGGCGATGAAAGAGTTAAAAATGTTGTGATTAAATCTAGTCACCTTTAATAACCTAAGTTAACTTGTTAAAGCTATGTTTAATAAGTTAACATAAGTAACTTTGGTAAGTTAATACTTATCCAGAAATTCTTGAATGTTACTGAATCAATCTAAATTTGCTATGAATAGTACGACTGGAGGTGCAGTAAAAACAATAGTCAAACAGCATTTTTCCATTAAACTTTTAAACAGTACTCAACTTTCTCTTTGTATACTTTATGACCGCTTGATACATCTTTAAAAGTCATCCCTGCCTACAAAGAGAGCGTTGGTGTCAAAGCCTAATGCAAGTGATCCTAATCTGTGTTAAAAGGTTTTATTACTGGAACTAAAAATTATGAATATTTCATTGTAGTAATGACTTCAATGGGACTATTTGTGCAGTCTCATATTACTAGATATGTAAGTACCATCATTTCTGGCTGACATTCTTTTCTCTCTTCAGTCTGTGACAAGACTCCCTGGATCTGAAATGGTGTAGGACACAAATATATTCTTTTTTTTCCGGTCTTTCCAAGGTCAACTGTCTTCAGTCAGGCCAAACTGATGAGACAGACAGGGGACTGTGCGCTTTGGAAATACTTCTAAGAATCCCTCACAGCTTCTGGTTTAGATTAAGTTTTGAATTTCTCATTAGCTGTGGAATGGTGTCAGCATTTGGAGAGCTTACCATACATGCCATATGGAGTAGAAACTTGGTCAAACTTGAAAAGCTGAGAAGTGTCTGAGATGTTACCAGAGTCCACAAGGTGGGCTTAGGTGTTAAAAAAGCTGGTAAAAACCCTGAATATCAATGTGTTTGTAAGAAAAGCAGGTCTGTTTTTTCTGTAGATGCAGACCGAAGAAGTTTAAACAACTGGAACTTCAAGCCAGACAATTTCATACCAGAAATACAGCCAAGTGCTTTATCAGTGGGTGTAATTAGCCATTAGGAAAAAATAACTACAGCGGTGATAATTCCTTGTCCTAATACTTTAGTAGAAGAATCAATGTCTTCCTGAAGGAAATGTAACCCAAACATCACTTTTACCTTGATGGTCCTTTGTGCTGCAAAGAGGATGGCCACTGCTGGTTCAGAGCAAAGGACAGATCTAAGCTTCCTGCCACCTCCATCAATAACGGTGTTTTTCTCGTTAGCCATAGTGGATTTCATTATTCTCTTGGAAATAATACTTTACTTTTACTTTATGAAGCTAGATAGACAGATGGTCTTCTTAGCGCTCCTAAAACAAACATGTTTTAATATTAGAGCCATTGCTAATTACACTTATTAGCATATCGCCCATATTTAATATAGTACTTTGTACGTAAACTAGTGCCCGTGTTCTCGGGAAATGCTGGGTTTGTTCTTCCTTGCTTACTTAGAAAAGAAAAATACAGTAGAAGGGCGTAACACATTCAGTGACAGACCCATCACTCCTGCACAGAATGCTCTTTAAGGCAGGAAAATGAATTTCTGCTTTTTGTCATACTCACCCACCCACCCATATAATACATGTCCCATCAGGCAAATAAATGGTCATCCTTTAGTAGTGCATTTATGTCTTTCATAAAGCTTCATACTTGATTTGAAAGTTTCAAAACTCTCAGTGATATGGTTCACAGATGGTTCAAAATCCACTGATAATTCAGTGTCTGTTTAGCTCTAAAGTAGACTGAAGACCTGGTAATTAATGTCCTGAGAGATTTCAAAAAGCTTATGCACACATTTGTAGATACACTAGTATTTGCTGTCAGTGTTCAAACGTTTTCAGTAAACTGAACTGTGATTTGGAGCATATGTTTCTTGTTCCCTAATTGGTAATCAGGCCCACTGGGGGCAAGATCCACACACTGGCAAGTAGCAAGGGCTAGAAGGTAGAGCATTGATTAAGGATTACAGCTGAGATGATGTTTGCTGAAGTGAGCATCAATGGGTCGGTCTGTTGCTCGGTTACTAGTTAGAACAGAAAGTTTCCATCTACTGGGCTGATTTTGCAATATGTGTGTAAATAGTACAACCACTTCCAGTTTAAAACAGACAAATTCAAAATGGCGCAGATTGGATCAGTCAGAACCACCCCAAGTGTAGCAGGTACTGCTGCACGTGGTGTGTGTGTGCATCTGTGGAGAAGTTTATCACTGCCAGCAAAGAAAAAGATTTTTATATTTGAGCCCTTTCCCTCCTCCTCCACACCAGACATTGTCTTTAGTTTCAGAGTTCTTTGTGATATAAACCATGGAAAGTCAGAACAGCCATTTCCATAACTCGCACTTTCCAAAAACCTAATGGTAAAGATGTCACAAATCATAGCAAGCCTTTGAACAGCAACTGTTAGGAGCAGAGGCACAACTAATGGAAGAAAGGCAGAAATTCAGGGATAAAGAGCAGCTCCTTCTATATCCACAGTCTGAATCTTCCAATCTGACAGAAGGCATTTTTTACAGACAAACAAATAGCGCCTTCCAGGGTGTTCTGCACAATACAGTCAGGGTGACAAAATTGTTTATAGAACAGTTCTGCAGTAGGAGAAATGTTTACAGCACTTTGCTGAACAGATAAAGGAAAATCTTTCCACAAAGACTGCGGTATTTCACACCTTGACACACACATCGCTTGGGTCATTTCCCATTGATCAGTGAGGTTTGTAATTAGCAAGTTCTGTAACGTCGAAATCTGAAAGCCCCTTTGCTGTGCTGCTTGCTCACTGGGAGACCTGTAGGACCTGGGACCGTATTCACAGAGAACAGTCTGGGTCCACATTCCCTGAACTTCCCATTCAGGTTCATCTATCTTTAATGAAAATTAGTAATTTAATTTCCATGTTACTGACATATTATCATCTTCAAAAGTTAGCAGTCACTACTGCATGGGTCAGATCTCAGTCTTTCATTTCATGCTATATTAAAGCAGTAACAATAGTTCAGCTCAGCTTTTAATATTATGTGAAATTCCTCCTCTATAATTTTCTTTATTTTTCCTGTCCTAAAAGTAGATGGCAATCATTTGTGCTCTGATTATAAGCTATATCTTTATCTATGGCTTTTTCTCATCATGATATATGAAAGTGGCAAATACAATCTATAAGTAATAAGTATGGTGTGAAATTTCACAGGGTCCTTATCATTCTGTGTCGTTATTCTTGTCTTTATTTCTCTCTCTCTCTTTATTGTAGGGATATTTTTTATTTAGTGTGGAAGTTTTTTTCTTTGCCTTTTCTTATTCTCTTTGATGACTGAAAGTATTCTGCTGTCTAAAATATAAAAATAGTTCGTGGTCTTTTCAAAATGTTGATTTATATTCAAACTTACTGATTTTTTTAATGTTTATCTCCCTCTCAGTCATTGAAATGCTGGAGATTTAAGGTGCACATATGTACTTGTGAAATATATAAAACTGAACACAATGAACCCTGATCTGTACCCTGAAATGTAAATTTTGTGCTAACGGCATTTCAGATCATGTCTCTGTTTTTGACCTTAGAGGACAATGCTGGCCAGTTGTTCCCAAAATGCCAAGATAATTGAGTACTTCCAGGTATATTTGTTCAACTGACAGGTAACTACAATTTTTTTTTAGAATTGATCTTTCATTTTGCTTTACTTTTGCTTGAAAATAAATCTCCTTAAAATTCTTTGTGAGGGAGAAGTCTGATGAAGCCCAGCTTGTTGGCAGCCATCAGCCATGGAAGCCTTTGATTCTCAGAATTAAGGACAATCTGATTTCCTTTGTCTACAGACACTTGAAGCTCTGCGTTCACAAAAAAAAAAAAAAAAAAAAAAAAAAAAAAAAACAAAAAAACAAAAAACCAAAAAAAACCCACACAAAAACCGCACAAAAAAAACCCCAAAAACAAAAAACACAGAAAGGCTAGAAAGAAAGAAATGAAGGAAGTAAGCAAGCTTTCAAGTGTAGGAA
Organism: Thinocorus orbignyianus; assembly: GCA_013400375.1. Classification (NCBI taxonomy): domain Eukaryota; kingdom Metazoa; phylum Chordata; class Aves; order Ciconiiformes; family Thinocoridae; genus Thinocorus; species Thinocorus orbignyianus. The sequence goes on along the minus strand of VXBW01003494.1, from coordinate 98,073 downwards.
GTTTCTGGTGAAATAAACATTTGTCTTGTTCTTGGTCTACCAGACTGACTGTAAAGAAGGCAAATGAAGTTAGGAAATCAGAAATTTGTACCTTAGTCCTCTAAGGAGGCAGCCATGGACCTGGACCAGGTAAACAGATTGCACAGAGAAATGGTGCACCATCCCTGGAGGTGTTCAAAGCCAGGCTGGATGGGGCTTTGAGCAACCTGCTCTAGAGGTAGATATCCCTGCCCATGGCAGGGGGGCTGGAACGCGATGATCTTCATGATCCCTTCCAACCTAAACCATTCTATGATTCTATAAACTGCTGGAAAGCAAAAGTGTTTCAGATAGAAGCCTGTGAAACATAATTCCACTTGCATACCAGTCAGTATCTGTTAGGTTTGAATTAATATTCCCTGAGACTTTTTATTTTTAGAGATTTCCTTGACAGCCACATTTTTCTGATAATAATTTGTAAATAAAAATGAAATATTAAAATATGCCAGCAAAAGGGTAATATTATTAAAACACTAGAGCAATTTAGAACCTGAATACCTTAATTAAGACCTTACTTTTAACAAGACAAGTATTTCTAAAACATAGTGACTTTTGGTGGGGTCTCAGATCCTAGCAATCTATACGGAACCAGGTAGAGGGATGCAGAAGTAAATTATCTGCAGAAGGCAACAGGAAGTGGGCTTGTGTACTCATGTAAAACTAGCCAAATTTACAGGGTCTTTATAAACACTTATTTTACAAATATTAAATGCAAAAATATGCAGAATATGCAAAATGGATAAACACATTATTACTAGGAGTTCTGGCAAACACATATAGTTGTGGAGATTTTAAAAATTCACTTATTAGAAACAGGACCACATGAAGACTTGAGATTTCACTTGACTCTGTTAAGCATCTCTTCAAACCATTAAGAAACACATCAAGAAATGCATGAAGAGCTGAACTGGGTCAAGTAATGATAACTACTAAGTCAGGTCAACAATTGAGACCAGGAAACAGCACCAAAAAAGAATCCTTGTCATCACTATTCAGTGCTTATGCAGTAGAAAGTAACATGGAAGTAAAGAGGAAAGTGTCAGGCTTCTGAATAGTGGACAGTATCCCGAAGGCACACCTACATCCAGCTGGCACAAAACATATTTTTCCTTGTGGTAAGACACTCGGATCTCTCTGCGTTGAAGAGGAGTGAAAAAATTTCCCATGAGCTGTGATTAACATTCTAACGGAATAAAAACTGTATTTCAAAGGACAGATCGTATAGATGGACGCTGCAGTTTGAAAAAAGCTCTGTGATCATGGTGCTTCAGAAGGCAGAGTTTTATTAGCCGTCATAGAGGAAGAAACAAAGTCTGCACAGAATATTCATCAGTACACCTGTTGCAACTCTCACAGAATTGCTTAGCTAATAGTGGTGACCATTAAGAAAAATAAGGCTTAGTAGACCGCCTACTAGTTACTTGAGAAAGGCAGCATTCATTCCATGTGACTGGAGATACCCTGTGTTATTTACCCAGCACAGCAGCATTCACTGCTGGTGATGGGTTTTGACATGCTAAGCTAGATAAGCCATCCAATAATTTAACAAACTGTGGTACCAACCCAGTGCAGCTAGTGAATATAAAACTAGACAGTGGAACAAATCCTGCTTGTCTAGATAGGTATATACATAATTTCATATCTAATGATATTTATATTTACCGATGGATTGCACTGTTGGACAAAGTGATTTTCATAGGGAACACATCCAAGCTCATATTATCAATGTGAAAATACTCTAACAGATGTCAGGAAAAAGCAGCTCTGTGTGAGTAGAGTAGATGGAGCTGAGGGGTACTAAAGTGTTTTTGCTAATACGAAGATGTTGTTGAGCTTTAAAAGATTTGGGTTTAGCCTTTAAAATACGTGAGGAACCCGTGAACCCATGCATCAGTCAATATACAGAAAGAAACAGCATGGACTTTTTACATTTAGAGATAAGAAAAACAGAACCCCAACTTGGAAAATTCTGGAACACTTTTTCCCCTCACTTTTAATCGCTGTAGCAAATCACTGCGTTAATCTGGGAAGAATTATGCAGCGAAATATCACTGGAGAATGGCCATCTAGAAACTGAAGACATTTTTTCAATTTGTGGTGTGGAGACACAGCCTCAATATGCTGCAGTACAATTCAACGTATTAAGCGCTAACTTAAGGCACATTCTCCTACCTGCCCCAGAACAACTGGATTAACATGAATTTAAGGAAAAAATCAAAGTAGAATTTCCAAATAATTCTCAGGAATTACAACTGCTAAAGAAATTCAGATCTGGTGTGTTCCTGCTTTCTTCTCCTTTTTCTGTGCATTTAAGGTGGCGGAACAAGGCTTTCTAGGACTTAAAACCCTCTCTTTTCTTTCTTTTCCTCTACTCCTTCCTCTCCTCTTTGTTCAATCCTTACCTTCTTCTGAGTATCAATACATTTCTCCATTCCTTCCATAGTTCGTAGTGTATGTATTCCCATGCTTCCCTACAGAAAGTATGGTGAAGGCATCAATAATCATACTGTTGTCAACACAGAAAAAGATAATTGTTATTCACCTCGATCCCATGAGTAATCACAATGACTACTAAACCAACTTGCAAGAGATCTCGGCTCAAGATGTCATTGCTGGTAGCTCTGTTAGTATTGTAAACAGCTCTTCATTATACCAGACAAAACTTTAAGATCCCTGTTCTGAGAGCTATTAAATTTGTATAAACCATGTAAGAGTAAGAACGGATAGCATGAATAACCATCCTTGCTGTATTAAAGCAGTGGGATCTTGAAAAGGCAACGAGAGTTTGCAGAATTTCATTCAGGCAGCATTTGACTGTTCACAAGATTTAACTATAGACCTTAGGAGAAGACTATTTTCCATTTGCCTAAACAATAGAGATGCCAGTGTTTTAATCAAGTATTTTAAATGTCAGTGATCTTAACAGGAAATATGCTTTCTCCTCAACTACCTTCCTGGTTTTAGAATCCGTCTTTCCTCCTTGTACTTACCAGGGGTGCCTTCCAGTTACACATCCAACTGCGCCTGACGTTGAAAGATTTCTTTCACCATCTTCCCAAAGTTCCCTGCTTGCATTCAATCCTTTGCACTGATTGTAACAGAATTGTAAATCTTTGTGAATCTCAAATCCAAAAGGTATTCTAAATAAAAAGTCCTTTTTATACCTTGCCTCTTTCCCCCCCGTAGGATTCACCCTTTGCCTGTCCAGCTCTGGGATGTCTTGGGGAACAGCAGGTTCCCCAAGAATCCGAATTCAATGGAGAAACGACCTTCCTCTTCTGTATTTGGTGTGTTGCCACATCATGTCAGAAAGTCTAAAGACAGTTCATTAAAATACGTCTCTGCATCCTGCACAGTACTAACAGAGGTTAAAGGGTAACCAAACAGACCGACCGTCCAGCAAAACACACCAATAAAGTTATTCCAGTGTTTTCACTATCGTTATTTTTCTTTTATTTAAATGAAGTGGTACCCAGGCACAGATTTCAGAAATGTGAATTTTACTAAGATCTATTCCACAGAAAAATTTAAATACAAGAGATTAAATAGAAAGTCTTGTCAAGTGAGACCCTGTGAAACTAAGTTCCAATCACTGAGCAATGTCTGATGGAATTGCTAATTAGATTGCATATTTCTCCTTAGCTGTAGAACAAGGAATCACACCAGTGATTCCACTTTTCATCTGCGGAACAAGTTTTCAATCCCTTTTGTAACTGGTTAGTACAGTACAAGGTACAAATTCCTACTGATACTGAACAGAAACATTTATGTATTTATAAGCTCAAATATGCCATGGGAAAAAAAGCCTCCAACTTTTATTTTTCCAATATTTATCATCCATTCCAAAACAGATGGTAGGAGGTAAGTCAGGTTATCTCAGACTTCTTGTGATGGGTTCAGTGGCAGAGACCCAAACCGCCTCATATGCAGCAGAGTACCTATCCCACTGGCAGCCAGTTTTTTCCACTCAACTCCTTTTTTCTTCTTGGAGCCAGTCCAGCCCAGTTCAGCTCTTTTGTAGGAACGGAGGAACCAGTATTGATTTCCCATTTAAACCAATCTTGCGTAAGCCCACCACTGCCTCCCTTGCTATGAATAGGGGGAGCACTGGAGGAAACCAGCTGCAGCATTTTCAACGCAGAATTGCTTCTTCAAGCCGGACGTGAGCTGGGTTGCAAATGAGAAAAATAAAAAGCGAAAATGGCAGTGTAGATAGGCTTTCTTTTCAAGCCTGATACACATTCAGCGCTGCCTTCCTAGAGAGGATTCTCGGAAAACAGGGAATTTGCTTGTTAGAGCGAAAGAAGGAGATTCTTATTATAGGCTTCAGTGCTGTTGTCAGCCAAGATAACAAATCCTTGTACCAAAGTGGCCTTAGAACAGTGAGGCAATGAGGGCTTTCTTGAAAAAAAAAAATCAAAATTGTGCAGCGTGTTTTTTATGAAAGTGTGAAAATCTGTTGTAACTGCCTTTACTGAATGTTTATGGATTTAAGCTGAAGACTGCAGTGATGTATGAGGTTTATCAGGCTCTGTGCCATGAAAGTTATGTTACTAGATTCTGAGTGTTCGGCAGGCGTCCATTGCAGTCGGGCAAAAAAATACCTCCTCTACAGATATTTTTAGGGACAAGCAGTGAATTTCCCCCACAAGCTTGAAAGGAGAAATTAATGCTAATAATATGGACACAAACTTTCCTAAGTAAATTGGCAATAAGCTTTAGATATCTAGGGTGAAGCTGCTGAAAATTGGAAGATAGATAAATTGGTAAAAAATGGGGAGTATATCCTGAAGTGTAACGTAGCAATCATATAAAATTTTGAATTGTGGATTGAAAGTCAGAGAGAGAATACTTGGCCCCCTACATGAAATTACCAAGTTAGCCTAAAAATCATACTTTTTGAGATCTCAGTTAGAATGGCTTAGCAGCTCTCTGACCTAATTCGCTCTCTCTCTGTTCTTAGCTGTTCACAGCCTCTGAAATGGGAATCTGTATCTGGAGTTTGTCAGGGACAAACTGTAGGAAGCTCTTGCATGGAAACAGGATACCTTGTTCTTCTCCTGGCATATCTCTGCAAAACAGTTACAGCAACGATCCCCAGGCACCGGAGAGTTTAGGCACTACTTGTTCCTGATTTTCATTGAGAAACAAGCCACCAAACCCAGGTCATGACTGTGTTCTTGCCCCACATAAACACCATCGGTGCAGTGAGATTAGTCCGCTGACTGTGATTAATAAAGACTGAAAGGACAATTTGCAGCAGCCTGATGGATGGAGCAATTTCAAACACTGCCATATGTGTGCAGGAAACGAGAAACGACTGCACCTTCCCGAGTTGGCCTCCCCACTGCTCATTTTCAGGGTTTGTGCAGCCTCATGATCAAAGACACACACCGCTTCTGCACAGAGTTTTCTGTGGAGAAAATACGGCTCTTTTTTGCAGCATTGCAAATACACAAAGCAATTAAAATTGAAACAAAATGGAGTCCATTAGGATATTATGAAGCTTAGTCGTCAGCAACTCTATTTTTTGGTTATATGTTCTCTGCCAGAGAACTTTATGCAAGAAGATTTCCCAAGAGAAAGAAACTAAGAGTTAGGTGGATTATTTTCATGTAGCGGAATCAATAACCTGAGTTTCCTTGGTGAGTGGTCAGAAGAGCCAAATATTTGTAATTCTCAATTCTCAGGTATCCCCACAAGGGAATAATTAGTTGCTTAAGCTGCTGGTTTGATTGATGAGGCTGCTGACTGATTATTTCTCCAATTTTCCCGGCCTCAATTCTTGGAGACTAGGGTCAGTAGAAAAGAAGAGTTCATTTTAGGTTTTCAGATACCGCTATTCAGATTCTTTCTGTATTTATGAATATATTTTATCTCCATTTTCAAAGAGTGAATCTGGAGGCACTGCTGAGAAGGTAAAAGACTACAGGGAGTTTTGTGGGAGTTTTGCTGAATTTGTGGCATCTGATAAAGATGATAAAGAATGACAGAACAGGTTCTGCCTAGCAGAAAAAGAGTCTGAGGAGGAGGCAGTAGTAATATTGGAGGGAGAAAGTTGTGGAAGGAGAGATGAACATCAGAGCTTTACTTGAGATGTAGTGCCCAGTGAGAGAGAGGAATAGGAACAAATGTCAACAGGAACAAACCAACCTTTTGCTTTTTAATGTAGTCATAAAAAACTTACGTGTGAATAAAGAATATTTTAAAATGTGCCTCAGATACAAAATGTCATTCACATCTACTAAAAAAAAAAAAAAAGGCTGTTGCTCAGGGCTATGCTAATTCTTTAATGTGATGGCATTCCTGTTAGGAGAGCTCTGTAAGCTTTCCAGGCTGCCAAGCATGCTTGGCGCCCATGTCTTCAAGCACTATTCCTGCAAGGCTCCTGAGTACATTTTCATTTTAATGGGTTCTTAAGTCAAGCATCTCTGGCAAAGCTGCCCTCCTAAAAAATGAGTGAGAGCTCATGCAAGGGACAATGACATTCTTTAATATTTACTGCACTAAAAATAGCTTTTAAAAACAATACATGGTACACAGAATGTTCTCCTTGTTCAAAATGGCCGCTTTTAACAGCATTTGATGGATGCAGTGGGCTCTTGGGTTCTACAGTTAATATATTCTCTCTCTCTATTCCTTCAGTACTAAAGAGCAAATTGCTTAATATGTAATCTTGAGTAAATGTTTCCCCAGTTACATTCACTTTCTCTTTTTGATATGCTTTATTCCTGCCTGAGTATTTTTCTCCTTTTAATATTCTCAGCAGGCTGGATTTATGAGCCTATGAAAGCAAAGAATAGGAAGCATCTTCTTCTGAAGCCAGCTGCAGTGGTGAACTTATTGAATAGCTGACCGAGTACTGAATGGTAATCGTACAAAGAGAAGAGCAAGAGAAACAAAATGAGACAAAATCACCTTCATTTTCCCAAAAAATTAAAAGGGACCAACACCACACAAAAAGAGAGAGAGAGAGAAGAAAAGAAAAACAGGGAGAGTGAACCCACAGTTTGTTTCATTTTTCATTCTAACATCATTTCAACCACAAAGAATGACAGTATAAATGATCAAACAACTGTTTGCTAATGCATTATAGATAGTCATACACAATATGGCAGCTTTATACTTGTATATTTACCCACCATGAATACAAAATATACTAAGAGTGACAGGTAATGTAGCCAAAGCTTCTACTCTCTGTAAGCATCTGTGTACTATGAATTATAAATGAGAATCTTGTGTCCAAAGGTAGCAAGTAATGTAGATAATGCCATCTGAGTAAATGAATAAATGTGAAACAGATGCTTTTTGCATTCAGGGCACACAGGTACAGGCAGGAAGCCACCAGTACAGATTATGGATGCTGGTGTGGCAGCTGTTGTCTGCATCCAGTGCCAGGTGCATTCCTACCTGGACTATGTTGAGCCAGTAAAAAAGGCCTTTGTCTTACTCATTTTTGACAAGTTTCCAGAAGGATGAGGAACCTTCTTGTGTAGATCCCTAAGGTGCTTGGATTTCCTCAAGGCTTTCCTAAAAAATCAGACTGGCATCCTTACTAGAAGAGTGCTTTATAAAAGGTGGAGAAACTGCCTGGATGGAACATTTCATTATTAACAGTCATAAAATACTTTTCGTGGTTTTGCTTTTTAGTCAAGTCTCTTCTGATTTGTTAATATTTTTTATCTGAACAAATATTTTGCCTCAAGATAAGATTACATGGCATAAGAAATTACTGCTAAAAAGGCATTAAGAAAACTTTTATTTGATTTTTTTTTTTTTTAAATACATGTAAATTTGCTCATTTTATATGGAGAGACACGCGCTTGGTCTCTGGTTAGGGAACTGGAGGTTTTGTGTTGTCAGTACAGACTGCCCCCTTGATACCTAAAAGGTAGGCTCAACTCCCCAGACAAAATATTAAGTCTAACTGTGCTGACAGATAGTTTTTGCTTGTGACACACAGCTACTGCTATTGTATAAACTTCAAGTTTATAATGCAGTTTGGGTTTATTTTGCTCTTGCAACTGTTTTTCTGCCTCATGCCAGATTTGTGCTGGGTACGTTTCCATGTTTGTTCAAGAAAAACTTCTGTCCTTTTCACTTGCAAAAAGGAAGGCTTGAGACCCATTTTCCCCCAGATTTATTCTTCATGAGTTAGTTGCATCATGTAGGGTGGGTAAAACAGTAGTTTCCAAGTATGGAATGAAAGCAAATACTAATGCAGTTTTAAGAAGAAAATTAGCAAATGCAGTAACAGAATATGCCTTTTTCTTGTTTAATCTGAGTACCTTGAACTACTGTGGCAAAAAGGCAAAAGGACTTCACTGAGAGGTTCAAATTAACAATTTATCTGGACTTCACTCACAGGTCAAATACGCCACTATTGAAGGTTCTATGGGTACAATGGTGAATACACTATTGCAATTTCAAAAGGATTCACAAAATACACTATTACAACCTACATGTCATCCTGAAAAGTAACAACACAAACCACAAGGGCGCTAGATATTATTATCTTAAAAGAGTGCACCAATCATGGCCTTAGTAGCATGCCATATACCACACTAATCACTTACCTTCTCTTTCAAGTAAGGTTGTTCAGTCCCTGGGAAGTTACCCTGTACAACATCCTGAACAAGGGGGGGACGAATCTCCTACAGACCAGCTGTATCATTGGAGGATTCCCCCCTTTTGTCCCCAGACCTTATGGTTTATATTTCCTGATTCACTGGGGGGTAGGATTATGCCTGAGTGAATTACCCTGTCTGGAATATTTACTTCTGGTGGTGCAGTGATGTCTAGCACTTCAAGTCAGGGAAATAGTCGTGGGATGGCACCCAGGGCATTTTTTTGTGTGTGTGTGTTAAGTCTCCATTCAGTTTTGGTTCTTATTGTGATGCAATCTGGAGACAACCCCAAGCTGAGCCATTTTTGCAGCTCCCCCCAGGTTATCTCTGCAAAGACAAGGCAAGGTGGAGATGAAGCTGTATTGAATGTCAACTCCTTGCATCTCACCTATTGTGCTCTGAAACTGGTTTGGCCGGGTGCTCCAGCACTACACAAAACTCTAAAATGGGGAAAGTTCCAGGGCCAAATAAATGTCTATACATATTCTATAATGTAATCTTGCATAACTGTGCATTTCAGAGGTAGAAAGCATAATCAGAGATTCATGTAAAGTTTTAGAAAGCCTAAAGGATAATGTACAACTTCCAGTGCAGTCATTGCAATAATTTCACATTACAAAAGTAAGCTACTTTTCTTCTGGACCAAATATCCCTAGCTCTTTAAATTTTTTGGCGTAGGTGTGGTCAGTCAGAGGGTTTGCCTGCCACTGCCAGGCTTTGATTTCATATTGAGGCTGATCCAGAGTAATTCAGATGATATCCCAAAAGGAATTCTGCATTTACATGGATGCCATAGAGAAATGAGCTTTGTAGCCCAAAAGCTGAGATGGAAACCTTGAGCCAGAATGGTGCAGGTCCTGGTCTCTACTACCTTTCTTTCTTTCTTTTTCCTTTGTTTCATTTGCATCTGTGTGAAGTCAGCATAAAACCCTGTCATTGTTCCAGTTTGTCACTTCTACGTCCCAATGTTTCACTCCGTTTGCAAGAGTGGAAATGACACTACCCCTCACTCAGGTGTACACACCAAGATACGTGCAATGCAAGAAATGGAGACAGCAAAGCTTTCACGATCTCTTAAATGACCTGTTATGGCCATTGTGATATTCCAGTATTTTTAACCTAGTAAAGAAAGTAGCTCCTTACGAGTTACCAGTTTTGACTTACACAGCAAGGAAATTTCAAACTATACAACTTTGAAAGCCATAATATTGCTTTCCAAACAGCATGATTTCATTTAGAAATAGTGAACTTTAACCACAAAAATGTCATTAATCCACAGATGGCTTGTGCCTATTTTTCTTCACCTTCTTTTCTTTGTTTCAGCAAGCTGCATTTGCATTTATTTCAGTGCAAAAGTTGGGGAGAAGAAAAGAAGAGCCCATGTAGGTTTTTAAGAAGTTTGAGAAGTAATTTGCAAAGTGATAGTTTCTGGTAATGAAGGCTGCTACCTTTGCCCAGGTCCCTCAGCGCGATAAAATTGTTTCAGAATGTTAATTACTGAATAATCAGATTCCCTTGAAAATGTAACCTCAGCTTTTACTGAAATATGATATTCCTAAATTATACCAGAGCTGTAGTGTGGTCAAATCAACAATTATATTAAAAGAACTCATGCAGTCTTTGCTTTGGGATAAGACTCTATTATCTCAAAAGTATTAGAGAAGCATCTATGATGCATAGCCAATATGGAGACATTCGTCCCATTGGCCTCTATTATCTGAATGGAAATGAGAAAACACTTCCATTAAATTTTGCAGTGATCCATACCTTTCTCTTCTTAAGTCAATAAACTATATCTTTCACTGCAGTCGTTTGTGCATGTGTGCAAAAATGACCTTCTGCAATTTGGCTGCCGAGACACGTGCTGAGAGGTGGTATAGGAATTGTAAAAAACATTTTTTCCTGCCAGGAATAAAATGAGGCCTGCAAAGCCTCTTGCTACAATATTTTATTGTTCCTTGTACTGTGAGTTCCTTCCCAAAATCAGTTTGCCCTAATCAGTTTAATTGAGGTTGATGCTCAAACCACAGAAAAGGATTACGAAGAGAAAGTCCCTCAAGTGGCTCTTGACCTCTGTGGAACCGCAGTCCCCTCTATCACATCATACGTTTACGTATAGTCTGTTCAAAAACCTCCTTGAAAAGAACATAAAATCACATTGATTCATGGAAGAGAAGGCATCGGGAGGCAGGGGGATGGGGGAAATGCGGGAGAGGATGACGGATGGACTCAACACTCGCTCTCTCTTCCAGAAAAAAAGAAAGAAAAAAAAAGACTGCAGAAAAAGTACTTGGAATGTGGTGAAATAATCTCCTAAATAAACCACCAGTGGGGAATACCCCCAGTCGCTGAGGAGAGCATGCTGTTCAGCGTATCAACAAAAATACATTTGGCCTGAGGCAATGCTGAGGGCAAACATATCCCAGATGGACTAGAGAGGCCCAAATACCTTCAGAGATGAAAATTTAATTAGAGGAAATGTCACCACAGTGAACAAAAGGATTGCTTTAGTGATTTTTCATCATTGTTTACTACAAGTGAAGTATAGTTTTAAGTGTCAGAACAGGCTAAGCACAGAAGTGTTCTTAAGCACTAGAACAGAGATGAAAGGGAGGAATGTTGAAGGTCAGAGACAATCATCCACACTTGAGGACTGATCAAAAGGAGTAAACGATCAAATATTGCCAGATAACAATTTTTAATTGCTTCAGTGATGTCAAAAGGTGACAAGAGGTGTTGAAAGTGGTGCTTCCAAGTCACTAAGGAGAAAAAACTGACCTTGTGCTGTTGGTTGGTTTAGGTTTTTGTTGGGGTTTTTTGTTATTGTTGTGAGATCCCGAACATGATAGAAAGCTTGGGTCTCTCAGAAATACAGACTCGTCCCTGACAGCTGAGAGGACTAACTGCCTCTTTACCTCTTTGATAATCCCCTGTAGAATATTAATTCTGATTCTTGCACAAGTCAGGGGTGAAATTGCTGAAAAAGCAATATAGGAATTGTTGTAGCACAGTCACAAGGCATCAGTTCTAGCGTAAGTTTCAAAAGCTGTTTGGGATAAATTCAGAGAAAATAAGACATAGCAAACATCATAGAAGGTCTGTCAGACTATAGCATGTTCTGCATTTGGATTTTACATCTTCAGGATTCAGAGCTGAGATTTTTGGTATGTGAATTTTTCTGTCTTTTTTCCCATTGAGCCTTCATTTTATGTTTTCTATGGAAATGCTCTCCATGTAGAGCAAAACAAAATAATCACCTTAATTGAAAGGATGCACAGCATGATTTTCCCATCATAATATCAAAATAGTGCTAATACAGCACTATTTTTGTTTGCTATTACGTAACAGGAATTACATATTATTATATACGGTAAAAATAATAACCACAGAAATAGTAATTATCATCAAATATATCACTTGCAAGTTTTACTCAATTAATCAACCTAAGAAGATCGAGGAGATCTCTACCTATACACAGCTGGAGAAAATGAAGAAAGCGTTATACCAGTATAATTAAATACATTTATGTATAGAACAGTATACCTACTTGGGCTTAAGGCAAACTTCTGTTTCAAGATAAAGAGCTTGTTTGCCTATTTCCATTCTATTTCAGTTAATAAACCCTTTTTTTGCCACATCAGATCTTTGCTTGAACTTTACTCATGCTCTTGTGATATATGTTCTTCTGGATCAGATAAAACTATATGTAGATGGACTCTTTCTGTGTAGAAGGTACTAGGGAACCTCAAGTCTGCTGAAGATATTGGGGAACCTTCACACCAATTTTAGCAGAGTTTGGATCAAACCTCTGGAGTACCTTATGACTGGGCAACATGTGTCTTAAGTTCAGGTGCCTGATTTTAGTTTCTCTTGGAGCTATTGCATATTATCACCTGTTACTCCCGTTTTTACATTCTGGTCCAAATAATCTCCCTAGATTCCAACTGACCGGAGGCAGCATGCTTTTGTTGGCAGTCAGAATTGGCTCTGCCTTCTCCCATGTTGTCTTATTAGTCCTTCCTCTTTTCCGCACCTGCTTCCTTGTTTTTTGTTTTCTATTTTTTCTTTTTTTTTTTTCCTTTTTCACTTTTTAGCAGATACAATTCTACCCAAAGTTTAATCACATGTGCAAAAATTTGTTAGATTGATGCCAAAGGGCATGCCCAAAGGCAGGCTCTAAACACATTATTGTTTGCAACCTGTGACAGAGAGTCCAACCAGCCTCTGATTAGGCAGCATGCCATACTAAGCAGATATTCATGAATTTTGGCAACCAAGTATGAGAAATCAGATTTCTTGCCATCCTTTCTCTGTTACAGATGGTTATCTGGAAAACCATCCAAACAACAGAAATATACCATATGTAAAATAAAGCCTCTCTTTTTACTTCCAGGTTCACTGACTATCAGCTTAAGATTTCACAGTATTTATTAATTTATAATTCAAGATGAGCAAACACATCAATATCCAAGTGCATCCAAATTATGGAACACTGAAGAAGGCAATACTGTGCTTTATGGGGATATGATCATATTACTGATGCTATGGACTTCTTGATGATCCACTCAGGGTATACGAACTGAAAGGACAAATTTCTTTTGTATCTATTTATCAAGACCCACAAAGTGGAAGTACTCAGATCAATGATGCCAGGTGGAAACATGTAAATCGGTGTTTAAAGAAATGCACCACCAAGATAGATTAATACTGGATTAAATTACAGAGATTCTGAAGTGATGATATTAAAGGCACAGTAATGAAGTGAAGGCATCTATTTTACTATCCATTTTCAGCTAAAAGACAATTCTGAAGAGAAAACTAATTCTCAGTACGTAGCCCTCTTCTGCTGCTGATTATCAATGGAGCAGATTGCTCACTAACTATGCACTGATTACAAACTTGAAGTCAGTACAGTACGTGAGAAAAGACGCAAGACAAATAAACCTCCTTATCAGATGTAGGTGACACTCTCTGCAGAGACACAGGAAACTTAAACATGGGTAGAAAATACATGTGTATATTTCCACATGTAATCTCTTACTGCATTTCCTACTAACAGTTATTTTTCTGCAGAAAACCTTTATGAAGTTATTTCACACAACCACAGAATGATACGGGGTTGGAAGGAACCTCTGGAGACCATCTAGTCCAGCCCCCCTACCAAAGCAGGTCCTCCTAGAGCAGGTTGCACAGGAACTTGTCCAGGTGGGTTTTGAATGTCTCCAGAGATGTAGACTTCACCACCTCTCTGGGCAGCCTGTTCCGATGCCCTGCCACCCTCAAGGTAAAGAAGTTCCTTCTCACGTTTAGATGGAACTTCTTATGTACAAATTTGTGCCCTTTTCCTCTTGTCCGCTAGAACTGATAAAAAAACAATACCCATGAGTAAAACAAAAATTCATAAATAGGCAAAAATTCATAAATAGACCTTTTCCTAAATAAAGAAAAATAATTCATAGATACAAAAAATTTCCATGTTTGGGATGTTTTTTACATAACTGTGGAGATGCTTACATGATTTTTCAAAATACTCTGATGACATGCATCGTATGATCCATCTTGTAATGCTGCTGCTCACACTGAGCAGTGCCTCAATCCAAAATATTTGATCTAAGTTCATTAAGACCACAAACAGTGGAAGGTAACTATCCAACAACAGGAAAGCACTGCAATATTCTGTTAAATTAGTGAAATTGCTCACATTATGTAGAAAGTAGAAAAAGGTGAAAGTCTGGTGCAATAGTTTGCAATGCAACATGAGTAAGAATTTTATGTTCCAGCCATAAGGGCCATATCCTAAAAAAGCTCCTAAGTGCCAAACCTAGGATATATGAGAACTTTTGGCATGTAAGTCCAAAACTTCACTCTGAAACAAACCCACTCACCATCTGCATAAACCTAAAGGTAATTAAGCTCGCTAGGTGCTCTCATCTACGTTTTCCACAGATCAAAATCCTTTACATCTATCTTTTCTAAAAATTACTTGACTGACATTTTTCCTCCTTATTTGTCTCAGCATAATTGTCAAAGACCAGCAAGGTAGGATTTTAATTCTTCTCTTAGCTTTCTTTTTTTCACTCCATGATATGTCATCACAGGTATATTTTGAATATTTCAACTTTACCACTTTTACCTGCCAAAAAATCACTTAAGAGAAGAACCTCAGACGCACACATGAAAGTCTGCAATCTATTATTTTGGCTTATACAGACTTTCAATTGGATAATTAAGCAGTTAACAAGTGAATCCTTTTCATCATTAGAAGATGCCTGAGAACAGGGTCATGGGTACAGGAAGGTTTCCTTGTTTGTTCATCTGCAAGTTCACAGTAGCAGAGCGTTGTATGGGGATAAGGAGAAGGAAACTATTACATGCAGCAGTTTGCTTATTTGATATTATATACAGAATTCCATGTGTTGATAATCCAGATTTTATAATTTCCTCTAACATTTCATTTGGCTTTTAGATTGATTTCTAGGTTATATTTATAACAGTGAAGAAAGAGTTTAAGAGACAGAACTGTTTCTAGCCCTCATTTTTCCTTCATGTATTTATAGCTTAAATCTGTACATTCAGAGTACTTGGAAACTTCTAGGTTCTGGTACTGTTCCCTGGGAGTGAGGAAAACACCATCTAATAAAGACAGTAGTGCTCGAGTATGGATAGTGAATAACTATGATCTTAACAAACCCTACAGGAAAAATTTACTCATAAATCCTTTAATACAAAATTCACCTCAGCACATAACCCAAGCACCAACACCAACATCAACCGGAGGAACATTAACCCAGCTACACCAAGTTAAACTATAGAGCAAATAATTCCTCGCAGCTAAATCAGAGGACTGAGCTTTCAACAACTCTTCTGCATCTGCCCTATGTGTCTGCTTTAACCCGTGTGCTAACTGAAATAATTACATTTTTTCTATCAGAAAGAGCGTTGGGAAGCTTAATTAATATTTGTAAAGCAAGTTGACTTGCTCAAGCAGAAGATACTACCAAAGTGCAAAGTATTGATTTGTATCAAATAAACATGCTTTGACACAGATTGAATAAAAATGTAGACTGTCATTTGAAAATGAGCACTAACAGAAACGATTAGATAATTCTTCTAACACTGAAGAGAAAAAAATAATCTTTTGAAGTGTCTTGGCAGAAATCACACAGAAAATCAGTTCTGCTGACAAAGAAATCACATGGATTCAACTTGCTGCCTAGCTGTGGAAACTGGAGGCTGCTGACACTGACAAAAGATTAACAAAACTGACCAGCAAAGCTATGTGTCTCCCCAGATTCCTGTTATTTCCCTTTGCCACAGAAAATGGTGTGTGTGTCAGAACGGGGAAAAAAAAAAAAGCTCTTAATGAAACAGAGCCAGAGAAACCATCATCATATAAAGAAGTTAGTAATGTTTGTATAGGAATTCCAGGCACCTAGGGAGCAAAATGAAGCAACAGAACTAATGCTGAAATGCGTCAGGCTGGAAGTAAGAGAGTTACCGGGATACAAGGGAGGATGAGTACCATTGAAGTGGAGGCACTGAACTATGTGCCTGTATAGAAAAATCAAAGAACAAAGTGATGGTGCAGAATTTCTTGTAGGCCAATGGTATGAAAGACTGCAAGAGGCAAAGAGGGATAACATATAAACCCAAACCTTCTGATGTCAGTATCCTTGCAGAAAGATGGAGTACTCTTGAAATTAATGAATATGTTGCCTCAGTTTTCAGCACAGACCACTGCAGTAGGGATGAGAGCCCAAGAGACAGTGGGAACAAAATTATGGAAATGAACATTACTGTGATAAAAGAATAACAGTGTAAGTAGTTGAATGCACTAGTATGCATTTGAATGTAGCAAAGGAATGGGAAAATCTCAAGCCAACAGCTCTGAGAGACCTGGTGCACAGGATTGCAGGCCCAGAGATGAAGATTTCAAGCAAATCTACCAAGTCATTGGAGAATCAGAGCAGTATTGCCTATGTTCAGAAAGAGCACTAGAGATCGTGTTAACTGTAGCCTAAAGTCCATGTAAAAAATGTAAAACATTAGAGCAGATTTAGGAGTAATGAATCATTGCAAGTGTACATGAAAAGGGAAGAAAAAAAAGAAAAGAAACAAACATACAAGAACACAGAAATTCTGCATTAACAGAATCTACCCAAGATTTGAGTATGATTGCAGTGTCTAATGCAGTAATACGTGGCAAAGAATGAAATGAAGCACAGGATGAGATTTAGCTTCAGATAGCAGCAGGGTGAACGAGCTGCTATTTGCGTGGTAGCATATAAGTCTATATTAGCATACATATTAGCATATTAGTGTATATTACTAATTTACTATCTATAAACCCAAAGTAAATGTAGTTACTTTTACTCAAAGGTGTTTTATCGTATCTAAGGTAACAAATACAGCTATGAAAAATACTATGATATTTCCTTCATAGTTTTATATGTGCAATACAGTAAGATTTTCTAGATGAGGAAAAATCATAGTTCTGTACCATTCAGCTGAGTATGTGAAGTAAAATAATATTTTTATGGACTGTACACAAAAATCAGCTGTCCATTGCCAACTTTCAATAGAACCAGAAACAACCTCTTCATCCACTTATAAAATGTTGCCAGTACATTTCTTGGACGTGCTGCTTTTCTATGCTTTACTCTTTTAATTTTGAGTGGAGATAGTTGCATTTTCATGTAGTGCATTTTAGTCTCTTCTACATTTTGAACAAATACCTTTTACCAGTTCTTTATTTTTGTATGTGCTTCACAGAATTCTTTCATCTGTCTGGCACTTGCTTTTCTGCATGTCAGGATCTCAGCCTTTCTTTTTTTTTTTGCTGTTGGTGACTTCAAACATCTTCTTTCAGTCTCTGTTGCTGTCTTCTAATTTCTCCTCTACCCAGCCAATCTGCTGTACTCATTTGTGGCTAGTTAAGCTCTGGATTATTAAACTCTCTTTGATTTAGCTTTCAGCCCTGCTTTCCTTCCACATTCAATCATCTCCAGTATCCAGACTGAGTTTCTTCTTTTTGGTTCTTTTCTTCCTCCCTAATGCATTTGCTGACACCTCAGAGTTTTCTTACTAATCTTACAAGCAGCACTTAGCACTTTTCCATCAGTATCAAGAGAATTGAAATCTGTTACTCACACTAGAGGTGCATTGTTCTTTCAGTAGATTTATTTCAGGGTTTCTGCAACTTCATTTTTGAGACTTCGAGTGTTTAGAAATCTAAATCAAAATTCTGACCTGAATAAGTGTCCAGCACATGGTCAAGCCGACTGTCTCCCAAAGAATCAAGATGCCCCTGACACCCACTTCCACTCTCATGAAAGATGGATAGTATACTACCTGCAGCCAATCCAATTCTGTTTTCAGCTTATTTCCTTTCTGTCACTCTGAAAGAATGTCATATTCTTTAATTTCTTGATTTTATTCATCCCTACTTTGTGGCAAGTCATGACAAATGAGAAGTCTTTTGTGAGAATCAGAATATTTGACTTAGTAATCATTCATAAATATCTCCACTTTCTCTTGCAAAATTAGGGTATAAATAACCACATCATTGTGCTTTTAATCAGATTTTTAACATGTCTCATGGACTGTAGCTTATTACATACTCATTTGTAGCAAAGAGTTGCTCTAGGAGGTTTCTGACTCGGTTGGTATCTCTAGAGCGCATTCATTGCTCTGCTAAAGTGATGAAACAACCCTCACCCAACATAGTTCATTCTGCTGTACTCATCAGGCTTCTTCTTAGCTGCTCCAGATAGTCTTCTATTAATAATGGCTTTCTCTGAAGTGTTCAGGTGTCCCAGGTACCATCATCACTTTCACTGTTTAAATCCAATACCCATGACAGGGATTTCAAAATCACTCTCACTGAAGGATTTTCTAAAAGGATTTTTCTCCCCTCTTCAGTGATATACAGATTCTCAGCTAATTAATGTCAGAATTATAATTTCTATTCACTGTGTTGCCAGGAAAAGGGGCAGCAAATATCCAATTAAAGTGGTGTAACAACGCCAGCAACCTTAACGTAGTAAAGAAACATTTCGGGATTGCACACGAATAGTGGCTACAACAAAAACGAAGGTGGAAGTACAGACACAGAAAAAGCACATGCTTGGGGACACTTTCCATGTGTATCCTGTGTTCTCTTTCTGGAGTTAAAAGTTAGCTCCACCGGGTGAAAGCAAAGTCGTATGTTCTCTGCAGAATAGGGCTCTTCCCTAGAGGAGCTCACACATCCTGTCCTATTACACATCCTAATTATAGGATATTTATCAGGATATACATCCTATTTGAGACATATCCTATTTGAGTGCTGGCATTCAAAAATGAGCGATGGAAAAGATCCTCTACATTACGCGCATGTTTTCTCTGCCAGAAACCAATTGAGATCAATACTTTTCTTTGGGGTTTAAAAAAGCAAACTTACTTTGATCATATTACTTGGGTTCCTCGTTGCTAATAGAGTACACCACAATTAATTTGATGCATTTACTTCCTTTTGCCTTGCCCTCAGATATTTAAAATCTTTATTTCCTTTTCCCTTCTTTCATCCTTACTTCACATTTATATAACTTTCCTTCAAAGCTCCCCCGTGTCTCCATCTCATCTCAGGTGTGTATCTTGCCATCACATAAATTACTTCCAAATTCTATTGCAATAGCTGCCCACCTAGTAACAAGAAATTCATTGTTTTCTTTTTATTGCTCTTTCCATTCTAAATAAATGGAAATACATATTTAAAAGTATTCATGAGAGGCAGACTATCAGTCTCTATATGCATTTCTTGCAATTCATTTTATGTTTTCATTGTGTGCTTCCAACATAGGATTTAGCTTTGACAAACGTAACTTCAACAGATTACTTCTCCTAAAAAAAGATGATAGGAAAGAGTTTGTTGTTTGGCTTTTTTTAAATCAGAATAGAAGCTATATACTGAAACCATATGTGATTTTTTTATATTGGAGTATGAAAGATTCCTTGGTTTAAACTGATATCAATTCATATACACCACACATGATTTTTTTCTCTGTGAATATTGATTTGAACTAGTTGATCATACAAACTCACCTGTATTTGTCATATTTGTAAGGAAACTGTGGGAAAACAAACACTTCTTGGCTATGTGAATAACTGATTTTTTCAGTTTGGCTCAAACCAAAAAGATAATTTGAATGAATCTGGGTTTTTCTCAGCTTTATTATTTTCTCTCCCGAATATAAAATTTTAAAATATTCCCCCCTTGGATAGTCATGGCAGTTAGGGAAAAGCAATGAGATTTAATAGTTCATCTGAGCATTGTAATACTCAGGTGAATGAGTAAGTGGGAGGGTGGCAGATCAGGCTTCAACACCCTACGCCAGTGAATGGCAAAAGATACATATAAGTTAATGCAGGATTATTAAAAGGATACTGAGACAACTACAGAGCTCTGAACTGTTACGTCTTACAGGGCTGAGCTGCTCTTTTAGGATGCAAAGATTCATTCAGCCACTAAACCTGTGTTTTTCACATCGTACGCTTCCCAAGCTCCATAAATCCTGTGGTTTGAGGCACGGGGAGGGCAGGAGTGGAAAAAGCAAAGGAGAATACTTACTAGAATTTCTTTGCTTTTTAGGAAGCTTTGCAACTCTAGATCTGAACATTTCTGCTCAGCAGCAACTTTTATGGATTTAATCAGTTCCTCTGGATCCAATGTATTCCTTCTATGACTTGTATTTTGGAGGTCAATAAATACAGGCCAGAGCCTGTGGTAGCTGAAGGCTATCTGAAAGGTGTGTGAACAGCGTACAAGTCCTTGCATATGAACATCTGGGAACTTTCATTTTACTCTGAGTCTTCTAGACTATTAAATCCTCCCTGTTCAGGTAAAAAGAGAAAAGGCCTTCACTGGTCCTCCACTCTTCCACACTGGAAGAGTGAATCAGCTGACAAACAGAAAGCACTGGGAAACTGGGCAGCTTTTCAAAACATTAATGAGGACAGCTCCAATGTGAAGGCGCTGAAAAAGTAAATACTAAGTGAAGAAAGTTAATCTTTATTCACAGCATTCTCACAAATTAAAGGTTAAAAACAGGCAGTGCAAGCTCACTAGTAGTTGCCAGCTCATATTTAAAACATTGTCGCATCAACTTATTCTTTTGAGATAATGTCACTACACTCAACCTATACACAAATGTTGCTTATTTCCCTTTGCCGTTTATTCAGCTTTGTGGCAGTAATTAGCAAAGGACTGTGACTGACTCAGAGAAAAAAGAAGACATAAAACAGGAGTATGATATGAAATGAAATTTCTATTGTTATATTTACACCTTCCTCTTACATTTCAGTACACAAATCAGAACTATGAAGAAAAATAGGGCTTTTTTAGATTCTTAATAATATTTTCCTCTTTGTTTTAATTTTGCATTTCACATTCCAAGGTTTTTCTGCCCTCTATCCTTTTTCCACTCAGTTGACTCTGTTTACAGTAAATTTGTTCTATCTAAATATTAGACTCTGAGTTCCCAAAGCTAGCTAAAAAGCTCTTAAACGTCCCTTGAAGGTACTTCTGCTGCAGATTTCTGCATCCATTAGTTGCCCTGATACAACTATTCTTAGAGCATTAGTGAAACAATCAAGCTCAGAAAAATAATTTCAAGAAAGGTTATTGTTTTTTGTTTTGGTTCTGGTTTAGCCATATAAGCATAGTGTAAGTAATTGATCCAGTATATTTTAGAATGGTATTCAGGAGGTCATACTAGAAGGAATGCAACACCAGAGGTGGGGTATGACACCTCCGTAACTAGCTTTATTCTCAGAGATTTGAACAGAGAAGCTCACTTTCCATCTGAAGTTCGAACTGTTTTGAGTATGAATTTACCTTCCTCTTTCGCCGCTTTTCCTGCCATCCCTGGGGCTTCCATGAAATGAGGCATTAAAAAAAAACACCAACAAACTGCAATTTACAGGAAACAAATGACTTGCGATTCATAGCCTGATATCCTGCTTCATACTTAATTGATTCCAGTTAGGCGTAGCAGGACAGTAGTATTCTGCATTTTATGGCCTAACAGAAATGTCAGCCATCTGTTTGCACCTGCTGAAGTTGCTATGGATAAGTACTGCAAATCCTGTAAGTGTCTGGGCCTGGATTTCCATACCAAGAAACTGTTTTTTTGTTGATGACTGTCAACATGAAGGCATTGGTAACTGATGCTAGAGACACGTTTGAGAGGGAATGCTTCCTCCAGTACCAACAACCCGAACATTTTCAGCTATACCTAACCTTCAGAAGGACTGAACAGACATTTAGTTCTTGCAATTTTGCTATTAAGTTATGGTGAATGAACTAAAGTGTAGAGTCTATATTACTTGGGACAGATGGGAAATTAGCATGTCATAAAATTCATAAAAAAGTGGTTGATGATGCTGTCTCAAGAAAATAATTACATAATGATTACCTCCTTTGAGAATGCCAACGGGATAGGTTAGAGAACAGCCAGTTCTGATTTATCTAATAGCAATTTTTTAGATGTTTGATATCCTTCAGGTAAGATGTTTTGTATTGTTAACTTATTCCTTTTACTTACAGTGTTAACCCTTAGCATTAAATTTTTAGATACTTTGTGTGACAGAGCATTAGTGAAATCCCAGTCATGAATCTTGTTTCAAATATTTGTTCTAATTTAGAAACTGATTATCTTTTTCCAATATTTCTTACTTATGGTGGTTAAAAAGATGTACAAAAATATCTTTTTCTTGATCAACTTCATTGTTTCTATACTGCCTAAAAAGGCTGAGGGGTTCAGCAAATTCATGAAGACCTTTGCCATTGTCTTTAGCAAGTCAGATACTGAACACTAAAAATAGATGGCTAGAAAGCAAAAAAAGTAATAGAGCAAAAGCCAAGTCGGTAGGTACAATACTTACTCCTGGGCACACGAAATTAAGACCACTAAAGCCAACTGAAATGCTTGGAAAACTGCAGTATTCTCATTTGTTTCAAAATGTACTTTCAGAATGGAAATTTAAACATAAATATAACCCTTTTTGGAAAATGCATACTGCAATATTTTGGTTCACTTTCTCTTCCAGTGCGTGTCTAAAATTTTTGGAGGCAGGTCTAAAATGAGAGTCATGTAGCATGATCTGACTCCAGTTCTCCAGTGGAGAAGACACTTAAGCATAAGAACTCATGAGATAACTCATTCTCTGGGATACCAAGATCTTGGAACACTCCCACAATACAATTTAGACCTGACCATTTTATTGAAATGGATTCCTTCCAGAAGAGCTATTCTTTTCCACCTGCCCACTTCCTACTGAGGAGATGAAAGTCCATAATTTACTTAATTGTAAATTCTGTCAGGTTGATTCAAATCAATCTCATCTGCAATTTAGACTAAAAAAGATAACTTTGCAATGAAATAAATGATGGATGCTTATGAAGTTCTGTCTAGGTTTGCTGTCTACCAGCTGTGGGAAACTATCCAGTAGCTGAGGGATAGTGTAAGTTGTTGAACTGAGACAAAGTAAATACATCAGAATTTTCCTCTAGAATCCACGGGCTTCCTGTACTTGTGCTAATGTTCAGATATTAAACTGCAGTATAATAATAATTTTATGTGCTTTGGAATTATATGTACAGAAAAAATATCTGCAAGCCTGAAGTTTAAGGCCACTGGTGCATGTGTGGATTTTCATTAGCAGATTATGAATTGTTAGCAATGCAAAAAACCCCTACTTTTCTATTTCTTTCTCCCAGAACATGTTTGTAGGATACCAAAGATGATCGTTATACTTTTCAACTTATTCAAAAAGCTAAATAACATAACACAGAAAAGACAATACATTCAACATCTCCTTTGTGAAAGAAATTAAGTGTTAAAAGCTGCAACGAATGAAGTAATTCCTTTGATAGTGCTAGACCACAAGATACTAAGGGGGTCCAATTACAGAGAAATTTTACAGCAAAATAGACCTGGAGAAAAAGATAAGGTTGATAATATAAAATCTATTTATTTGCATTCTTTAAGACTTTTGTTTTTATTTGGGGAAGGAGAAAGTTCCCCTACAAATGTTCTCCTTTGGAAGGAGGGATCTGCCTCACTAGTTCCCACAAAAGCCCTTGCAGTGGCACCAGTGAAGCCTGCAGGAGGCTGTCCTCAAATGCTAACTATGAAAGCAGTAACAAATATCTACCTGCTTTTTGTCTGCCTAGAACCATCCATCATTTTAACATAATATAATCAATTATTAGAGGAGTTCAAATAGCGAACAGTCATCAGAAAATCAGGGATAAGAAGAGCTGGCTGGCTCAGGTCATCACAGCTGGGGATTAAAGAGAGAAGGAAAGGAGTTGCAGTATACAAGGAGGCAATGAAGTGTTTTTATCAGGTAAGCGTTTCCTGCCAGAATGGAGAGTTGGGGTGCCACTTGACCTCTTCCTTCTCCGCTCCCTTTACTCTCAGATCTGGAATGCTGCCAGATTCCTGCTCTGTCTCTTGTGTCATAGAATCACAGAATTGTCTATGTTGGAAGGGACCTTTAAGATCATCTAGTCCAACCATCAGCCTGACTCTGATAAAAAAACCAGCCATCCCTAAACATGTCACCAAGCACTATGTCAACCCATCTTTTGAATACCTCCAGGGCGGGTGCCTCAACCACTTCCCTGGGCAGCTCATTCCAATGCTCCATAACCCTCTCTGTGTAAAAATTTTTGCTAATATCCATTCTGAACCTCCCTTGGCCTAACTTAAGGCCATTTCCTCCTGTCCTATCTAGCACCTGTTCCTTGGGAGAAGAGACCAACCCCTGCCTCTCTACAACCTCCTTTCAGGTAGTTGTAGGGAGCGATAAGGTCTCCCCTCAGCTCCTTTTCTCTAGGTCGAACAACTCCCTCATCCTCAGCCTCCCTCATAAGGCTTACTTTCCAGACTCCTCACCAGCTTTGTTGCCTCTATCTGGACCTGCTTCAGCACCTCAATGTCATTTTTTGTGGTGAGGGGCCCAAAACTGGACACAGTACTTGAGATGGGACCTCACCAGTGCTGAATACAGGAAGGTGGGAAGATCATGTTATGTTTGGTAGGACCAAATTGTCTTCTGCGCTCCCCTAACAGGGCAAAAAATTAGAGGCAACCTTTGGCAAAGTACAGATTTTCCTCCAGGTCATAAGAGCAGAAACCCAGAGAAGAGGGCTGCTGACAGTCTCAGAAATGAAACCGGTGATTTTGCAGCACCTGGTGGTTTCTGCCAGATGCTGTTCAGTGTACTCAACTTACAACAGATGTGCTCATGTAGTGGTATCCATATGCCTCGGTAAACACATGTGCTGAGAATGCCCATTCTCAGTTCATATCAGTCTCTTGAGCGCTACCTCTAGGTAGAGGGGATCACTTAAAACTGGTCATCACCACTCCTGAGCTGGAATTTATAAACCATGAAACTCAGCTAGCAAAATGGAAAGTCAAAAGTGTCTTATCTGCACTAGTGCAGTCAAATTAAGTCAAAAAGGTGCTAGCCAAAACACAGATTTGGGCAGTGCAGCCCATGAGGACACAGCCAGATGACTATTTTATGGAAGCACACACTTTCTGCATGGGAGTAGTGGCTCTTAAGATATTTAATCTACTCCAGCTCTTTCCGAAAGGAACATGTGGCCGTTCCCTGAGTTGCCTTGAAATCTGAAGGCACTGTAAGAATGAGGGGCCAGATTAATGATCCAAATATCCTGTCACTTAAACTAAGGACTCTCACAGCACAGTCACCTTAGACTCATAGGTATATAAACACACACACATCAAAGCTTTCCTAAAGACTGACAGATTCTGTCAACTTTGCATACAGAGATGACATTCAATCCATTATTCCAACCAGTTCCCAAAGGTCTCAGTCATTCAAGATTTATATCTCAGCTTGTTGATGGAACCCATTTTATTTCTGGCAAAGAAGTACCAAACAAGGAAACTGGAGTTAAGCAGTTCACATAAATACAAGCCCAACTCTTCGGAGAAAAGCTTTTGTGCCATATTTGCATTTAGCTGACAAAGTTCAAGGAAAGCTATTTCTATATCCATTTACTGGTACAATCTATGCAATGGTATGCTGAAATAAGGAATACAGGACATCTGTAAGATGTATGCAACTCTTTCCATCATATGCAATGAATGCCCAAAGACCATCCTCGTATCATATCATATCACAGGATTCCAACAGTTACTGTTGTCAGGAAAAACAATTCCCTATTCAGGGAATTCATATGAGAGAGATGACCATATACAATTTTCTTGATGAAAATTCCCACTGATTCCTGCTAGCTCCAAAGACTGATACAAAGAATTTTTGGGACCCGTGGCTTTTAGAAGCTCAAATATTATTAATATTCTTTATACTCCAGAAAGGCATAAGACAACAAAGACTGACTTAATTATAGGTTATCAATGTATTTGTTACTAAGAAACAGCAAATTCATGGTCTGGCTGTATTTTGTTTAAAAAGCACCCACCTGGGCGTGGGGGTAGGGACACTGGGTGCTGGCCACCCACCACGGGCACAGGGGCCGTCACTGGCCCTGCCTGCACCCCTGGCTCAGAGGGACACAGCACACAGGTGGCCCCCAGCACTCAGACCCACGTGAGCCCCTGGGTCTGGGGGCCACAGAGCCCCCGTGCCCCAGATACCCCCTCACCTCCTCACACGATGTCTCCATGTTAAAACACCTTCTCCCTGGCAGCCACCCCACCTCGTCACCAGCCTGGAGGGCACCCGCAGCAGGTGAGTGATGGAGGGCAGAGGGGCAGCACCAGCTGCAGACACCTTCCCCTGAACACTGCCCTCTGGCACAGGAGCTGGGGGGACAACTCCCCGCACCCCACCGCAGCCTCCCGGGTGGACGTACAGATGTGACACCTAGCATGGTATTGCTAGATGACCTCTTTTCACATCCAGATGCCAGCAAGCTGCTCCACTACCAGTTTCCCTCTGAACATAACCCACAGCAGCGGTGATGAACATCATGAGGACTACACAACTTATCAAACTGGAAATCAACAAGTCACAGAATCACCGATCTTTCATGTAGGAGAAAAAATATCAGAATTTTTACGGTGACTTTGATTCTCATTAACAGTTACGCTATTTCCCATTGCTCTAGAGGTATAAGGGGGAGAGTCTAAATAACTTTTAGTCCCCTGTAGGGCCCAACAGCAAGATCCTTTAGTAGTCATAATATAAATATATATGTAAATGAATTCTGGTTTGCATATTCCTTCTGTGTATAACCCTTCCACAGAGTTCTTAACGCCATTATTTCTTCCTTAACATTATTTCCCAGAATAGGACATTTAAGAACAACAGAATCACCAATACTCAAAGCAAAAGTATACATACAATATATGCATGTCACTAAATTTAAGCATTTGTATTAGATTTAAAATAACCAGGCAGTTTACTAACCAGATCAGTACAAACGCTGTTTCTGTAATCGAGTTGGCACCAGCTCACAGAAAATATAATTTGAAAAGGTTCACATTTAAATGAAACTTGCTTTTCATGCTCAAATGTCATTCCATACTCCTAGGATGAGGTATTAACTCCTCATTTACCTCTATTGAAAGAAACTCAGCACTGAGCTTGAATAACCTTGACTGTACTTACTCAAAAAAAATAGAAAATTATAGAAAAAAGCAACCCTTCCTTCCTGTATCACAGTCACTTCGAGTTCTAAGAAATACCAACCACAAATAGGTGGGTAAGCCCACAGTTTGTAGTTAAAATTATGACCTTAGACCTCATCGTGGGCGGGACAGCCTAATCCTTGCCTTCATCAGTTATGTCTTCAGAAAAGGGAGAGGTGTCCCTGCCCATGGCGGGGGGGTTGGAACTTGATGATCTCTAAGGTCCCTTCCAACTCTAACCATTCTATGATTCTATGATTCTATGATTCAAGCAGCACTTGTTTCCTCACTCTTGGGGAGTCAGAAAGTTCACACAAGGGCAGTCAGGCAGCTTCACGCCTAGTGCCCCCCACCTTACCCATGAAGGAGAGGGTTAAGCTCTCTTCCAATCATTCCAGGCTCCTCTCCAGGCAATGCTGGCAAAGGTATTTGAAATACAAAGGTTTTCTAATTCATTACCATCCAGAGGAACTCAATAGTCCAAGGAAAACTGAGCAAAAGGAAGTCACATCTTAACATACTGCTTCCTATAGTCAGACTGATCACTGGAAAACATGCAAACACATACAGGCAAATAAAATGTGTGTACCTAGGTATGTACTACATACACACAGACATGTATATACACATACATATACATACATATATATATATATAAACTCACATATAGTTGTGCCTATGTGTCTCTACATACAACCTGATCTGCCTGGAATCCTGTCTTTCTGTAAAATCCATAGAAGGAAATGGAAAGTAGCTTCTGGTAAAAATGGCTATATAGAATGTTCAGCTTGGAAGGAAGGTAAGAAACACAGCACAATTTGTAATTTTACTTTCCACTTTCCCCAATAGTAACCTTGGAATGTCATGAGCCTTGAACTCCAAATCCATCAGGATTAGGGGTCTGATGCATGCCACCTGCTCACAGCCAAAACACATAGCAAAACCCACAAAGGTTTATTCATTCAAATACATTTGCAAGTTAGCAGTACCTAGGTTTTCTGTGAGTTCTATCCATGCCAGTCCTAAGTGAATTTCCACACTGGAGTCAAAGGGTTTTCAAAGTTTCCTGAGTGACAAGAAATAAGTTTTCTTATATGAGATGTACAGTGTGTGAATCACTGTTTCTAAAACAGTATTTAGAGGTTTAGATTGGATATTAGGAAAAATTTCTTCACTGAAAGCATTATCAAGCATTGGAACAGGCTACCCAGGGAAGTGGTTGAGTTGCCATCCCTGGAGGTATTTAAAAGACATGTAGATGCAGTGCTGAGGGACAGTGGCAGTGTTAGGTTAACGGTTGGGCTTTATAATCTTAAAGGCCTCTTCCAACCAAATAGATTCTATGATTCTGTGATTCTAAAAGCCTCAACAAATACTCTTAGAATCATAGAATGGTTTGGGTTGGAAGGGACTTTTGAAGGCCATCTAGTCAAAACTCCCCTGCAATGACCAGGGACATTTTCCACTAGATCAGGTTTCTCAGAGTCCCATCCAACCTGACTTTGAATGTTTCCACAGATGGGGTATCTGCCACCTCTCTGGGAAACGTATTCTAATATTTCACCACTGTCATTGTAAAAAATTTCTTCACTATATCCAGCCTGACTCTACCTTCTTTTAGCTCAAAACCATTGCCATTTGCCTGATCACAACAGGCCCTGCTAAGAAGTCTGTCCCTGTCTTTCTTATAACTCCTTTCAAGTATGGTAAGGCTGCCATAAGGTCTCTCGGAGCATTCTCTTCTCCAGGCTGAACAATCCCAACTCTCTCAGCCTGTCTTCAGAGAAGAGGTGCTTCAGCCCTCTGATCATCTTCTCTGGGCCCACTTCAACAGGTCCATGTCTTTCCTGTTCTGAGGGCCCCAGAGCTGGACACAGCGCTCCAGGTGGGGTCCCACCAGAGTGGAGTAGAGGAGCAGAATCACCTCCCTTGACCTCCTGGCCACACTGCTTTTGATGCAGCCCAGGATGTGATTGGCCTTTTGGGAATGAGCACATGTTGTCAGCTCATCTCTAGCTTTTCATCCACCAGTGTCCCCAAGTCCTCCTCGGGAGGCCTGCTCTCAGTCCCTTCATCCTGTAAGAGTGGTCACACTGACCTCCTGCACAGCCACTGCTCCTTGTGATCATGACAGCAAACAGGGCTGCAAGCTGCTCTGGCAGCACTCAGTTCTCCCATGGGCTCTCTTCAGACCTATTTGCCTTATAACTTTTTTAACAGGATGGTACTCCTCATTAGTGGAGCTTTTGAATTACTGAAGGACTGTGTAACATTTAATTAGTCTTTATCTTTACACGTAATAAAATGAGCACCTTTTGGTAAAAGAAGGTAATCTCTGGCATGCTGTGGGATAACAGCAAGTTTTTGATTTTCTATTCAAACAGCTATCAAACAGATTAGAATTTTAGTTTCATTATTTGGCTAATTCACATTTCCTTAAAAGACACATGAAAGCAGGTTTATAAATATTGCAACAAAGAAATTTGGAGTCAAGCAGTAAGAGGGTTTTGAAGCTGACAGACGAGAACAATACTTGTAAAAACACAGTTTGTATTACCTGCAAACTGTTTGGTGTTTCCTAGTTTCATTTAAACAGAAATATTCAAGAATTTCTGATACTTTCACCATTTTACCTGTTGATTATCGACGCACCACGTCTTTGTTTTGAATAATCTTCATTATCATTGTGCGATTTTGGAATATTGGAGGTCTTCTGATTTTTACAACTCTTCAGACTTTGTCGGCCAACCAGACTGCAAAACAAAACAAAAAATACAAAAATAACATAAATTTAACAGTTCCAAATTCAGTTCAAATATAGCATCAAGAAAGGCTTCTCACAAAGATATGTTGTTAATTCTCAAACCATCACTATAAAACCTGCTCCCTGTAAATCTATCACAGATGCCACATATAGTACATTTTACTATATAAACGATATTTTTGATTTACATCAGTAAGCAGAAGATCAGGAGGAGCTTCTTGATCATTGTCTAGTACCTGCACAGAAGCAGTACAGAGAAAACTTCAGGGATTAGTTCTAGAATATTTAGTACATGAGAACAGTTAAGATTGAATGAGAGGATATTTTCTTTTGTGAACAAAAGAAGTATTTGGGTAAAATACGCAAATGTAAGATTAAGCCTTGATTTAGAATCACTTTATCCTTTTATTCTTAAGCATCGTTTTGGAAACAAAACCAGAAAACTAGGAAAAAATGTTTTGTTTTTAGGATATGAGGTTGAGATTTTGATATTTGAATAGCATAAATAAAAGCTGAAGCATGGTGATGAATGTTTTAAGAATTTAAAATTTTTCTGATGTTGTTCACATTAACAATTCCCCTTAACTGAACATTTGCTACCACTCCACCCTGCCCATTTATCCAGCAAGCTTGTTCCAATCAGGAGTAAGCAGGTGCCTGTTTTGTAGCCCAGAAACCACTAACTGTCTTACCCCAAGTATGCTTTTGGCACTTGTGAAACTTGTCCCTGGATGAACATGCCACTACAGACCATTTGCTTGTCAGTGGTCATTGATAAGACTGGCTCCATATCAGCAAACACGGCAGCAGGATAATGCTGAGCAGCTTCTGACTGCCTGGGTCTCAGCCGAAGTTGGGAGCAGGAGGGAGAGGGAGAGGGACTTTATCGGAAGAACACAGGTTGCCACTGCAGATGTTCACCTGGCTCTGGCTGCTTTGCAGGGTGGGCTGCATGCACTGCCCCTGCTTCTGTACTTGGCTGCTGCCCCTCCAGCTCAGTGGAGGAGATGCCTTTTCTCCTCACATGTGAAACCTCAAGTTCTCCTCATAAAATGTCTGCAAAGAGAGGTAGAACAGAGAGAATATAGACATTTAATGTGCTACTTGAGAACTCTTTCTTTTTTTTTTTTTTTTGAGAGATATCCATGACAGTCACCCTGACCCACTTGCTAGGGGTTCTGAGTGTACAATAGAGAAGAATTTCACAAGAGAAAATGTAACCAATCTATTTGGTGTTTGAGTTTAAAATCTGTAAAATACGTAAACTGTAGAGTGATATTTCTCTAGAGATACATCATAGATCATAACACAAAACCAAAAGTACATTCCAAGACACCCGTAAATTCACATTCACAGATACATTATTATATCCTTTGGACTCAGCCATGCTAATTCATAATTCCTTCCAACTGCAGGATTCTCCAATGTTTAATGATCAGATTGAATAAATGCAATTAACATCTACTTTAAGCGACAGAATAAAATAGATCTTGTCTAATTCAGCTTTTCAATCTAGCCACCATTCATCAAACTGAAAGTTTGTTACATTGGACTATTTGGTGCACAGTAAATACTACTTTGTAGAGTAATGTGACGTGAATAAATATTTTGTAACAGTAAGAAAAGAGTGCTGTGCTTGACTAATGAAAGAACACTTGTCTTTCCAATATACTAAGATGCCATACGGAAAACAAAAGAATTTCCAGAAAACCTTTCTGGTGACATATTGAGGTCAATGTGAATCTGTTTCTGGCGGTGCCAGGATAACATTTGCAAACTCTTAAATTATGGGTGGTGTGGAGAAAAAAAATGACTGATCATATTAAATAATTCTCATAGCTAGTCAAGGTTGTGTAGTACTTTTAGTAATGCATGGTACTGCTTATCACTGCCGCTCATTTTGGACAACTTAGCTGACAAATGTTCCCTCTGCCATTCTGCTCACTGAAGAACAGGCAATCCATTTGAGTTACCACTGGAATATTGGTTTTGTTTTTTACAAGCCATCTTCCATTTCCTTTTTGACAACTCTTTTGATCTGTCCACAACTGTTTTAATCTGTCCACTTCCCTGTTCCCCTCAAATTTCAATGCAGTTCTTAGGGATAATATTCACTAGGAAAGTAAAAGCCGGGGGGAAAAAAACCAAAAATAAACCAACAAAAAACCCAAATGAAGCAAAATTGCTTTGGTTTCTCTAGGAAAAGAAAAAATAAGACTAAAAGCATAGAAAACTTAATTATGCTGCTTTCTGTTTGACACTGGATAGCTTGTGCATGTACACAGAATATATTTCTAACTTCAACTCTTTTTCAAAGATATTAAACAGGAATTATTCCCTGAATTCAGTATTTGTAAACATTCAAAATGTGAAAGAAGACTCTGGAGTGCAGAACAGGGTTTTTTAATCAGTATTTGGTGCAAAAAGAAATTATGTCATCCTGATATGCAGTACATAAAATACACCAGGTAAAAAATGCAGCTAGGAGCATGACATTTCTGGAACTAAAAGTCTAAAACTTATAAATGATACAATTAAATTTCCTCTTTAAAAGTCTCTAATAACTATAGTTCTAAATGGAACGACTTGTCTAAACAAAGCAAGTAATTACTGCTTAATGCCTGCATGACCTGAAATAAATAAATGATGTTAATGACAGGTAGGAAGACACAAATAATAACACACTGTTGACACTATTTTTTTAGCTTTGTTTTTGTTTTGTTTTAAAATGATAAAAATGAGTTTACATTCTAAATTATAGTGGCATGCCTTTTCTTTGCATAATGTGGAGTGACTCATAAAATGCAACAATGTACGGTAAGAAAGCAAGCCATCAGGATGAAAAGGAATTCATTTTCACTGTCTCGCTGTATTCACTGCAGCAGCCTCAACAATTCATTCTGTTGGGCTTTTTTCCCTCTCTGGGTTCTACATTTACACATAGTTCAGCATCCTTCTAGCTGATGAAGAAAAGAACACATAAAGGGAACATTTTATTTCTGTTTAAACAGAAAAGACCTGTGACATAGAACTGTTTTTTCTAGCCTTTGTCCAATATATGCAATAAACAACAGCTGACAGTCTTTTGAGAGATTACAGTAGACTCTACATTTCTAGGATTTGCTAGGAAGCATTTTCCTTAAGTTCACACCTGTGATAGCTTAATCTTTAATTAACAGAGATAGCCAATAGACTTTTTTTTTCCTTCTCCTAGGCAGTAAGGAGATAACAGTGAATATTTTAATATTAATAACATTTACTATATATAAATACAAATTGATCTAGATAAATGCCAGAAGAAATCTGAAAGCAAAACCAAGATAAAACTTCTATAAAGATATATGGCAACTGGAATTCTACCAAAGTTTGTCAGATTTTTAAAACTAGTCTTTTTATGAGAGCTATCAGCGTAGAGGGAGAGGTGGCAGCTTGTTCCTTGTTTGTTTGGTCAAGGTTTTGTTATCACTGTTCCAGTGTCCCTGTTCTTCTAATTGGTTAAAGCTTTTATAAACAAGGATATGATTTCTATTTTCATACTGCATAAAGCAGATGAAGTAACATGGAAAAGTTTAATGAAAAGGAAAATAATGCCTGGTAAAGCAATTTACAACTGAAAAAGGTGTGAGAATATTGGCTTCAGACAAGCTGAACCAGTATTAACCAAAAGAATCTTGAGAAATCTGCCTTTTTAGCAGAAATCTGCCTTTTAGTTTAAAGATAGCTCAGTGCAAAAGATGAGAGAAAAGTTCTCAAGAGCAGAAAAGGCACAACGTAATTTTACAACTAATTATTAAAAAGAAGACACAGTTAGAAATACGATTACTTGCTACCTTCACCCTAGGATCATTACTGCCAAAGTAGACTAATAATGCAATTACTTTTAGAAGAAGTTCTTATTTTGCTGAATTAACAGAAACTGGTGGATGTACAATTTAATATGCAAATTGAAAAAGGGGGTTGTAGAATTCTGGCAAGAATTTCCCTTTTATTTGTGTATGCTCATTATTTTAAAAGGAATCTAGACACATTTCTTCAACTAAACCAACTCTTCTTTCTTTCTGTCAAGTAATGGCTTCTCATCATAATTGCTACAAATTGAGACTTCCAAAATTGCTGAAGGGAGTTAAATGTTCAATTCACTGTGAAAGCCAGAGGGAGAAGAATGTGTTACACTGAGTTTAAAACTCACACACGTTCACCCTCACACTGTGAAATAAATGACACCTGGATTTTAATAAGCGCTTTTTATTAAAGGACTTTAAAGCATTTATGAAATGTTTCTGATTTAAAAAAAAAAAAGAAGATAAATTCTTTGGATTTTTTAGGAAAAAAGAAATTGCCATCTAAGATGCTCAGATTCTTTTGGGCATTCTTATACCTGAATCTGTCTATTGAAGACTTTTAGCATTACAACTTGATTTTAGATTGTTTTAAAATATGTAAACATTTAAAAAATAACTGAAGTATGGCATAATTTTT
This sequence comes from Thinocorus orbignyianus, assembly GCA_013400375.1. Lineage (NCBI taxonomy): Eukaryota > Metazoa > Chordata > Aves > Ciconiiformes > Thinocoridae > Thinocorus > Thinocorus orbignyianus. Next base: position 63,490 of record VXBW01003494.1, on the reverse strand, counting down.
TAATGTCAGATGACACATCAAACTATATTGCTTTACAGCAGACTTGAGGTCCACTGTAAGACAAATTTTTCTACTTCAAAGGGTTTTAAACATTTTAAAATGTTTTTTTTTACTGTGTGTTAGTGAAAAAATACAGAGCACTTGGAAAAGTTTCCCAGATGTAATTGCGTTGAGAGATGACTTTGGACATGTGAGGATCAAGAGTTACTTCTAGCTTAGGAATAATTGTTATCTGAAATACGGCACTCATACTTTAGTCCTTGCTTTCCCTATTTGAGAGTTTTTTTCATCCCAGCATTTAATTTCATTTAATTTTGTTCTTTTAAAATTGGAGTAGATGCTGAAAGTTATTTCCTACATTCCAGCTTGAATTACTAAGCACCCAAGCATAAGAACTCATCTCTTTTTCCCAGCAGGAGAAAACCTGTGGGTTTGAGCTGAAGAGTAGGCCTGAAGTCCGCAGTGTCAGACACTTCATTTTTGTCATATCTGCTGATACAATGTAATACCAAGACCTCTCTGTGCATCAAGGTTATTCATGCAATGTCTGGAGATTGTTTTAAACTGCCTGCTGCCATTCTGACTAGTATTTTTACTGTCAGCTTTCCAACAGAAAATGCTCCTGGAAAACTTCATGTTCTCTCCTTGAGACTCTGATGTCCACTTTGGGTTAGAGAGAGAACACTCCTGGAAAACTCTACTGAAGGTAGGGAGGGACTTGCTGTTTCTCTGTAAGGTGTGGGGTATAGTTTTCTTGCAAAACAGCTGAATGAAGAGGTCCACTTGGTTTTTCTAGACTAAGCCCAAGACTGAGTCAAAGCTGGTGCTCATGCATCCTGAAGGTATTTTTTTCAGTCATTAATTTTACTAAGAGCGTGCCTGCACAGATGTGTGGAAGCACATCCAGCACAGTGAACGTTCTGGTTCTTCCTTGAACGTTCTTAAATGAAAATGTTTACTACTATTGCATTTGTGGCAAAGTTCAGTCTTCAATAAGACATCTTTAAAAAGTTAACATCCTGTAGCTACCTGCTGTAAATCTGCTCAGTCTTCTACAGCCAAAGTTTTAATTAGATATGCTTCAAAGTCAATTTACTGATACCTGGGGAATCTTGTGATTAAAAAGGAGGCACCTGTTGAGGTCAAGTGCCTCCAGAGTTAGGCAGTAGTTGAGCTGGATTTTAGGATTACAGTTAGGATTTAGGTGTCTAAATTTCATCTTCAGGCACCAAGTTACTTCTTTTCAAAAATTACTCTGTGGATTAACTAGGCCTAGTTATACCAATAGAAATAATTTTATGGAATATGCCCTCAGTAATGAAACCTTCACAGTTGTGAAATTTATGAATATTCCTGATTGGCTTAGGTAACGACCATTTCAGTTAGAACCATTTCAATCACATGGGATAAATATTTGATCTTACTTTGCCAAGTAAAAGTGCACATCACTGTAATTCATGCTTTCAAGACTTACAAAAAGTACTTTATATAAAGTGTCCTTGCCTCAAGGTGTATGGTATGCTACTACTCATCGCCATGTAGTTAACAGAAAGATGCTGAAGCAATGGGAATTAAAGAATGAAACCTTTAATAATCATGGTTATCCACAGAGTCCCAACAGAGCTTAGCAACGTCATGTATTTGGTGATATCACCAAAATCAATGAATGTCAAATTTAGAATTTACTATCAATTGTGAAATCTAGTTCCAATGTTTGCAGCTTTTCAGTAGCTGTTATACTCCTCTTTCTTATTTTGAACAATTTGGTATTTATTTTACTGCTTCACTTCACTGTGATCTGATCCTGCCTGATGGAAGGTGTTAGAATTTTCACAGCTGTGGAATATGTTCAGACCGAGAGGCCAAAAACTCCTCTTGAAATTCTCTTGTAGGGTTTTCAGCTGTCACTGGACCACAAGGTCTTGGGAAACGAATACTATGGGACCACATATTCACAAGTGCCAAAGGCCTAGATCCTGCAAAAATATATCTCATTGATTAGGAGTGTAAATCCAAATTTCTGAAAATAACTCACGTTGCTGTAACTTTCAGCAAATCAAAAGATATGTCTAGAAGGATATGTACAAAGAGACCTTATGTCCCTTTCTGACTGTTTTTCATGATTGACCATAAAACAGCTTGGAATTGGAAGTTACAGGACTGCATTAGTGGCCATAGGACTGTATTAATGTACTACTTCTCTTCAAGCTAATTAGCTATGCTAAGCACCTTGAGTACTGTCCAAGCATAAGTAACTGCAAATACTTATTCCGTATTAAAATATTGGTACGTACAATAAAAACAGGATTATCTTCAATGTGCCCTAGAGTCTTTTTTTATACAGAAACCCATATCTTAACCATTCAGTTCAGGGTCCTTTTGCTGTAGATCCTATCCATTGTATTAAGTATAACCAAGGAGTGCCAGCTACTTCATGTATTAGTAGGAATCTAAGAAGTAATGTTCTTGTCAGTAGGAACAGCAGCTCAATTCATCTTACTATACCCAATCACAACCTTGTATAATAATGTTGTGCTCCCCCAGAGAGGAACAGAATGTTTCCTTTTGTCTTCATTTAGTGTTTGCCATTTACCCTTTATAAATAATATGCTGCAGTTAGGAATCCTCATGCTGCTAAAATTAAAACATTGTTTTCCTTTTGGCATCCAGGGATCTGCAAGACAACGTGAAGAACTGGTGCACGTGACCCTGCTCAATGAGAAAAAGTTGGAAGGCTGCATTTTAGGCTTGGCTCCTAATTTGCCTTTTAACAAATGACACATTTGTGTTTTACTGCACACGCAATATTCTTTGCTTTGGAGATGCTCCTGCAATACCTGTAGGGAACCTACGGCAAGGGAAGAAGGGACTTTCCTATAATATATCTTACTCTGAGTATGCAAAGCTGTAGAGGAGGCTGCTGCAACCCTGGCAGCCTCCAAGGAAATATTATTCATTACGTATTTACAGTTATTGGATTAAAACTTTGTAATGTGCTCTGTTCAATTAATAATAATACAGAGCGGAATGAGCTATGAAATGCATTGTGCCTTTTAAAAGATCTAATATAAGAAAAGACAAGCAGTTTGTCCTAATGAATGCATCTAATTGGTGCACTTTATTATAAAACACTGGAACAGCATTTTTCACAAGGCAGTTCTATTTGTAACAGGCTGTCTCCAGCACGTCAGGGTGTAATAAATGTGCTGCAGACTAGAACTGCTGATTAGCATTTCTGGAAGCCCGGGAAGTTAGTGGAACTTGTTTGCTGCTGCAGAAAGACCTTCTGAATCCTGCGGGAGGGACCCGCAGCACTGCGATCCGTTAGGGATACGCTTACATGACCGACCTTCTGGAGATCTCTGCTACCAGCCCCCGATAGGCAGGCACAACTGTTGTAACTGAACCGCCAAAACAACAAAGAATTGCTACGACTTTGTTGTTCCCCTGCTGACTTCCACAGTATTGATACACAAAAGAGGCTTTCAATAAATACTGTCTTCAACAAAGTAGAGTTTTCACAGCAATAACTTGAGCTAGATGTATGGTTTATGTATGACTGTAACTCACTGTCCACACTGCCCTTTGTTCATTTTTGATGAATGTAAAGAGGAAGAAAAAAAAGGATGCACATGCAAGGTTTCTTTTGAGTTATAAGAAGAAACAAGAAGCCCTAGAGGCACTTCTGAAAACACACCTTAAAGCCTCAGAGGAAAACAGTCAACAGTCAATATTCTTTTGGCAGGACGCATATAGAGAATGACATGACAGCATTCAAGCAAAATAGTTTAGATAATATCAAATCTATGCAGAAATCAAATCTATACTGAAGAAATAAAAGACTATGAAAGGAGTGAGCTTTGACCTGAGATTCTTTTGTTTGCAGTCTCAATAACTAAAAAATAGCTTTCCAGGAGTTTATTTCCCCAAAAGCTGTACCAGTAAATACAGTTAATTTTTTATTTATTTATTTATTTATTGCTTTTGAAATGGAGGATACCCAAGAAAGCTTCCCTTGGAAAAATAAACTTATCCTTTCAGACTTCAGTCCTCATATAAGGCAGCCTTTCAGGATGAGCCTTTCAGTCTCAGCAGTAGCTCTCATTTCCCTTCATACTCACTGCTGAAAGGCACATGCCGTGCTCCTTGCTGGGGCTTGCAGTCCATTAGCCTGAACCTGGGAAACACGTCTCCCAACTTTATGGTGTCATTCAGCCTAACTGCATTAATCTGCCTTAATACATTCTCCTTTAATAAGATGGATCCACCTCATTACTTTTACTAATTTATCTGAAAGAACAGAGGCTTCCACAATGGTTGCTTGGGCACTGCCCCTGTATCTGTAGCATTCAAAAACCTGCTGATTCTCTCCAATGTAAAGGGATAAATTATACAGCCATATAGGGAACAGTATGACTGTGTATTTACCTTCATTAATGCTCCTGTCCCTGAGAAAGGCAACTTTATGACCAGGAAGTAGTAAAAATGAGGTCATGGATAACAAGTAAACTTGTTTTGAATATGTGTTTCTGTTAGGAGTAAAAGATATAAATGTTCAAATGAGGCAGAAGAATCAAATAGGCATTAAGCAAGCATAATCAAGGTTCCACATGCCGCCTTCTTTCAGGCAATGTACAAACTGATTGCTCTCAATCACATCATACTACGTTTTCACACCAAGCTAGGATTCAAGATCAAACGACAGGGAAGCTGAGTGGAGGTTTTGGACAGCATACACATCTCAGGACTGGGCTCTGTTGTCCAGACCACCAGTGGCGGCTGAGGCACCTGTGTACAATATACAGTATACAATATAGAATGTGGTCCAGGGAAAGCCACAAAGCCTGCCATGGTATCCATCTGCCCATCCTGGTCTTGGGATGAAATCGAAGAAGAGTAATCGATGATCTCACTAGAAAAACAACAAAGGCTTATGTGACTCACAGCATATTTACTGTATTCCTGCTACCCCTTCCTGCCCAAGGGTGGGTGTCATGGGAATAATTGTGTTAATTAAACAAGTCCAAGTGACCCTGCATCAGTGACCTATGTTGGCTTTGGGCCACTCTGTACAATATTTGGACCACTGTCTACATTTTATTAACATAATTTTATATGCTGCTGCTTCTGAGTATTATTTTTCTTGTCTTTTACTTACTTGTCTATTATCTGCTTTTCAGTGGTATCTACTAAAACTGATCCTGATCTGTGCATCCCCATGGCCCCAGATGTCTACAGCCTTCTGTTCTTCCACTTCAAGCCCTGTTTAGGGGCAGCAGCGAGGACTCAGTAGGCCAGAAGGGTGAATGGGAATGACTTTGGAAGACTTTCCTTCATGGCGTTGCCTCTTCATGAAGCCCTGAGGCATACATTAAACTCCCAAACATTACTTAATGCTGTTTCCCCAATGCTCAGATTCCTCCAGTAAATTGGCTTGTAAGACAGCAGCCCTTACAGATGGTTTGGCATCATAGGCCCCTCAGGAATTGTGATTTCATGAGGGAAGTAAGTATTTCAAGAAATCAACTCTTTATGAGAATTCAGAAATTCTTTGGAGACTTCAAAGACATGACTGTACAATAGTATGTGTATGGCCTCTTGACATTCAATAGACAGCATGGAGAAAAACAAACCAAACCAAACAAAAATAAGAAAGAAAGCCTTCTCTTTTGTGCCTTTGATGACAGGATATAAAAGAAATAGTGAGTTTCCTTTTTAAAAACAGTGGTCCTAATTAGGATTTCTTACACACTGGAAACAATCTGCTTAATAGGTCATAAATAAATTATAGCTATTCTACATACACAGTAAAAATACAAACGTGAATTAGCTCAGCTTAATGGAAAATATTTGTGTATCTTGTAAATCAAACCGTGTCATCTAACGGCATATTTCGCCCTGCATTTTCAATTGATTGAGCCTGAACTGAAATGTTCCCTTTTGGGTCAGAGGCTGGTATTGGCCTTTTAACTTGCTGTGCAAGAGCTTCCAGGCCTGAACTTTCTCAAGCATAAATGTCAATACAGCAGTCAAAGTGTTTGGCTTATTCCAGTTCAGACATCTTTCTGTGTATTTCCATATATAGGATAACATTAATATTAAAAAAATAATCCCTGAGTTCTGTCTATTATTTAGAATACACGCCAACCTACAAAATAAACTAGAGCATACTGGGGAGAGTCCCCTATATGTTATCTCCGGAATACATACCGTACTGTAATTTCTTAGAAGAAGCGCATAATGCATAAACATTTCAGATAGCAGCTTATAAAAAAGACATGCATGGTGTATGATTATTACAAACTCTTTTTCTGCCTTTGAAAGGTTCATGACCATTTTTGTTTCAGTGTTACTGAGGAATAGCATGGGATGCAAAATGATACCTGAAATACATACCTAAAGGCAAAAAATAAAATGGAAAAATACATACTGAAAATTTATGATAGATTGCAGTAAAGGAACTATTATTTACATTTCAAATATTTCATTATCCCTTTGGTCTGAGCTAAATTTTGGGTTGTTTCTACAGCAGGAGGGTTTTCAGAACCTGCACAAATCTTCTCTAGCTGAAGAGAGGAAGAAATGAGCAACAGAGGTGAATGTATGCTCACATTTCAAAGTCTCTTGCAGTCATTTTACCCTCAAACAACCTAATGACTAACTATACTCTTAAATTACTGCTCATTAAGCTAGCATCAGGGGTTTGTGATGCACCAGCTACTGTGCATCAAATTGCTAAAATAACCACTTTGACCAATTTCCATTTCCCTTAGTCACATACAGTGACTACTCTTACGATTTGGGAAGTGGCTTCTTCACATCCCAAGCCTCTAGTTTACTGAAACTGAGTAAACACATTGTAAAAGAGCTGGAAAGTCTATTTCCAGGTATGTTAGAGGGCTTTATTACTTGTAGCTTCATGGGTCTTGGTGTTCATTTTTTACAATATCTTTGTCCCAGTTAGGATTTTTTTTCCATGATCCAAACATGGTCACTTTCTTCTAAATGAATGAAAATCAAGTCTTTTGCGAAAAATGCTAAGTGTTTAAAGACAAGAGTACAAATATGCAAATATGATCTCACAGGAGTAGTGAAAACAACAGTATTAAATGTATTTCATGGCTAATATATGTTGCTTTTACAAAAGTGAAAGCCGCATGACTCTTGTCATACTAGTGTGACTGTATTATACTACATGTGGTCCATTAATGGGATTTTTTAATAAATGATATTATTTAACATGGGTCTTTGAGCAACTCGGTCTAGTGGAAGGTGTCCCTGCCCATGGCAGGGGGGTTGAAACTCAATTTTTAAGGTCCCTTTGAACTCTAACCATTCTATGGTTTTATAATTTTTGGTTGGCTAAGGAAGCTTCCCTTTCTTCTGAATAATGTATACACCTACGTCCTGTGTGACACAGCATACTTTTGCCAACACAACTAATGTAATCCATTTCCTTGTAAATTATTGTGCAAAACAAAAATAAAATTATAACTTTACCTATTAATTTTGACACAATTTGGAGAGATAGAAAACAGTCACTTGAAATTACATGACTGTATGTGAAGGGACAGAGCTTGATATCTTTGAATCTTTGGAAAAAATACTGATTCCTGAGTAAGGAGCCTTAATAAATATTTATTTAATGCTTTTCCAAAACCAGTCAAACTTTTCAATACCGTCTTCATCACCCGTGCTAAGTGGTTGGCACATTATGGCATTTCTCCTTTCTGATTTTTTTTTTTTTCTGTAAAAACCCAAGTGCCAATGCCAAGTAGGGTGTTGTAATGGGGAATACTGGGTTATTTTACTCATGTGTAGTTAGGCTTACAAAAGAAATGTATTCCTCAGAAGAATACCAATGTCCAAATAGTCAAGTACTGAGGACACGAGTGACCAAGCAAGTGAGAACAGCCAAGAACCGCTCATGTTGCCAGTTGTTAATACAGACTAATGGAACCCAAAGGTAAAGGCATCCCCATGAATGCTAGCTCAGCACTATTTGATCAGTCACACCGAAGCCATGCTTGCCCATAAAGAAGTCTGGACTTGTATTACTAAGCAGGTGAATGTACACAGTTGTAACAGTAGAATCAACCTTTGTGCTAGACTTCACAGTGTACCGACCACACCTGGCTCAAATACCAACTTCTTCAGGTCTTAGTAGCATAGCTGCATGTACACACAACGGGAATATATAGAAGGAGTGTAAACAGATGCAGAAATAACTCACTGCCTTTCCTATACATTTATGCATGAAATTGCTAAGAAGGCAATGTCGTAGGCATGCACACTTCTGAATGCACAGGTACCCTCTCAGACCAGTCAAGCACATAAGTTCCTGAGTTGTCATATAGATGTCAGAGCCAGAAAGTAGATGGCTTAGCCCGCTTTGAAGCCCTTGACCCTTTAGAACTCAGACACTTTAGAAAATAAATCTCTTCAGTACCATATCTGTATCCATGCATGTGAACACAGGAAGCCTATATGTGGCATTCAACCATAACTTTCCTAAATCTCAAGTGTAGAGCCTTGTTGTGTCTAATGGACTCACCGTTGCTTCTTAGGAGTTCAGAAACTGAAATCACCAGACTGTGTCTTCTTCAATTATTTATTTCTCATCTACAATCACTTCATCTCCAAAGATAGGAATATGATATTACTCAGCTGTTTATTCCTCATAAACCATTTTACTACTCTTAGGTATGTCAAATCAACATAGAAATCTGTAACAGGCTTATTAAAACAGGTCATTAAAGTCTTATTATTGCTCAGTATTGATAACAGGACTGAAAGATAATAAAACCTGATGTTTCAAAAGTGAGCAATAAAAAAGTCACAAAAGAACCAAATAAAAATTTTATTATGTGGTGCCAGGAATGTAAATAGTTTCAAAAATGATACTGTCAAGCCTTTTGGGACCCATCTCATGGTGCAGTCTCTTCTCAAAAGAAGAAACTAGAAATAACTGTACACTGCAGACTGGTAGTTTATGAAATCACTGCAGACAATGCTGTGCTCAATGATCTATGTTGATTTACATCAGCCTAAGTTTTGGACACAAGCTCTAAATACATACTGTAGAACCAAAATTTGACCTACCACAGAAATATGTATTTGTTAATTTAGGTAATAGCATCCTCCCACAGTTAAATCATCAGCCCACCCATCTACACTCTGAAAAAAAATAAAATTATTTTTGTTTGTTTGTTTTCAGCTGTCTGGAAACATTCCTTACCTATAAAAGTAACATACCTCTTCCTTATTGCCTGATTGTGTTCCAAGCTTTATTTATGAAAAAGTCTTCCCAGTACAAATATTTATGCATTAGATGATGAAATTCTGTTTCAAGAATATCTTCACAGGGGGTTTAGAAATGCACTTCTTGGGAGTATTTTGGACAGAAGAATGCTATTACTTAACTGCTGAATGTCTATGACCTCTTTGGTACCTGCAGATGCTTTCCAGCAAACCTAAAGCTGGAACTGAATGAAAATTCCAGTGGAAAAGATCTTCTGATCTTTGAGTTGTTTGGGTTTTGTTTTGTTTGTTTGTTTGTTTGTTTTAATTTCGTCTTCTTTTTTTTTTTCTTTTCTTTTCTTTTTTTTTTCTTTTTCTTTTAATCTAGTGTCAAAATTCCACTTGGGTTGTATTTTAGTTATATCATATGGAAGTCCCTTCACAAAATCAGGGCCTTATGTAACAGTCAAGGCTGCCACTGAATTTCTAATCTTTTACATTTTTTCCACATTCAGCTCTATAGAAAAAATAAGGTGAAAAAAACCCAGTGAATTAGTTTGGCGTTTAACAGGTATCTCTTACATCATCAGTAATAACAGAGCAATTGAACTACTGTCTTTTTTTGACTGCCGAGCTGAATAACTGTTTTGAAAATTCCAGCATCCAAAACCAAAAATAATTTAGGGAGAAGGAAGTTTAATTCAGTCTACACATAATTTATTGTAGCAAATAAAAGCAATTTTGACATTTTGAAAATATGCCAAGATCTCTAGAGAAAAACTGGAATTCTTTTGCAAAAAAAGTATTATGGTAATTAATGCTTTTGTTTCTGTTTATCTTGCCATCTTGCTTTTCTGACTGTATATAATTACTACTAGAGCCCCAACAGTTGCTTAGCTTTTTCAGCCATAATAATTCCTACAAAGGGTAAGCAATTTGAAAGCTGTCATCTCCTAACATACTTACGTAAAAGGCGATATTTTCTCTTGTCTTCGAAGTTTAAACATCCTAATTTCATATATTAAAACTATAATCAATTAAAAAGGAAATCATTGAACTTTTAAGGACTAAATATGACAGAATACTAAATATGTCCTAAAAAGTCATCAATGTTCCAAACTGGTGCTGAGCAAGTTGCTTTAAAACAAGTTTTGTTTCCCCTGGTCTTTGTTCTATGATATCCGGTTGAAAGATGACAAACTTAATTCCTGTTAAACATTGTTGGAAGTACTGACACATGAGTAGAAACTCCACAGATGTATCAGGAAGTAATCATGACACTGGAAAGAGTGGAGATTGAACGATGGCTCTGGCTCAAGACATTTTCTGATTAATTAAAAAGGAAAAAGACATATTCTCTGACAACCTAGGAATTTTGGGTGCATTTTATCACTCAGAGGAGCCAACACATTGCAGGATTAGACAAATACCAATTCTGCAGCTGTTATTCAACAATTTTTGCAGATACAACATAAAGCTAAATCAGAGTCTCACAGTCTTAATTTTTTCCTAACTCCTAGGCCTTTCATTTTTCATCGTGACAATGTTTCTTTAGAGAAATGATGCAGTATAAACACACTTTCTGAAGGAATTAAGAGAGACAAATACTTAGAAGTGACAAAGAATTCATATAAGCTTGCCTGGACAGAGCACATCCCACTACTACAAGGGGAAGTCAGCTTGTTGCTCTTGGATTTTCCAGGCTTCCCTGCTCTGAGAAGCAAAGGGGCCAACAGCAGGAGTAGTGGAGGTGAACATGTCACTGCCAATTGAGCTGGACCTGCATCGAAATTTTTTTTAACAGATGCTAGAACCATTTTCTTATGTTGTCTTGTTCTGTGACCATGATTCAGGCACATCTGATGTTCTACCAGAATGCAGCACAGTTTATCCAGTAATTTTAGTTTGCTTTACACATTAAAAGTGCAAATTAATAGAACACATACCAAGCAATTAGATGACTTCTTGTGACCTTTCCATTTACACTGCAACAAAGACACACACTTGGAATTCACTAGTAAACCATTTTCTGGCTTTCATACAGCTGTTTTAATGGAGTTTGGCACTATTTAAATCAAAAGGGGAAAGATGAAAGCTAATTACAGCCAATATACTAATGCTCAAATAATTTATATTAATAGAAATTAAAAAGAAAGGGGCAAAAAGGAGCTGGTATTACATGGAGTAAGCACATTTTTCTCAACAAATTTAATCATCACTGTGGGATAATTTCTCTGTTGGTCTACGCTGACATTGCATGACTTTTATTAACATGAAAGATACCACTGAATTTATCTCCAGTAGACTGGAAAAATGTACCACATTATTTTTGAACTCAAAGGAAAACAACACAGGTACTCACGGCATACTTAAACATCTGAACCATACAGCTAAAACCCTCCCAAATCTTTGTATGGCTCCCCACTGTGCTAAATACTGTATCCCTGGATAAAAACTGACTTGAGTAAGGAGCGAATTGTCAAATTCTGAAGAAGGTGCTCTTTGACATGAAAACTGCCTTTTTTCCTAAACTCCTGGCCCCAGGAGCCATCTCTCCCAAGGGCGCAGCGGGTGCAAGATTGATGTCCAAGGTCTGTGGCTACAGCCGATCCTGTGGGATGCCTGGACACTCTGGAACTGCCAAGGGGCTGAGAATAAACCCCGCACCGGGAACGCTTCGGTCCTCTACCCATCACCAGCCAGGGCAGGAACCTCACTCACACTTTGCCTCTGACTGTCTCAATGAGGGACAGTTTCAAGGGAGTCAGTCTGCCTCAGTGGTTCATCATACCAGCAGATGTTAAGAAATGGGCAGTCTGGGTTTATTACAGAGCGGTACCTTTCCACAAAATTCTTATCCCTATATAATAGTTGCTATAATCAAAACATTTTATTATGAAGCTTACAAAGGTACTTTTTGGGATTTGGGTTTTTTCAGGATGCACAGACGGAGGTCTGTTGAAAATGTGTGTGCCATGTCACAGGTTCTGATGAAGAAATGTTTCAAATTCTGCTAATCTTTGTTTGCAGTCAGATGGTCTGTTCTTAAATGATTTGAAATAAGAATTATTACAATGACATGAAAGGAATGTGCTAATTATCACAGTTCACTCCAGACAAGCCTCCATTTTTCCAAATATAGAAGAAAATTCTGGGTAACTGAAAAACTGAGATAAGTTTCCATAATAATTTACATTAAGAATTCACCATCTAATTTTCAGACTTATAAATTCAACAACATTGACTGTTATTCTTCTTATAGTCTTTATACAAACCTACCTCTGAGGACACATACTTTGATGAAAAGACATTTTCTTTCTTCCAAGTACCTATTTCTAATGAATATTGTTCATTATTAGTAAGCAAAATGTTTATAAAAAAGGTCACTGTGCTATTCCACAGGCCAGATTCCACATTTTTTTTAATGACAATCTTCTTTAGCCAAAATCATTTTTTAAAAAACAGATTTACTACAAGGAACAATTTATTAAAGACAGGAGACTCTTACTCAGAAAACCAACTATGAACCATGTACTGAAATGATGTTGTGTTTCCCTTCCCTTCATTCTCTCTCTTTGTGTTGTTGAGTTCATTTAGGGCTTGATTATGCAAGTCAGTGACAAAGCTGCCCCTTGACTTCTGTGTTACAAAATCCAGCCTCATTGAATTTCCTGTTTGTATTTCTAGCCTTGTTGGTATCCCTGTCATGAGGCCTGCAAACACGTCCAGTACTGGCTGCAGGCTTTCAAGAAGAAGGTCAGTGTTCTTTTAGGATCACGAAATGATCATGAGTGAATCATGAATCAAGACAGAAAACATGAGGGGAATGTTCTCCTGAAAGATAAGAAACCACATAACTTCTGCAACACAAGCCAAATGACTCATCCCAAAAAGGAGCACCATTTTTCTTACCTTGGAATGGCAGCCTGCAGATTTCCAAGTGGCAGTCCTGGTTCTCACTCAACATTGATTAACTCAGGACAGCATGAAGTGTTTATATTTTATAGCTAAGACCAGGCCAAATATTTGTTGTCATCTGCTTAAATAAAAAGATGTCTTTCCAGACCGATTGTCTATATTTAAAGAACATGTTGCAAGACCCAATGTATTGTGAATTTCACTGATTGGACTGAATTATTTATGTGAATTTGTTTAACGGCACTTCTTAGAAGGTAAAGCTCACATGCCAAAGAGTTAGGCTAATGGTGGTTATTACTGATTTATTTCTTTTCAACCCTATGGAGAAGTCAAGGAACTAGTAATTACTTTTGTCTTCTTAGGATCTGTATTTGCCATCCGTGTCTTGAGGAGTTTCATGCAAGGTTTTCTTGTTGCACTGTTTGAAATACAGTTTGTTCTTTCTTAACCTTGCTTTCTTTCCCAGGACATATTTAAACTGAAGTTGTTCAAATCTTGTAGTACGTAGCCAGAAATTTTAAAAGATTTAAAATTCTGTTGTCCTAAAGTATTACCTACCCATCCTTGGGGTAAAATAAAAATTGCCTTCTCTTGAGCAAATCTTTTATTTGGATTGCACATTAACCCTTTAAATGCTTTAAAAATGATATTTATCTTTTCCATTACTAAAGCAAAATTTAACTTCAGATTAAAAATCCCAGTATTACACATTTTGAAGATGAAAAAATTTCCATCTTCCTTTTAGGATAATATAGAGTGGGGTTCTAAAGGAATCTAAAGCCAAACAAAAATTATTGAAACTCCAAAAAACTATAAGAAACAACGTGAGAAAAAAAGAACTGTATTTCCTTGATCTATGTCGTAACACTCTAGAGCTCTTTAAAAGAAGGTTCCAGGAATTATGTTAATGTAATGTTGTGCTGTCTATTACACAGAAGAGAATCTGTTATCTGAAAGCAACAAATCCAATGAATTTGAATTGCAGGGTGATAGCTGAGATAGACATGACAGAAACATCTCCCTAATAAGAGGTGGTAAGATTCTAGAGTAGATTCCAGGGGATGTTATTCCAGGGACATTTGGGAATCTTTGAAACTGAAGATTTATAAAAATAAGTTAGACAAAAATCTGCCTTTATGTTTGTCTCTTCAGGATAAAGGGACCTTGTTGCACCTCTTGCAGCTCTTTCTTGCACTAAGATTAGTATGAAACAGAAAGAGTTGTCACTATCCAAAACAGGTTATTATCTAAAGCCATTGCTAGGTCTTTGGAAGAATACTTTAAATATTCTTTATAGAGCATCTAGATAGATTTCAAGGTTTTTAGAAATACAGCTCTGTGTTAGGCTTATTCTTCTCATTTAATAATTGTTGATAAGCTTTTGAAAGTAACTGGGAAGAAGTTCAATAGTTCTCCTGGATGATTTTTAAATCAGGGTGCTTCTCTGTCCGCAACCCCCTTGTATTTTGCTTTTCAATATCCTTTCTCCTTAATCCCCTGCTCTGCAGTTATTTGTATTTTCAGAACTTGAAATCCTCTCAGACATTTGGATGAACTTTGGTAATTCATACCAAAAAAAATCTCAAAAAATAGTAAACAAAATCTCTTTTACTTATGAGGCAAACTCATGTTTTCTCGAGTTTTACATAGGGTTAAGAACATCTTCTTAAACTCTGCAGATCTTCTAAAACCAGTAATTAATGCTTTAAATATGCTCAGCCCGTCTCCAACGTGGCTCCTAGGAAAACATTTTGTTTTAAAAATTGGATGCAACATACATTCTTAGTATTTGATGAGGGGGAAAAATAACCAATTTTTTACAATATTTAAAATAGTCTCATAAGGCAAGTACTATATGTAGTAGAAATTGTCAAGCATTTATTAAGATCTTTGGATTTTTGTTATACTGCAATGTTAATATTTTGTATTTGATTGCTTATAATTTGAACAAGGCAACAAAGTGACTGGAGTGAGCAATAAATCCCTTCCTATGGGTAGTGGGTTAACATTTGGAGTTGCTGTGACATTCTGATCTCCAGTTGCACAGCATGAGAAAGACAACAGAGACAGGCAGAACAATGTATACAATCTGCAAGCAACTACTGAATCATGGAATTGTTTTTGGTTGGAAAAATCATCGAGTCCAACCATTAACCTAACACTGCCAAGTCCACCACTAAACCATGTTCCTAGTGCCACACCTACCCATCTTTTAAATACCTCCAGGATGGTGACTCCACCATTTCCCTGGGCAGCTTGTTCCAATGCTTGATAGTCCTTTCAATGAAGACATTATTCTTAATATCCATCCTAAACCTTCCAGGTGCAACTTGAGTCTGTTTTCTCTCATCCTATAGCCTGTGACTTGGAAGAAGAGATGCCCACTCCTCTACAACCTCCTTTCAGGTAGTTGTAGAGGGCGATAAGGTCTCCCTTGAGCTTCCTTTTCCCCAGGCTAAACAGCCGCAGTTCCCTCAGGTGCTCATCACAGGATTTGTTCTCTAGACCCTTCACCAGCTTTCTTTGGACACACTCCAGCACTTCAACCATCTGCTGATTCACATCTACAACTCCCTCTGGGTAGAGAATCAGAGGGTGTTTTGTGGTGTTAGCTCATCACCATGGTGAGCTCTGTCTGGTCTGCAGAGGGTGAGTTATCCACTTCACCTCTTCTGCCTTTCCATGGGCCCTCCCCTGTGTGAGACATTTGAAAAGCAACTCTGGTGCACTGCACAGCCTACTGTCAAAACTGCTTTGAGCTAAAACACTGGAGTCCATACATGTTCTGCTCCTATGCATCCCCTGCCTGGCTGTTTCTAACTGATCTGCCTTGGTGTTGCTGTGGTGGCAGTGGGTGCAATTAAGGGGAGAAGTGGGGTGGGATACAGGGGGAGTAGAGCTGCCCCATAAAGACTGGGGGCACAGGGAGGGACCACAGCAGCCACACCTTGAAAACCCTGGGCGGAGTTCATCGGCACACATGCAAGTCGTCACAGGAAGAAGTAGGCAAGGACTAATTTTGCTTTTGTTGTGGTTTTTTGATTTTTTTTTTTTTTTTTTTTCCCCCAACTAGCCAGGTGACAACCTTATTCTTCTGCCAATTTGCAAAGCTGGATTGAGGAACCAGCTGAGATCTCTCAGCCAGAAAGCCACATTGGCAGCTTTTGGCACCTATTCCTGGCCACTGCTGGTACAGGGAGCACTCTTGAATTGTGAGAGAGGGACTTGATTACAGTAAGCAGCTCTGAGACAACTCCAAATTGCACCAAGAAGTGCCTGGCCCTAGAAACCCTGAAGGTCACCAGAGGGGAGAAGAGAAATATGTTTTTCTCTCTAAAGATTGGGATGCCCTTTTATTCTTCTTTAAAAAAATATTATTTTGTGAAACTATTCTGTATTTGTTTAGTATAATTTCTACTGTCTTTCCTTCATTTCTGAATGCACACATGCACGGCATCTGGCTGTGTATCCACCAGTTCCAAGTTTGACCTTAATTCAGCTTCTTCCATGTGAATGTTGTTACCAACGGCATCTCATGGAAGTTACTGTTTCTATTGCCGCCTTCCTAAAAGAATGGTCACGATGGCAGTATTTACCAAGAGGAAGAGAGGCAACACTGCAAGTTGAACAGATTTCCTAGTTTTATATCTGGATCAAAATAAAATTAACATTTAATACTATGATGTATTTCTGTCTCCTGTCACATACTGTTTTATCTTCTGTGATTTCATCCCCTCTCCTACTGATGCTACACACAAAGAATTTTACTATTAATTGTATTTCTCTCTCAATTCCTAAATGCAAGAAACTTTAATTTAACTGAAGTTCTGTATTATTTGATTTTCTCTGTTCAGTAGTTTACTGCAGTTATTCCACTCAGATCAGTAGTTTATTGCTAGTGTTGGGTTGAAAGCTGCCAATTGTGTGTCTGTTTGATGTACAAGCTTTTAA
Organism: Thinocorus orbignyianus; assembly: GCA_013400375.1. Classification (NCBI taxonomy): domain Eukaryota; kingdom Metazoa; phylum Chordata; class Aves; order Ciconiiformes; family Thinocoridae; genus Thinocorus; species Thinocorus orbignyianus. The sequence continues at coordinate 46,381 of VXBW01003494.1, read as the reverse complement.
AGCCTCCTCAAGGAAGCTGTGTAGGCTTATATAGTCTTTTAGGTTTGACAATTAAAGCTCTAAGGGCCATTTGCACGACAAACTTGCTGCACCAGTGGAAGACATCAACCATCATCTAAGGCAGGACTTAGATCTATATCTATACTGATTAAAGTTTTGATACAGCATCTTTATAAGTCTATCTTCAAACAGTATATATATGATGCACAAAATTGTGTGCTTTGTTTTGAACGCATTCGGAAAGCTGTACACAACTGAGCATTTCTATTTAGACGAAAAGTTAACACTATCTTATGAAAGCACAGATCTTTCCTTCTTTTCCCCAAAGTCTCCGACCTATAAAGACTTATATTCCTATATTTACTTCTTATGAGCCTTTTCCTTCTGGGATCCATAACATTTGTATTGGTTTATTTCAGTGGAAGCCAGATCAGGTCTGTTTACTCATCTTCATGGCTTGCACTTCTTTTACCCATCTGTTAAATGGTTTGTAAGTGATATATGCCCACCAAACACTGCTTGTGGCAAGCTACATTTCCCTGTTTTACTCTTTCTGATTCTGTGGTTTATTAAAAGCCTTGCACAGCCCAGGGATAGTAACATCAGTGGTTCAGATTAATTCTTTTTGGTCTTTAGCCAAACAACCAGCTAATTTTGTCACTTGGCTAATTTAGTGATGTGCCAGCAAAATTCATAATTACAGCTGAAAGTATTTGTACTACTACTGCTTGGTAAGCTAAGGTGACTTCATGAATACCACGTACTCCTGCCCTTCAGTCCAGAGGAACATATTTAATAAAAGATGTAGAAGTGGAATCTATCATCTATCCATTTAAAACTTACATTGCTTTTGTTTTTCTTAGCAATGCATTAGGTCATATCCTACTCAGAATTACACAGGGAGATGTTTAAGGAAAGGATTTTTTTCCCTGGTTAGGAAATACTGCTTGCAAGCAGACTATTTTAGACAGAATTCAAAAGCCATGCAACTCAATATTTGAGTTAAAGCTCTGTCAGATGAGGGGAGAAAAAGCCTTTACATATGGTGGCCTTACTGAGATGTGATATTCTTCTGCTCTTCACACGAGAAACAAGGAAAGCAATTTCTTATGGAAAGTGCAATTTAAGGTATGTTTTGCTAAGAATCATAGAATCATAGAATGGTTAGAGTTGGAAGGGACCTTAAAGATCATCAAGTTCCAATCCCCCTGCCATGGGCAGCGACACCTCTCCCTAGAGCAGGTTGCTCAAAGCCCCATCCAGCCTGGCCTTAAACACTTCCAGGGATGGGGCATCCACAACTTCTCTTGGCAACCTGTTTCAGTGCCTTACCACCCTCACAGTAAAGAACTTCTTCCTGATACCTAATCTAAATCTCTCCTTTTCCAATTAAAAATCATTCCCCCTTGTCCTATCACTAGACTTATTGATAAAGAGTCCCTCTCCAGCTCTCCTGTAGCTCCCTTCAGATACTGAAAGGCTGCTATCAGGTCTCCCCGGAGCCTTCTCTTCTCCAGGCTGAACAGCCCCAGCTCCCTCAGCCTGTCCTCATAGGAGAGGTGCTCTATCCCTCTAATCATCTTTGTGGCCCTAAGCTTCTCTGTATTTTTAAATGGGTAAGAGTTTCTAATAAAATCTTCCACCAAAACAAAGAAATGCAATTTCCATATGGATTTTTTTTTTTTTTAAGATAGTATTTAAAAGGCCACAAGCCTTTATTAACCTTATTAATAGCAGTGTCTGTTTTACGTCAGGTTCACCAACATTAAACTACTTAAAACAGAGTAAACAGGCCAGTGTCTGGTGAGGTTTTTCTCTTCTTTGCAACTCTGTGGATGATCATTCCTCTTTGCCCTTCTTACTAAGTACAAGTCTAAAAGACAGACAGGCACAAACAGAAGAGTGTCTGGGGAGGAGGGACTGGTGGGGAAAACTGGGCAGCACAGAGCAGGAAAGTGCAGTTCCTCAGGCTGAAGCCAGGAGCAGCAGGTCTGGTACAGAATTAATCCCTGAACACTGCTGCTGCCTCTGGAAGTGTATGACAGTGCTAAGGGCTGTGCGTGTTCACAGGCTGCTTCCCCAGTTGCTTTGGGATTAAAACCTTGCTCCAAAATACATGAAATGCTCAAGCGCACTATGTCCGTGTCTGCAAAGGGCACCAGTGGCTTGTGCTGGTCTGCCTGGGGGAGCTGGAAAGCATCACTCCTTTGCCTGCAACAGGGGGTGCAGAGCAGAGAGACCTTGCAGCCTTTCAGGGGTCTGGCAGGCTGTTATGGGGAGGGAGAGGAGAGGTAAGAAAGGCCTTACAGAAGAGAGAAGTGGAAATAAGGACTGTTGAAGGATTACAGAGGAGGGTAGAAAAGCTCTTAGTGTGTGAAAAGGAAGAGCTCCAACTTGTTTGTATTGCTGACTCTGATCTGACTTGGAAGCTTAGCTGTCATTATGAGAATTGGATCAGAAACAATTTTGGAAGATGATGATATTTACTTGCCAAGCCAATCCCTATCACTTATTCTGAGTGCCAGCTCCCTCAGCTCTCAGAAATAGCCTTCTCTCATTTTCTTTAGGCTGGAAGCAAATACTGATTCAATGGGAGTTGTGGGTTCTCAGCACTTTTCGTGGCTAAGTATTAGATGCATGCTGAACTTAAAAACTGACACATAAATCAAGCTGGTTTGTTTCGGTATTCTGCCTTCTCTAGAAAACAAATTGTTGTAATACAAAATTGCACTTCTCACTTTGATAGCTTATTTTAGTTACCCATGCTGATGCGCTGGGTAGTTGAAGTAGGCAGAATTTGACACTGAGGTTTTCTGACACATCACTCCTGGTGGAGCTGTGATTGAAGTGACACAATGGTCTCATTGAGGGTGCGCAGACTTCACACAGACTGCTTATGAGCACAGGTACAGAGAGATTTTCAACAACACCAGAAGCATTCATCCTCTCTCAGCCCAGTCTCGTGAACTTCTCTTTCTGATTCTGCCAATTAACAGTGCTACCTGTGTGTCTCTACATGCTCATCACTAGAGATTTAGATTTTCATCACCATAACAGTGGTGTAACTGTAAAATGATTACATAAATCCCGTGGAACCTTTATCACAATGGTTTGTACTGCTGTCATGTAACTCTGCACTTGGTGCAAAGAAGACTAAATACTGAAGTAACAGGAAACAAACCTGAGAATGGAATGGACGTTTTAACTCAGTTACTCACCAGATGTATTATGTCCTGAAGTTTTGTATTATTCATATTACCTGTTCATCTACGGCAGCACGTGACTATTTATGTATGATCATAATTCTGTCTGTGATCAGTGGAATTTATTGGATATTATTGGTAGGAAATCAGGATATAATCTGAGAGACTGCTGGTCAGATGATGTGCATCACAAGTCTCAAAAGGTAGCGGGATATAAGTCATAATAATTTACTAAAGAATGTGTTTAGTCCTAAAAGGTATTTCAGTCTTTAATCTTAAGTACACATTTTAGTGCTTAGCCCTACCATCTTCAATAGTCAAGTCATGTACTTAAACAAATGCCTTGATCGGTGCAGTCCCACGCTACGTTAGGTGTTTGAACTAATCACAGTTACTTCAGTTAAATTACTGCACTGTGTAAATGGCAGTCACCTTTATAAACATAACGAACATGCTAAGCAATACATATTTGAAAGGATAACTTGCTAGAAAACACAGTCCATGGGACAACTTGTGAATGAAGCCTCACACTTCTATAACATACACACTGTTGCTTTTGTTTTTCATTCATGTTCCCCAAAAGTACACTCTGTGTATTGGATAGCATAAATATACACCTGGAAGTGGCACTTGTCCAGATGTAAAGGAAAATAAGAAAAAGGGAGAGAAAAAAACTCCCATTAGACTCAGTGTAAAGTAGTCTTGAGGATGTTTATCTTGCTTCTATTCCCTCCCATTTTTTTTCTTTTCCAAATTTTAATGTTGTGTTTCCTTTCCTTCTGTTGTATTCATTTGTATTCCATGCCACCTGTTCTCTATCTATTTTCTTCCCAGGTCAGTATCCTGACCCTGCAGCAGTATCTCACGAAACCTGATAGAAATCAAAAGAACCTTATGAAAACCAAAAGACAAACTTTGTGGACCCATTTTGAGGTTTGGGCTGACAGTGCCAGTTGTACTTCAAGATTTTCTTTTTCAACTTTTCCTTAATCTCTCACCTCCTTTACTGGTTTTTTTTTTTTTCCCTCCCATTTTTCCTGTTCTTTTTCAGTCTTGTCATCCTGTCTCCTAGCTTCTTGATTATTTCATCTTTCCTTTTTCTTTCTTCCCTCTGCTCTGATGCCTTTCATCCCTCCTAAGCCGTCTTGCAGCTCCACAGTCCAATTCTACCCCTCACTGTTCAAGCCCTACTCCATCACTAACCTCTTTCTCATCTTGCTTTCACAGTCTCTTTGACTCTACCAACTCACTTAACTTTCAATATTTCCTTGCCCTCACTCTGTCAACCTTCATCCTTCAGCCAGTATGCATCACTCAGTATACAGGTTAACAGACAGCATCTATAGTGGCTAATTGTGACAGAGAGCATGCATTTCCTAGTCACAGTGACTGTAATGTTTTCCACTGCAAAATTCACAATAGAGGCTCTGTTAGAGAGAGTGGAAGAGTGCATTGGTCTGTTCGGTTTTCCTTAACAAAACAATCTAATTTGATATTTCTGATAAATGATGGGAAGATAAAACACGCAAGTACTTTATGGCAATCAAAGACTTTACTCGCATGTGAAAACCAGAGATGTGTACAGCTGTAATCCTGCTTTACTTAGACCATAACCTTCATCTAGTCTAACAATGAACCGACACAAAACCACTTTCTACTGGAAAGTTTGTGAATAGAGAAAAGACAAGAAATCAAAGAAGAGAAGAGGATATAAATACAACACTAAAAAACCCAATAGAGTAATTTATAGATACCTGTCTATTGTTTGCAAAAGGATCATCTAGATAGGAACAGAGGGAAAGGAAAAGCAAATTAACGTGGAACTTCAAAGGGAAGCACAAGGAAAAACCTGAGGGATGACAAAAGAGAGGTGCTACTCCTGCAGAAAGGGAAGGAGGACAGCACCCTTCCAGTAACTGAAGGTTCACTTAATCAGCTACCCCTAACTGAAAGAGGCCAAGACTCAGGACTAAATTAGCATATCCAACCACCAGATGGGGGCTATAATATCAGTTGTAAGTGCCGGTGTGTCCAGAGACACCAGAGCCATCCAACCCAGCAGGCAGTGGGGACCGACACACTGATCCTCACAGTTTTACCTGCTTACTGAGGGCATGACTACAATTCTACATAGCCTTCCTAGTACATGCAAGTATCAAGACAGTGTTTGCATGGCAGGAAAACACTACTGCAGTGACCGAAGGTCCTGACACAGCTGGACAGAAAGTATCGTCACTCTCAGAAAAAGAAACCAAAGTTGCAGCTCCAGATTTGATGAAGTTAGTAATACCTAGTTAACATTAGGACTGTACTGCAGGGAACAGCACTAGAGAGGCATCATCAGTCCTGAGCTATCCCATGTGCCCTTCTAGCTGCTATACTACATATATACTATATATATATAGTAGAAGAAGCATTGTTTTGTAGGTATGCAAGTTGTCACTTCATTGTCTTGGCAATGGCCAATCCTGTTAATACCACCAACCCAGTTCAATTTCCTCTACCACTTCAAGTGGCTACGGTATTCTTCATTTTCTATCTTAAATTGTTAGGTAGCAGTGATATGTACCGTTAAACTGTTGTCACATCTCATCCCAAAGGTGCTGGTATTTCACCGACTGATAGAGTGTGATCCTTTAATTTAAAACTTACGGGACAGATATTGATAGCACTTTATCCCATAAGGAAATCTACCACTCAGAGGAAGATACTGTTAATTATAAATAAAATTATCAGGATCTGGCCCAGATAGTATTGAAGTAAAACATGTCAGTATACAAAAATGTAAGTTTTATTATCAGTTTTGCTATGTAGGTATTGACAGGTTGCAGACTTGACAAGAGAAAAGAATTACAGAGTAGGTGATACTAGTACTACAGAGGTGGAGGGAAGAAGGCTGTCTTCAGGTAGAATCTTTATGTTGTTGGAAGAGATATAGCCTTCAAAATGATAGAAAATAATTGACTAATAAAGAGCTATAGTACTGACCTAAGCTGCAGAATGAAACAATTATTTGTACGTAGCTCCTCGTCTTTAGAATCTTAAATTCTATTTGTTGTTCCTTCATCTTTCCCTTGATCTCTTTGAAGACTTTTCCCTATATATTTAACAAGTATTTTTTGTTTGTTTTCTCTGCCCCCTACCCCCGCTCTCCCCCTAGTGCTTTATCTATGATACTTCTCTGTAACTCGCCTCTATGCCGTTGTTACCGTACTGACTGTAACATCACATCATGGACCAGATCATTACAACCATCTGTTATCCAGCACAGCTGACATATTAACCTACAAATGCCCCCCTTTCTCTCCATTATTCTCACAGGTCAGTATGGTTCATTGGTATCCCGTGATAGATGATGCAACAGGAGAGGAGATTAGAGCATCAGTGGCAGGAGACTGACTCTCAATCTGATCAGTTCAGGCAGAAGGGATTTCATGTGATCCAAAGATGCAGCTGTAGTATAAAACAAGAGATACTTCTTCATGTCCGTCACAGTGAGTGCAAAATCCCAAATGAGCAGAGACACTGTGGGCAGTTGCTCATTTAATTAACCTGCCCTGACTTTATCAGGTTCCAGGGTCTAACATCATTTGATAGAGCTTTCACTCTGCTTCTTAGATGAGATCACCCATTCTGGAGACAGTCTGTGTGGCTTTCTATATACTGCATTTCATGTGTGAACCCAGATGCATCTCATCTCCAAATAGCCTGCATGCTCCTGTGTATCCAGAGTGCAGCAATGGAAAAAGCTTGAGATTTTTCTATATATTGCTCCAGCTGCAACCCTGGTAAGTCTGTGCTCCCGAATGTGCCAAATATGTCCAGGTGTGCCCAAACAGGCTACGGTGCCTCAAGCACGTGGTGGTGAACATGGGGGCTAGGCAGGTGGTGAAGTGCTAGAGGTACAGCCACCAGTCCTACAGCCTAAGTGATATAATGGAGGATAATTGCAGCTTCAGATTCATAACCTTTTTTTACAGGGACTTTATATAATTGTAAGATTCACATGTATACACCTCTCCCTCTAATATTAAATGGGAAGTTTCCTATTTTGTCAAGTTAACAGCTTATGCTCTGAAACTCCTTTTTGGTGTTACGAAATAAAGCACAAGAGCCAGTTAAGTTCCTTCCCAATCACTACGGAAAAACTTAAACAATTCTGAGTGGATGCAGCAACACAGATAATTTCCTATGCCTACACACCTATGGAAGTCTTAGTTAATGTTTCTGATGTATACTGTACTCATATTGTGTCTTTTAAAATTGACTCTACTGCAAGTAACATAGATCGGTATTGTAGTTGATACTTGCATGAGACAGCTTTTTCTTCTCTATTTTCATTATTAGAAAAAAGGAAAATAAGACAGTTGAACAAAGAATACAAAGTGGATAATTTAGCCTATAAATTTTACCCTAATTTATCTTAATTTTCTGCTTTTAGAATACTGGCAAGAAGATAATGATTTCCTGAGTGTATTCATTGTCATCTCTCTGGATCATTTCTTAGAGTATTTAAAATTCACTATTTGAGCTGCACAGTTTAGTTGCCACTGGTCATTCAAATCACACGGCCTTGTATCTGTTCTCTGACCTGCAGAAGAACAAACAAAGCCAAAATATGTGGAAATGTCAAAAATCTAGATCCGTACATGGTTGTGCCAACTTAGTAAGTTCTTCGTACTGCAACTTATCAAAATAACATTTCTATAACAATGATAGTTAACAACATGAGAGCCTAAAAATGGGATCCAAAGCATATTAGTTTTTGAAGAAGTATTCACTGAAAGTAATTTTCAATATTCCCTCAAATTAAGATAACTAACCATCATATTGAAAAGAGAGCTTTAGCTCTGGCTAAGGATGTTCTGTGATAAAGGTAATCACTGTACCTGATTGCCAACCACATACTAATTTTCCCCAATGATTGATTAATAAACTAAATATGGATTACAGACTGTTCAGAAGGTTTGAGGTGGAGACAAATTATGGTTTTTGTTGCTGCCCAAAAAACATTACATAGATCACAATAGATGTTGGAAAATTTCCAGTCAGCCTTTTTTGTATTGTGCTATGCTTTGTTAGACACCAATACTTTAACCCTCGCAAAGAGAAAACAAAATGCCGAGTTATGTGAACACAGGACTACATTAAGAAACAAAAAGGTGATACATTCATAAAAGCTACAGAGAAAATCTTAAATCTAAAATCTGAATAATACAATTTTGGGCTCATTGATTTTAATGGGCTTTAGATCAGGCAATTATTTCTGTTGCAATTACAATATCTATATTATTTATTCATTTTTACAATCATGACAGTGAGTTACTGTTTGATAAGTGTTTCTAATTTTAAGGGAAAAAATATGTCATTAATTAAAGGTTATTCCTTGGCATTAATTTTATAAAGTGTGCTGTAGAACTCTTTTACAAATTAAGAAAGAAAATCTATGCCAACAGAGTGAAGAACTTGTTATGAGTTAACAACCCTGTCTAAAGACAAATAGAAGACATCTCCAACTTCCTGTTTAATTTTGACTCTGTACTGATCAACCTTTTCTTAACAGCGCCATCTCAGCAATGTGCTCATCTAAAAATAACTTTCCGCTTCACTGCAATCCAGATTTTCTGGCTCTAACAAATAATTTTTCTGTGTCAGGCTGATAGTACAAAGGACTAGTATAAAACCATTCACCTCTTTGTCAACCACTTTGGCTGACAATAATTGGAAGAGATATTTTTCTTTTCTTTTAGCTTTTTTTTTTTTTATTGTTAGCTGAATTTATAATGGTTGGAATTTCAACCACCTGATTTACTTTTGTGAATGCAGTTGAAACCCATTTAATCCCATAACTTCTCTAAGCAAATAGCAGTGCATCTTTCCCCCACCTGAGAACCACTAAGTGAAATGCTTAATGCAAGTTAAAATGACAACAACAACAAAAAACCCCTCAAACCAAACCAGAACAAAGAACTTGAAGACTTTTGCTTTTAGAAATATTAATAGCAGAGAAAGTATCAGAAAAATTTGAAGGCAACTTTAGTACTGTTCCTAGTCTTATTACTATATCTGTTTGGCAGGAGAAAAGATATGGACATAAAATATTAACTGGATAACAGTAATTTTGTCATAACAACTCCCAAAGGTAGGATTTGGGTCAATTTGTCCCAGATCCATTGATCCTAGTTACGGACTTCCATAAAGGAGGATAAGCAAATTACAGGTTCAAATAGTGTTTAAAATTTGTGATGTCTTGACAGCTGGATGACAATGAAAAGTGCCTGTTACTACAAGTAATAGGCAGTTATCCATGTTAATTTAAGTAATACGGGAGCGTTGGTTTAAGTAATAGGAAGATATAGCCATTTGGGCTTGTTTTAAGGATGATTACAAAGAAAATACTACATGTGGAAGCCTCCTGTTCCTTTGGGTCTGGTGATTCTTCAACTCCAATGGTAGAACCATTTCTACTACTGTACTATTGTATTTCCCCAGTATACAGAGGGGAATATCCTTTTTTCCGAGCTTCACAGTCTATCTATTTGAAAGTATAGAGTACATAAGACAGTGTGGAAGAAGTACCTTTCGGTAACCAAAGAAAAATCCCTGGCAGTAGAAAGAGAACTCAAAGTCTAGGGTTTTAAGGAGCTTTTACCCAGGTTATTAAAAAGAAAAAAAAATCAAACAATAAATAGAGAAAATACACTTTTTGGGGGAAGACTGATGGCATCTAGGAAAGTTACTAAGAGTGACAACACATTTCTTACGGAGAAGTAAACTAAATACAGAGAACAATGAGTACACCAGGCGTCTGTGTGTTCACACTAACATAGTTTAGCCACAAATATGAGACATTTTTCTGCTGTTCCTTGTGCACATAAACAGAGATGCATTTATGCATGTATTTTTCTACACATACTCTTAAAGCTTAGTCTCAAGGATGGAGAAGGCGTTAAACAAATTGACGTTTATTTACAGTCTTGAGAAACTTCGCATGGTTTTAATCACCACTGACTTCAATAATCCATAAAATACCCTGAAAGTTACTAATTTTCTCCTTCTCAGACGAAATTACACAGAAAAAGACGAAGAAATATAACGTACAGTATAAAGCACATATTCTCTCAGCCTGAATAGACAGGGTAACTTTCCTCCAGAACTAGTGAACTAGAAATTCTGATTTATTGATCTTTGAGGTCAAATGTAGATATTTTTGGTTGGCTGGTTCGTTTTTGTTTTGCTTGTTTCATTTTACATTGCCCTTTTGAATTCTTGGAAGCTAAGGTCAAAGCATTAATGCATTAATTCAGTATTAAAGGGCTCCTTTTACATCTTTCTGAGTATCCTCCAAAGATGACATCCTGTTTAATATCTGTATCCATCCTCTCTGAAAAATGTCATGTTGGAACTTGAAACTACCATATGATAGCACACAGCTGCCATCCTGTTATTCACTTTAGAAGAGTTTTACTAGGAAAGGATAAGAGGGAGAAAACCCTGAAGGGGAGAGAGATAAGTTCACTTTCTTGAAAAAAAAAAAGTCCTTTATTAAAGACTCAAGCTTCAACGAATCTGATTGAATTAAACTGGAGAAGTGTGAACAACACTATTTTTTATGGCTTGCAGCAATTTCTAACTGAAAGGTAGGTATCAAGTATAATAGGCTTATATCTGATATTCTGGCTTTTTTCACACCAAAGACTTAATTTTGAGGACTTGTAATTTTGAGCTCCCTTTTCCTATAATTTTAGCTTTTCATGCCCAAATCACTATGTCCTTTCAGAATAGTTGCATGGCATTACTGTATTTTAGGTACAGTACTAAATAAAAGCATTATTACTGTTTTACAGTTGGTAAACCAAAATGCTGTCCATGTTTCCAAAATGCTCAGTTCTCTTTAGTGCATGATTTGCAAAATTTTCCACAAAAAGAAGAAACCTCTTGACGCGAGACTTTTATTTCAGTAAAACTTAACTGAATACATCTTAATGTTTATATTTTGTGTTTGTTTATACACATATATTTATTTATATACACCATGAACACTCATAGATTTATAAATCAACAGTATTTTGACTCTACTCTGATTCCCAGACAACTGCTTTAGATTGAAAAATGCCACTTGATATATCTTTGGTTGAAACCTATCCTTGTGCGATGGTCTACAAACTACTTGAGGCCCACTTATCTCAGGGTTTAAGCAGCACTTCAGTGATGCATAGCCTTGTACTGATAGAATTTTACCTGTAAGGAGCATCCCACTTGTTTCGTTTTGATAGTTTTAACTGTGCAGTAGGACTATAAGTGCTTTGTAAAATAATACTGTAAAATTTGATGTTTCCCTCCCTCTCAGTTATATATATTCTTATTGAGTGGATATTTTTTTCCTACATAAAAAAAAAAAAAAAAAAGAAAAGAAAAGAAAGGGGGGGGAGAGAGGATTCTAAAGCAAAACAGAGCCTTTTTTTCTTTATATTACCACTAGTGCTGATAGTACAAATTTCGTGATGAGAAGTGAGGTGCAATCTGATGTGCAAAAAAGAGAATCAACTTCACTCTTCCTTAATCATACTATTGTGCATCCTTGACAGCAGTAAAATCGTGTCATTTTTCAGGAAATGTACAAGTATAGGAACATTCTGAAAAATGGTTTTGGTGCACACAAATTTATAATCACCATAGCTGGGCATACCACTTGGAAAACAGGCTAGGTTTCTTTTCCTCAGAAAAACAAACCAGCTCTTGTCTATTACACAGTGGAGTCAGTGGAAGTCCTCCCATCAACTTCAAAGAAAACTGAATAGAGCCTGCAGTACACAGGCTAAAAGAAGATGAAATAAGATTAGAGAAATGCATGTGAAAAGGCACTAATTGAAGTACAGAGGCACTGAGAAGAAAGGATTAAACAGATTATAAGTCCTATGTATAAGGAATTGCTTCATGCACAATCATGAGTCACTCAAACCTAATTGCTGTGCTGTGCAGGGGCTTCTCTTCCATGGTGCTGAATGGAGAACTCTCAAGACAAAGCAAGCAAGTTCTTCACCAGATTTCTTGGCCCTGAATAATGCCTGCACACCATGCTCCAGACTGATATAAAAGGAATCTTGTTGAAGTGAACTTAACATGTCAGAATTTATTCCCATAAACATAAGACAAAGAGTTCCAAGTCCAGATAAGCAGTTTCATTATGTATATAACTTCCCATTTAATGATCTATTAACTTCTACAGTTTTTCTTCACTCTGAATATCTAGATATCAATAAAATGTCTTGTACTAGTTCCAAAATTCTGGGACATGTTAATAATTGTGGGCACAGGATCTTGATGAAAGTAGGTTTCAGAAGTTGACAGTGTGGGATATATTTGAGAAACTGTCCAGGACACCTCAATACTTAAGAGATTCATTGCAGGAAATAATTTCATGGAAGTCTAGATGAATACTATTCTAAGAAATATCAGCTACTAAAGCTAAGTAAATGACCTGGTAAACAGTGAAATCTAAATGCTATGTATATGTGCATATACACACCTGCAGAGTAGATAAGCAATATTTATTCACACTGGTATATATGTTTTAGATAAACTGAAATAAATGTCCCATGTCAATTACAGATTTACAGATATTGCATTTATTTAAGATGAATTTTTGCAAATCATGCAGTATGAGAACACAAAATCATGCATATAGAGAACCCAGAGCAGAAAATACCTAAAGCATAATTTATTTCAGCCCGTTTCATAAAAGCCAGAAAGTAAAGATAAGGTAAGTTCATTTATTCTTAGGACTACAATGCTGCTGCTGGTATCACACTTATCAGAAAGACTATCAGAAAGTCAGATCCTGATAATATACCCCCAAAAACCATAGCATATTAATAATTTCCATAGTGGGTAGTAGTAAACAGATTTTTACACTCTGTGACTTTCACAGTTATTTATTGGTTTTGCTTGACAATATTTCCTTGATTTGGACAAGTATGAGACTAGAACGCAATCAAGAAACATAAGGAGCAAGTATCTAGAGTCTGGCTCAGGTTTAGGTCACTGTGGTAGATAACGATGGTTCAAATGTTATGGAAGACTAGAATAATCAATTGTACCACCAGAAAACAGACTCATAAATTGACCATCTGGAAGTGTTATTACATTGTGTGTCTGAATTATTCCCCTACGCTTAGCACAAATCTTCAAAGAGTGCCAATTTAAATACACAGAGGGTAAAAACTGAATTCCACGAACAATTGGAAGGCCTCCTCTCCAGTACTGTACTGAAGAATCTTAGTAAGAAGACAGTATTTTGATGAGACTATTTCTTATGCCATGAAGATGAAAGCAAGTGATTGCCCCTATATACTATGCTGCTTACCTGTAAAAGGAAAAGCCTCTGCTATGTTTTACAACCCGTGTATATTTAGTTTTGCCCATAGTTAACAACCAGCCTGTGCAAGGTGTAATTGCACACACCTTCAGCTGCCACAGCTAAAGATGGTGACTTAGTAAGTCTTTCCGAAGCTACAAATTACGACTGCTCAGCCAGGCCATTAGCCAGAATGCATCACTGCATACGTGTGCTGACTGTGAGGTTATACCGGAGCCTGCCATTAGCCAGGTTATAGGGCTTTCCTTCAGAGTTGTATAAAGGAGTTTCTGGAATTTATTCTTTCAATTTTTAAATCAAATACCCCTCAACACAAGGCAAGCTTACATACAGTTGCCAGAGACAGTGTGTGAGCATGTACACAACGTCAATTCTCCAGCCTTCCTTTAGGGGTCATAAAGAAGGCAGACTGAGCAGCAACAAATTCTCTGGAGACTTTCCCTTTATAGGTGGGAAAAATGAATGGAACACACTTAGCGTTAGGGAATATCTGCTTCAAATTTTATATTTATTACAGGAACTTCCCATAATTCCTCTGGAGAAAGCTGCAGGTACAGTGGTACCTCTAAATGTGAACAGAGATGTTGGGGCAGGCAGCTCCCTTTATGCCTGGAATAAGCATCTCTGTAAATACTTGGAGATCACTATCCAAATGCTCCTAATACATTCATTTTGTGTAAATGAAGGTTAAAATCTACCGAGTGAATCAATATTTCTACCACAGTACTTCTGAAAGTGCAGTGGTTGTTGAGTGAGGCTGGAGAGGCTAAGAAAGAAGTACGCAGCAGAAACTGCTGCCTCACAATTTTCACGCTTGCCCTCCAGAAGGGTTATGGAAGTCAGTCCATTCTCACAGTACAAAACAGATGAATGGGCACCTCGAAAATAAAAGCCACCTCAGACTACTGACAAACTTCAAAACAATTCCAAACTTGCTTGGTGTTCAGAGTGCTGCCGTTCCATTTCTTTTATTTTGGTTGGTGTTTGGGGTATTTTTTTGCTTTTCAACGTGTTTGTGTCTTTGCACTTTCTGTGAGAAGTCAAAAGGAGAAGCAGAAATAATACAATAATGTGAGAAAGGTCAGTCTGCTGACAGTTCCAACCTGATTTTTAAATCAGAGAAGCAAGGGAGGGTTAAGCATTAGGCAAGTACTGGAGTGTGTGGATGTTTCAGACCTTTTCAGTTTGTTTAGCAGAATCTGCAAAATGCAAGAAAGCAGACTAAAACTATTATAATAAAACCATGAACACATGTACACATGTGTTACTCCAGAAAAGGGACTGTGATTTGGGTCTTATTTTCATGTTTCATTTCAGGGGTGATAATTTTAGTAACAAAAAGATACACCCCACACCCAAATCTTGGTCCCAAAAGGCATTCTCCAAAATGTGGCATTCTTCATACATGAATTTGTCTCACTGGGACAAGGTTATAGGTGGCACTTGAAACCAATCCTGTCTTTTCTCTTTACTGGAGAAACAATGCTTACTAGAGAACAATGGTGAAACCTTACTTGGTTTAATTGTATTTTTGGTTGCAAATATACTGGACTCTATACCTGTACTATTTATTCTTTCTAAAGATCCTGAAGAACTAGTTAAGTTCTATAAATTACTCAGGAGTAAGGAAGGAATTTTACCTGTAATGTAAAATTTTGAATATTTTAGATTTCAAGTTAGATTTTACAGGTCTACGTTTTGTCTTACGCATGTTATAAGTCATTTCTGAACAAGCATAAATTGAGGAATATTTTAGTAGAACAAACACGTATTTTGCTACTTGAACTGAAAACAAACCCATCAACTAACTTAAATAAAGAATAAAGAATTCAACTTTATAAGCCACTAGCATAGGGTATTTTTGGTGAAAACTTTTCAGATTTTGTGTAACCAAGCCAAGTGTTGAGTGAGCAAGCTCCAGAAATAAAGTTTTTGCCTGTATAAAAGCAGGGGTTTCTGCTTGATTCCCTAAATAATCCCAGTCTAAGGAGTCCTTTAAAAAAAAGCATCTACAATGAAAAAGCGTTGGGTAAAGAAATCAACACTGAAATAGGTGCATGGGAGAGTGTAGGAGAACAGTGTGTATGGAGACGGATAATTGTTAGCCTCCCTACACTTTACTGAACAGATTTTACTAACCTAAAAATGTCCCATTTAATTCATGGTGTGCAAAGCAGAACAAACCAAGAAAGACTGTTTCACAGACGTGATTTCGTATATTTGCACCTTGTAATGGCTCCCCTGCAACTGCCCCTTGGAGTTTGTTTTGCTTGTTTACGTTTGCTGGTTGTTTTTTTTAGAAAGAGCAGTAAAAGACATAATCACAGCAGCGACACTAACCAATGCTATTAACCGTGCTTTTGTACACTGTTGTAGCTCTGACACTCAGTCTTACTAACTACATAGTAGAATTTAAGCTGGATCATTTAAATAATGATAAAGCTGTCAAGACTCTGATGTGATTTTCTTCTTGAGCAATTCACCTTCTATTACAGGTTTTATTGTATTTTATAGTGGGCATCTGTAAATCTGTGGATCAGCTTAGCTCCCTAATTTACACCCAATGCACGTACTACATGGTTTTAACTGACTTACTTTAGAAGGATTCACAGTAGTTGCTAGGAAACCTTTCTGTGTTCTTTTCACTTCTTATATAGCATTAGCTTTTCAATTGATAAGGCTGTACCTTTAGGTACAGAGGGATTTAAACAGAATCAAACAATGACAGTAGGACTGCAGCATAGATAAGCAAAAAAAAAAAAAAGCGGGGGGAGTGCAAATCCTTGTTCTTTGTACAGGTAATACAGAGGATTAGACCAAAAGAAAGGACATAACACATTTTCCATTAATATTTTTAAAGATATTCTGCATCACATTAAGAAAAGCAGCAAAACAAGACTTCTTACTATGGCTTAAAGTTTATACATTTGTAAATGATTGTAGCAGAGAAGCCATTTCATTGTGCTACTTCTGTTACATGGCATGTCTTCCTGGGGATAATTTCCAACTGTAATATTATAGAGCATTTTTCTTTATGAGGGAAGGCTAACTCCCATACAGCTTTAAGGAAGTAAATGTTCTTGCCAAAAGTATCTCTATTGCAAACACACTCCCACCAAGATCACACAGTTAAGAGTCATGCTCTTTTCCTGCTGAAACACGGTCTGATGGATGTCCTCAAGTTAGCAGACATTGAGCCTACGTAACAGCAACACAGAGCCATGTAGAGAGTGGGGAGATAAAAGAAAACTTTACCCTTATCTACTGTAAACTACATTGTTTTACGGCTTTTCATTCTACTGGGATAAAACAGTCTCATCTTTCATTAGGAAGCAACCTTTTCCCAACCAATTCAGGTATACAAATGTATACCTGACACACAGCAGTAATTACATTACTTTCAGAAGAAGATTTTCTATTATGTAATTTTTCTTCTCCCCAGAGAATTCTCATCTCTTTTCAAAAGTTTCATATCTTATCTGAGGAGGCAAACTGTGAAGAGCCCACTGACGCTCCTCCACATGCGAATCTTCCTGTTCCCAATGCACCAAGCTGCTTTGCCATTCTCAAGATCTGATGGTGGCTGTTCAACCAAGATTGTAGGACACGCTTGGCATTGCAACTCACTAGCTTGAACAGCACCAAAGCTATCTTTTGAGAGGCCTCATAGTAAATTTACGAGTAATGGAAGATTTTTTTCCTTCATGAGTGAAAGGTAAAAGATAACTAGAATTGTATTTTCTATGTCTTTTTAGTCTGGAACAGCTATCAAACTCTAAGTGGAGGTGGTCTTGCAGGTATTTCCTTTTTTCAAAGTTCCTGAACGCCAAACACAATAACATTTTTGTTTGTTTGTTTATTTGTTTTCTATATTGTCCTGTAGAGACTGAAGAGCCCCAAAATCATGACATACTCACTTTAGAAAAGAATCTAACTTACTTCTTCCAATAGCCTTGCTCAAATCTCTTGGGTTAATAAATCTGGCTTTGCATTAGCACTGTCTTGGGCAGAGTGAGATTTTTTTTTTTTAAACACCTACTTTCTACCAGTCAATATGAAACAAGGAGAGAAAAGTATTCCCCAGCATCTTGCTTTCAAACCAGCCAAATCAGAGAATATAAAAGCATGTGAATGTACAGAAATAAGAATACTACTACACATTAATTCCTAATATAGCCTGGCAAAATAAATATTTCAAATAATAAGAAAAAAAAGCATGAATAATAATACGTGAGTGAGTTTAAAGTTCATTAAGTTGGAAGGTAAACAGACCACTGAAAGAAATAGTGATATTTCACACTGTAGACCATTAACTTCTATCATTAATAGTAAGCCCTTTGCAAAATCCTTATCAACCCTTCTGGAAAGGTGTGATTGTCTAAAGTAAACATCATCTCAAACGGACTTGAAAACGTCCTGAGATGAGAGAAAATATTCTTTTTTTTGCAAAACGGTAATATCGATCCTCAGTGATACATGCAAGGTAAAGCCCGCACCCCTTTCCCAAGAAAAAATCCCAATTTAAGCATCACAGTTTTGCGTAAGCTCCTTTAGCCATAAGACCCAATAGAAACCTTCATATTGTTATTGTGAAAGGAAGGTTAAAAGAACTTGGCTACTACTTCTCTTTGAGGCCAAACTTTCTGCTTAAGGACATCTTTTGAAACAGTAGCAACAACTGAAAAGGTATCAAAGTAACGAAACAACCTCCAAACCAAACAAAAACCAAAAATGTAACCCCAGATCTTAAAAAACAAAAAAGAGGGTCTCTCTGTGCAGGATATTCTCTTAGTAACTCTCTTAAGGACCATTCTAAAAGTGGCAGAAGAAACACTACAGCACAGGGGCTGAACTTCTGTATCATCACAATTGACTGTATTGTATGCTTTCCGTTATTCTTCTGTGCATTTCCTAAAATGTAATAGGACTTAAGTTACATACCACAGATTTATGGGCTAACAATAAAAGAAAAGAAAAAATGAAGAGAAAGAGGAAGAGCAGAGACTTAAACATATTTCAAATGGCTCAGAATAACTTTTTGCTTGAAAAGGAATTCTTAACACCAACAGATGGAAATTTAGAAAACAAAATTCTTGATAAAAAGAAGCAGCTACTTTCATTTTTTGGGTTAAACAGTTTGGACTACATTGACCTGAAGACATCACTAATGTAATACATAAATGAATCTACATTTGAAATACTGCAGAGAACCAGTAAAAAAAGACTAGCATAGAGCAAAATAGAAAATTCAAATTACAGCAAAAGGTGTTTTGCATTGGGAAATACAAACTAACATACCTACAGAAATATCAGACTGCTTCTCCTTCTAAAACGTGTAAAAATCATATTAGCTAAAAGTATACAGAAAAGACTGCTTTCATTCAGAACTGTGTTTGCAGAGGTACTCCGAGAAATGTACAGAACTAGACTAGATTATATCTCATCTACTTTATTCCCATCTTCCTTAGAATGAGATACACGAAGTTATGAACTACTATATTCGTCCAAGAGGAAATGCCTGAGGAACATTGTTGCACATCTCAAACCAGCAATGATAGACCAAGTACTGAGATTTTGTATGGCACTAGCTTATATTATGCAGGTAAATACAAGAAAAACCCAACACCCTTACTCTACAACTGACTTTGTTATTTGGCTTACTATTCAAGAGCAAGTAAGTTACGGCTAAAATACAAGTGATGAAGAATGAGTCTCCCATTTAACTTTTGCTTATGAAAACTATATCAAGCATTCCATACTACGTTATTTATTTTTTTTAAAGAATATTGTGTATAAAAGAATAGTTTAATTCAATTTTAAAATTGCACTTGAGGAGAATATAACTACTAGGTTATTCCCTGTTTCGAGTTCTCTATATCACCTAGCAGTGTTACACATCAAACAATGAAAATAATACATAAAGTGAATGCTTGTGTGTGATGGCTGCTCTTCAAGATGCAAACAAAAGCTTGCATTCAGCCAGTCATGCTATTTCTATCAATACAAACACATATTAGTGCATTAACTCTGCATGAGATATTTCTGAAATGCCCAGAGGTTAGCTATCCCTTCATCATTACAACCTATTCACTAGCTGAGTTCACTAACTCACCAGTAGGATTGGTTCACTTCAAAACACCTATCAGGTGTCCTAGAAGCACAAGTTATGATTAATTCTGATTTTTCAAATTACAAATAATTGGGTGCTGTGGTTTAACCCCATGGAGCCATTCACTCACTTCCCCCCCGTCCCCCCAAGTGAGGTAGGGAGAAGAGAGAGAAAAAGGAGAAAAAAAAACTCAAACTCATGGGTTGAGATAAAGACAGTTTAATAGAACAATAATGGAAGAGAAAAAAAAAATAAATCATAGAATCATTAGAGTTTGAAGGGACCTTGAAGATCATTGAGTTCCACCCCCCCTGCCGTGGTCAAGGACACGTCCCACTAGAGCAGGTTGCTCAAAGCCCCATCCAGCCTGGCCTTGAACACTCCCAGGGACGCGGTTTCCACAACTTCCCTGGGCAACCTGTTCCAGTGCCTCACCACCCTCACAGTAAAAAATTTCTTTCTGGTATCTAATCTCAATCTCCCCTCTTTCAATTTAAAGCCATTACCCCTTGTCTTATCGCTACACTCTCTGACAGAGTCCCTCTCCACCCCTCCTGTAGGCTCCCTTCAGATACTGGAAGGCCATTATAAGGTCTCCCCAGAGCCGCCTTCTCTCCAGGCTGAACAACAGACTCAGTCTCTTTTCATAGGAGAGGTGCTCCATCCCTTTGATAATTTTTTTGGCCCTCCACTGGACCCGTTTCAACAGTTCTGTGTCATTTCTCTGTGGAGGACTCCAATGCTTGGACACAGTACTCCAGGCAGGGTCTCACAAGAGCAGAGTAGAGCGGTAGAAACACCTCCCATGACATGCTGGCCACACATGGTAAAAGAATATAAAAAATAAAATGATGCAACACAAATTTCTCTCACCACCCAATGATTGATTGCCCAGCCCATTTCAAGCAGCAATCATGTCTGTAAAGCATTAAGAAATATTATTGTCTTTTAGAGAAATGCTGGATGTGCACTAAAAAAAAATTTAAAAAGAACAAAAGGCTTCCTTAACAACCAGAGGATAGAAATAGATTGTTGGCATATGCAAATTATGCTTACACTGCAAAGGCAGTGGTCCTTGTATGCCTCAGTTCCCTCCATTGCTGTCTCACCAATGCTGCTACATTTTACTGCCCATTTATTAACTTATATTAATATTATTACTTATATTTATCAGACCACCTACAGTCACCTCCCAAGTATGAGACAACTCCTTGTATGCAACTACAGTTCCAAATCAAGTCCAGATGAAGCTGTTCTCAAATCTTGAGAGGGTTCACAGAATGAGATACACACACTGAAGAAAGAGATACAATTCTCATATCCTAACTCCTATTCACAGTCAAACCACCATCAGCCTATATTTCTTATCAGCTCTTTCCACATAGCAATATTCTCAGTCAAGTGATACTAATGCCCTCATGAGTTTTTTCTCCATCTTCCAAACACTGTTCCTTCATACTTTTGTTATTTCTGTGTAACTATACCTGAACTGAAAGTTTCCTCATCCTCAATAGAGTAACAAGTCAAAAAACAAAAAGAGGATTCCAAAACTAAACCTAAATGCTCTTCCTTGTTTTCTGTCCTCCTCCTTTTCCCCTCTCTCCTCCTCTCAACAATCAGTATGCTTGAGTGCTTCTTTCCAAAAGCCCTTCCAGCATGTCTTCCACTCTTCACCAGTGGGAGGGCAGGCAAACCACACCCTCCGCAGTGAGTTGGAAGGACTGTTCTAAAAATTAAAATACCTGTGCGGCTTTTACTTTTATACCAGCTCCAAAGATACAGTTGTAAAGGTGTTGATGGTTCTCTTCTCTGTTGACTGCTGACCAAGTCAGAATTACCCATGGCTGCACTTGTATAGTCAGAAAGGTAACTTCTAAATACATATGTGGGATTTTTGAGGAAAAAACCCACACCCTACAAAATTTGTTGATTCATTTCCCCAAATAGTATTGCAGTCATGAACCCCAAACATTATGACAGATTGTAGTGACATATATGGTAAGCATTTGATAACTCATGATCAAACAAGTTTGTTTTCCTATGCCAAATGCAGACTTGAGAAGGAAACAGCTTACATGGGTAATAATGTTTGTTTTGGATCGATACACAGTAGATTGCCCAGTGCTGATTATTTTGAACAAATGCACAGCTCTAGCCCATGTAATAAAAATCTGGCTGCCCTTTGTTACTCATGAAACTCATAAAGGTTAAACCTTTAGCCCGAAGGAAAAAAAGATCCTTTTCATCCAATGAAAATTAATAGGACTGAGCATCCCTCCCCTTGCAGGCAGCTGTAATTTTTCAGCTATGAGGCACAGAGGTTTAAGAAGAATTGATGATGGAAAGTTTTTGTCACCAACATAAACACATTTTAAAAGCAGCTAGCAGTAGGCTCACACTGAGAATTGTGCATCTGAGGCGATGCCAGTGGTACTTAGCACAGCTGCTCATGGCTGTGCGCCTAATTGAATGTTGTTTGTCTCAAGATTTTCCAGTGGACCATTTCAAGTGGCAGCACACAGCTGATGTGCCATATAACCCGCATTAACACCTCACCTGCAAAATACATAATTACATTCAAATCTGCTGATTAGATGCAAAATACAAACACATGCCAGTAGTTGCATTTCAGAAGTAGCCGTGCTCATCCACACTGATGAAAATGAGTGGATTGCTATCTAGAACTGGACCCGCACCCGGTCTCTCCGAAAAAGATCACTGGTAGTGTGTGTAGGAATTAAAATTTCAAATGATAATTTTTTGATGATGGCACTTATGATGGGTAGGTAAATCTAATTCTGTTTCCCACACATTTCTTTTGCATCTTAACTCTTATGTAAATGTTTGTAAAACATATTTTTGTGGTACTAAAAAACCCACCCTTTTATAAATTACTTCTTATATATACAGAATTAGCAGTCAAATTGCATGATTTATAAATGTAGAGGATGTTCATCTAATACCTCCTAATATAAATGCTAGTCTTGTCAGTCCTTTTTACTGGAGCATGTTGGTTCCAGATTGATTTATTTTTTGATAGTTAGTGTTCACTTCACAAAGAAGTTTATGTTTGTATTAAACTAATTTACATCCATTTCAAAATGCTGAATCTAAGACATTTCCTTTTTCTGCTGGGAATGCAATTAAGCACAGTTGCTGCTGAATAACTATTTGGAAAACATATTTTTATTATTGTTGTGTCTTCAGGTGATCACATGCAGTGGCTGATCTGAGAGGTCATTGTGAATGTAGCTTTGTTCTACCAGAGCAGGTAACTCCAAACAGAATGTAAGCCTTGAATTTAGAAATAAATTCTTAAGACTTACTTAAAATGATACTTAAAATGAGCTGACGCTACAGGATTTGGAGCTGGACAGGTATTCTGCAGGTGGGATGTTGCTAAAGGCCATCAAAACTGTTTTGAGATGTGTAAGATTTGGAAATAAAAGCCAGCACATTTCTCTGCTTTTTCTCTTGTACGTTTCCTACCCCAAAGCTGTAGTAACGTCTCGGTGTCACCAGTACAGTGAGCATGCTGCCATCAGTACTTAGTTTGAGGTATGTTCTTTACTCCACAGGCACAGGCTTATTCACACCCCTGTTAATTTTTACAACATTAATGGATCTCTTAGAGGTTTTCTACATTTAAATGTCTTACTTTGCCAAACTAATTAGTGTTGTTTTAATCACTTTCATATCTCATAACATACACATTCTGATCGGTGCTTAAGAAAAAAGAATAAGGTAACGGCTGCTTCCCTGAAGAGCTTGAAGTCATTCTCATTGAAATAACTCAAGAAAGCAGATCTCTTAAAAAAGACCTTGCAAACTATACTTTAGGAACTAATAAATGACATATATTTAATTTTTAACCCTTATATTGCATCCATCATGATTTTTATGTTAAATCTTTCTTGATAAACTGATCAACAATTGCTTTTTAATAAACTAGTTTCTTGAGAGTATCTCTTGCCTTGATGAAATAACTGATGTCTTTAAGGACCATAAATGATTTGTATATTTTCATGAAGTGCTGTATCACAAGGAACAAGAGGCTGACTTGGAGCAACACTGGTAAAACAACAAGAGAAACAACTGAACCAAGGAACTGACTTTAAAAAAATCCATCCTTTTGTATAGAGGCTATATTTTGCCAAAATTGAAGTGTAGTGAGGCAGTATGAGACACACTGATAATGTGCAGTGTTAAAGCCTTAGAGAAGAAATGACTGGGGAGTAACTGCAGTAAGATGCGATTAGAGGGGCATTTTTAATTTCCTATTACCAGAAGTGAATTTTTAAGAGAGAATCTGACCAAGAATTATGGCTCAGACCTTTGAGAGAGCACTATTTAATCTCCTTATAAGTAATTTTGAAGTCTTGATTTATTCTCTGACACTCAAATTCTGTTAACAGAGTAAATAAACTACATATTTTTTTAAAGTCTCATCTATTATTCTCAACTCTCATATGTCTTTTTAATTTTAAAATTAAATATTCTGGATATTAAGTTGCAAAATACTGTCTTTAAAAACTCATTTCAATGTATTAATAAGATAAGATACTGATTACACTAGTCCAGGTGTTCAGAACTGCTCAGGTATCTCTATGGAGCATGGCACTGTGCTGTATCATCATATTCTACCTTTTGTCTGGCTCATTTTGTTAGCAGAACATTTCAATAACACACACCCCAAAAAGGAGGATTCTATGTTTCACTTGATTTTCATTCATTGCTGTTCTTATCCACACCAGAATTACAGTTTTTATTTGAAGGTGTTGCATGGGAGGTGACAGAGCCCCATGAACCTTCTTTATTCCCTTTCCTCCCACTTGTGGTAACAGGTCATATTGGGGTTTAGCTAGAAGAAGAATCTGAGTGGCCTCACTTTAACAGAATAATTACAGTGCCATAGCTACGCTGATATAACTCCCCCATGTGGATACTCTATTTCAGGGATAAAAAATATTTTATTCTAGAATAATTACTCTGCTTTTTAATTCTATCTGAACAAAGTTACTTTCCTTCCAAAGGGACAGATCACATGGGAAACATATCAAGATATCTAGTTTCTTCTTGTGTTCCAGCCCTCTCAGGGGATCCTGAGATGCTGGAACAGCACTGACTCCAAGCCACCAAGTTTCCACTGTACTTCAGTCAAGAGAAGAACAAGATTTGCCAACTAGTCTTGTTAAAGAGCCCATTCCACAGAGGAGACTGAAAATGGGATACCATGAGATATCTCAACAGTATTGCGTAAGTAGCTGATATATAGGTTAATATCAGCCTGAACTGAAAGGATGAATTTGTACTTGGTTAAATGTCTACACTAAAATAAAGCATTCATTTCTTTTTCCTGATAGACAGTTGCAAACTACGCCTTCCTTTGACAAAAACAGATTGATAGGAAAAGCCCAGGCAGTCCTAATTAAAGACTTAACTAAACTGAGTAATATTTAATTTAGGGAGAGAAACAAGGTCACCATCATCACATACTAACATACACAAATGCTTTTCAAGTCCTTTTTCAAAATGCACATAAGAAGCTGCTTACAGACAGAGATAGAAGATGTGTCTGTACAAGTCTCCCAGTGTAGAACATTTGTTAGACTTGCAGACAATTTCCATGACTTCATTTTACGTATTGAAACAACTTCTTGCTTTGAAACGCCAAAATAGGTTAATGAATGTAAGTGAAACAAAATAGGTATGATGCTCTATTATTTTCTCCAGCCTTTCTTTTCTCTCTTAGAAAGAGTGAAGCTCCTCAGTGGTGTTAAATTAAAAAAATCAGACTCCACCTACTCTAGAAAGAGAATAAAAAGTTTTATATTGCTGCCATGATAAATAGTATGGATTATCTAGAGAAGCCTGATCACAAGCAGCATCAAGAATACATTTTGCATCATCAGCATAGAAAGAAATCCTCATTGTTACTACCAGAACTCCCACCAAAGTCTGAAAACAAACAGTTAAGTTCACAGCATCCAAACTTTCAAAATCACCAAGACAGAACTATTTTTAACTATTAAGCTATTTTGTAGTCTTTGATTTTTCATAAGAGTGTATTTTTTAAAAAGAAAGAGCCTTGGTGACTGCTTTGCAGATTTACACTTCAGTTAGTAAAAGTGCCACAGGTTTTAAAGACCACCTGAACTTCCCCTTGAATGAAAATAATCCTGGATGACTTCTAAACAATAGACTTAAGAGCGGACACTTAGCTTGTGTAATTCAGTATCACTCCATTTAAGTTAATGGAACTATGCCAAGATACCGACTTTCATCTGAATCGTGTATTTTTTGCTTCCAACAATTCTTTCATAGAGTTAGAGAACAAAAGAGTTTCAGAAGAGATTTTTCTGGGTACAGACTGACCTCCTTGAATCTGACTGACACTATAAAATGGGACTTTAGCAGATGAACCAAACACTGCATCACATTGCCTCCAACAACAATCTGAAATAATGATCTATAGCTGCTTACTGTTGCTAGTGCTTTTTAAATGTTTCCCCTTGTGCCTCAACAGTTGAAATTCCAGGAAGTTAAATCAGCTTGCAAATTTGAGCAATACCTGCTCATCCAAAACACATTTTAACTACAGGAAGGAATTCTTCACTCTTATTTGGAGCAGCAAAAAATGAAACACATGGGCAAACAATTTCAAGGCTCTGCAGGAATACAGAATTAAACCATAGCATGACCTTGCTGTTCCATTCTGTTTTGTAGTAGTTCCAGTACACAAGCAGGCCCAGGCTAGAAGTGCATTTATCATTTACCGTGCTTCTGTTGAAATATAGTCAAATATAGCCACACAGCTCCTCTCCTGTGATGTGAATTTAATTGAGAAATGGGAATTAATATCACAGCATCATTAACAGTTTCTGCTTCTTTCTGATATGCTTATACATTCATACACATAATAGTGTGATATACTGACTGCAAAACAGTGGGATATATAACATCTAAAACAAGCTACGAATGCTCTCAAAACTAATTTTAACCTGGCCTTGCAATCATAAAAGGATATGTTTACATATCATGAACATATATACCACTGAGAGGGGGAAGATTTAGATGAGATATTAGGAAGAAATTGTCTGAGAATACTCTGAGAGTGGAGAGGCACTGGAACAGGTTGTCCAAAGAAGTTGTGGATGCCCCATCCCTGGAAGTGCAGGGTTGTATAGAGCTTTGAGCAACCCGGTCTAGTGGAAAGCGTCCCTGCCCATGATAAGGGGATTTGGAACTAGATGATCTTTAGAGTCTCTTCCAACACAAACCATTGTATGGTTATGTGACATGATTCTATATATGTTACACCAGTATTAAAATTATTCTAGAGAGTTTAAGAATATTTCATTTGCATATTTATGCACCTGAAAATTTTTTGCTACTGAAATTGTTAAGAAAATTTTTAAAGACATTTCAAACATTGCTAGTTTATTGCATCTTTGTAAAGGAAGGAAGGAATGTATTCAATGATGTTAATGAATGTATTCTTTTTGTTCAGAAGACCCAAAATCAAGATTGAAATCTTGGTGACTTAGGAGCTGACAAAAAAAAAAAATCAAAATCAAGAAATTCAACAAAACTGTTGCGAAGATGCTGCTGTGACTCCCTGCACGTACTCAGGTGAGGCTGTTACGTAAGAACAATAGCTGATAAGCCACAAGACCATGGCTGGAATCACGGAGAGAAGAATTGACATTATTGTCTCCTACATATCTCAGAAGTGCCATAGCAAATAGGGCTGTGGCAGTTGTAATATAAACCTCTCCCTCAATAATAGTTTTTTTTAAATACAAATGTTTAGAGAAGAGAAATAAACTGAATTCCCAACTGAAATGCCCAGGAAGCATATTTCCTGTTTGCCACACCGCGCTAGCTGACAAAGAGTTCATATTTAAGATGGTACTTGAGTACCTACATTTGAAATGCCAGATCAAATCCCAGGAAAGAGGCCAAGCATGCAAAATATAGATACAAGAGTTTTACCTGTATTGTGCATTCATTTGTCACACAGCAGTATCATACATCATGCGTGTTCTCATTCCTAAGTTAGGATGATGTTTAGTAATCCTATAAATCCACACTTAGACACGGGCAGTAGCACCCTGACACACATGTTCACTCTTTCACTGTTGAGTCTCAGTATCACAGACACCTGGAACCCCTCTGTCACTGGACCCTGATCCTCATAACAACCAACACACCTAACTGGATGATAAAACACCCAAGCTTCAGGGCTAGTTTCAGGGCTAGAAGGGAAGGGGTTTCTCCATCGAAAGGTAAAGTACTTACTTCTAGTTTTAGAAAAGATTTTAAAAAATCTACTCTGAATATTGGGATCTGAAAGTGGAATAGACTACAACTGACTATTTCCATTTTTAAAAGAGAAAATTAATGAAAACAGTGGCAGAATTTTTTTAAATAATCTTTCAGTTTAAATAACATAATTTGCTAGTTCCAACACAGTCTAAGTGAAAGCTATTTACATTAAAAGTATGAGGCTCAATTGTCAGTATAGACAGACACAAGTCCCATGAAGTCATGCAAAAACATGCTTACTAGCTATGGAACTAGCCTGTCTTTTCAACTGGACTGCACCTCTTTAAATCAACACTCCGTGCACAGAGCACAGTTGGATGTTCATTCACTGGAAATTCTTACTACAGGTGGGAACGCAAGATTTTTTTTTACAACATTCTTTTCATTATTTTTCTTAGCTCTTTCTTCTCCAAATCTGGACTGAAAGACATACACCTGTCTCTGCATGTGAATAAAACTTACGACAAATTAAGAAAGCTCAGTTGTGAGACTGACTCCCCCTCTCCCAAGCCTGATAGCTCAGACTGCATGCTTGTGTTTCTGCTTCTGCATTACCACCAGACAGTAAGATGGGTGAATCTGAGTGCCACTGAACGCTATGAAATGACTGGCCTTCACGGGTTTTCATTTCTTACTTCTTAAGCACAGAATATCCATTGCATGACACAGACCAAGCTCCAAGTCAAATTAAAATGTATATATATTTTACTTGTCTTTGCACAGAACTCTTCGTGTCACCTACTCTGTAGATATATGACTCATTCTTATGACCTGCAAAACACATGCATAACACATATATTTCTATGACTCATATCATAGGAGTCTAAGAGCTACCAGGTACTTAAAAAACTAATTAATTTTAAGTAATAGGTAATCTGTGTTTCTGAGTATCCATGACAGACTCATGTGCAGAATTCAGGTAAAAAACTGTACTCCCTTTGCTCCAGGTCTTGTCATAGATGTGTATTTTATCTGCCTATTCCATGGTGCAGCAGAATGAGAACTCTTCATGTGGCTGTAACAGCCCCAAGGAGTTACAAACACAGCCACGGTCAGAATGAGGTCAGGTTATTCCACTTCCTTTTTCTCTGGTACAGCGGCAGCAGGAAAAACATATGGCATAACAGACATTAAGTCATATTGCTCGTTCTAAACTTAGTCTTCTATTTCTGCCACATGTGGGAAGTTCCACGTGTAACAAATGTCAAGAGCCCTTGCATTGCCCCTAATTTTTGAAAAGTCTTCCACTTGTTCAGGAAGCTGAAGCAGGAGGGAGACAGACTAAAGCTTGTGCACTCTGACACAAAAACACTCAAAGACTTGTATTTTTCTTCAGGCTGCAAAGAAATGAATTTACTCACTACAGCATCCTAGAGAAGAGAATATAATCAGATGTGAAATGCCCCCAGTTTTTTATTGATACCATTGATCACATACCCGTAATAAGCTAAGATGACTGCATTTGGACTCCTCTTCTCATTGCACATTATGAACTAACCCTGAAGTCATCCTGGGCAGCGCTGCACCAGGCACGGCCAGGTCACCTCACCACAAGCTGGGGACTTCTGCTCACAAGCTATTTGGATGGGAAGCAGGCAGCTGGTGGATTTTCCGTATGCAGAGATCCTTCGGACATATATGAGAGACACAATTTGGGAGCAAATTAAGGCAGACGCTATACAGATTGGTAAGAGAGAGGGTGTGAGAACCTTCTCCAACATTCCAGTACTGAACTTAGAAGGAATGCTTCTGCTTGGACTAAATACCGCTTATAAAGAGCTAGGATCACAAGCCCATTTATCATTATACTGGCAAGTGCTCCCTCTGCATTCAAAAGGAATGGGGGAGTTTCACCAGAAAATGTGCCGTGCCTTCTGCAGTGTCCTCTGGGACAGCATGGCCCTTTAGTCTTACTCAGAAAAATGCCTTAAAACCCTTTATTATTATGTACGCTTCACTGGGAGTGTCACATAGTCATTCAAGAGGAAAGGAAAAAAAGAGGATAATTAAAAGGACATTCATATATCACTTTATAAAACATTCATATGTATGCATACATCTTCAGAGTATTTTTATCAGAAATATAGTTAATAAAATGAAGATCTACTGATGTAACTCAACTCTGAGGTGAAATTGTCACAGACTTCGACAGGATATTTGCCTGAGTAAGGCCACAGGAATTAGATTCAATACAATCAAAGCTGTAAAATATCCCCTCACCAAACTAAAACTGTAAAAAGGCTGCAACCACTGCCATAACACTGCATTATTCCAAGTGTGTGCTACCGAACTGTTATTATGCCTGTGTACATAGTTGCAGGGGAAACATTGCTCTACGTTCTCTTCTACCAAAGCAGATCTCTGCAGGTAATTTTAATGGGGCTGTTAATAACCTGGCAACCGTCCCAGCCAGATGTAGCACATTTAAACATTGTCCTTACAGCTTTGTCAGAACTGTTGACATTGCATGTCAGTAATGGAAAATTGCCACTGCACCAAACAACCATCTTCATTATATGGAATCACATTGTTAATCTACAGCCAAATGCAACTTGAGGCAGAAAGAGAGTTTAGATTGCACCCATCTGTATACTATCACTCCAGGTGGCAGGTCGTTCTTCAGGATTAGAGATTGAATCAGTCTTTCCATCATCAATAAGCCCTCCTCCACAACGAGTGTCTGTCAATCCAATATTTTACTTTCAGCACCGTGAGGACCGCACAGCATGGTAATGAAATTTCTCTGTAAGTAAACCACGGGGATCTATACCAGAGAGATACATCTCTTTAAAAAGCTCAGGGAAATCAGACAGCGTGCTGCACAATCTGGACAGTAACTCGGTTTCAAGCACCACCCTAACTGTTTTATCTGCTTAGGGACGAGATCTACCAGATAAAACAGCATTTTAATGCTGGATTATTTCATTTTTCGTAGTCATTAGTGTTGGGTGATTATTTCCCATTTTGAAAGGTTTGCCAGCCTTGGAAAAGATACCCACTTCTGAGACAAAACAAGCTTGTTGGTATGAACCTTTTATATTTAACATTTCTCATCACATATTACAAGTATGACCTTGGCTAAAAGAAATATTTAAAAATGCCCTCAATTGGAACTCATTGGATATTATTTATTATTATCTTCCAAGATGCATCTTAGCCTCTTTCAGCAGCAACTGAAACTTCTTCAAAGCCCACCTGTCATTTGCAGTGGGCATTTTGTCACATTCAGAAGTCTTTTGCCTCCTTGAATTACCTGTCTTGCTCTTAGGTATTTATAGCACCTGCTCTAACCGTGTTACTTAGCCACCATCACCAAGACTTTCCTGAATCAGTTAGAATGACTATATCAATACTTCAGGCATTTTGACTTTCTGATGGTAGGTTTATTATAAAAATATAAACTATAAAAATACATACAGGCATACTAGTTGCAACTCATGTACTTCAATTATTACAAATGAAACTATTTTTGTAACAAAAATGCCATGAGTGGAAAATTCTATTATCATAACATGATTTTAACTTTTAAAAAATATATTATATGCATTCCATTAATTTCCACTTGGTTATATTATAGATATTAAGTTCAGTTCCCCCCCCCTTTTTTTTTTTTTTTTTTAAGCGTCGATGTTTTAACTGAAAATGGATAGTTACAGCACATTCTTTTAAAGCACATAACATATTGTTAATTTTGGTAGGTTATGTATTTGTTAAAGACCTAACAAGCTCAAACTAAGAATTATGATTATTTAGCAGAAATTAAATGACTATGTAACATTGTCACAGAAACTGCTGCGAATAGGAAAGCAAACAAAACAGAAGATATCTCACCTATGGAGGGATAGAAACAAAAGACAGACTCTAAAAACAGAATTGCTGTAGCAGTAAAACTGGTATAAATACATCCTGAAATACGCTTTTTACTTCAGTACGTCATTTGATTTCATTTTATCAGATCTGCAAACACAGGAAAGGTATTTGTTTACAAATGCAATTCCTTAGGAGACAGATCATTTGATTCTTATCAATCTATTCCTGTTGTATTACCCAGGAAAACAAACGAACCGATGTCAGTGGTCAGCTGAGTAGTTTTTCTGACAGATCTCCTTTTAATTGTGCTGACAGCAGATCTGATTGATGACACTATTTCCTTTCTGACTACATGGACTAGTCCAGTACCTACAGAGGGAGGTCCACCCATAGGACTACAGAGGAGTAAGTGAAATCCCTGCTTGGGCTGGACTACAGCTCATGGAATTGAGTATCAGTAAATGCCTCACCTGAGGCACCTGTTAAGCCTACTTTCCACTGAGAGGAACAGAATGTTTCATTTCTTCATTGTGTGATCTTTTTATCAGAAATATCAGACTTGGTAAACTATCAGTTTGGACTTGAATTTTATCTAAAGGATAAAGTCCAAAATATGGAACTTTTCTCCCATATTCCTCAGACATTTTATCATTTATAAAATTGTAAGGCAACATACTTTTGTATTTCTTCTTATTTTTTCTTGGAGGTAAACTGAACTTATGCCATGAAAGGAAACATGACATGAAAAGAAACAACTATAAACAACTTTCAGAAAAAGAAAAGGTTTTGCGGCGAGAACTCAGAAACTACTCTATCTATTGTCAGCCCTAAACCAGACCTTTTTGATGACCTTGGCCTTGCTTGATAACACTTACAAGAAGAAAAAGGCTACATCTATACTATGGAAAACATTCTCTGCCTTCAGACCACCTTGTATAGCAAGCTTCCATCTACACTTCCCTGGGGTTCAACTCCATGAGTGAAGGACTGACTATGTGTACTTGCAGCCCACACCATGCTGTCCTTGGTCTCAGTCCCTCTGGCACTATTTGCTGCTTCAACATGCACCCTGAAAAAAGGGGATTTTTTTTACCGTTCAAAACACACAAAATAATAGCCTTAACACAACTTACCAGAAAGGTTTTAATTAACATGATGCCAAGGGTCTGTATTGTATGCTGTGGGTATAGTGGGTGACATATGAAGATATTCTAGGGTACAAGGTTTGCCAAGACAGTGTGGGAAGACCACACAAATATTAAGATCCCAAAGTCTTACATACATTTGAAAACAAGCTGTCCGTGGAGTGAGCTACCCACAAAACCACATCCAGGTTTAATTTCAAAAGGAACTGGCTGGTGTACTCCAAAGGAAAGTCTGCAAGTAAACTACTAGGTATGTATCTAGATGATCAGAAATGGGGTCCACTGAGAGAGCTGATCTGACTAAGAGCATATGTAATACTCTGACACTTCTTGCCTTTACTTTGTAAGTGGTGAACCTACTGAGTCTTTGGGAAGAGTCAGGATCCAGGACAGAAAGTTGTCCCTCATTCAAAGTCTAAGTAAGAAGCCTACAATCAGCAAGGATTCCCCTTTTCTCCTTTCCAAAGCATTTTCAGCTGCTACTGTCTCCTCCTTGCATGACCTTCTTACGTGTTTACACACACGAATGTAGATACAGCTGGAAAATTTAAGGCAGCACTTTTCCTCAACTCCTCGTTACCACTCCCTTGCCCCAAGAGCCAAATGGGATTTGTGAGAGCACTGCTGCTACTTCGCTGCCACAGCTAGTGGCTCATTGGGGAGCGTGCTGAGGCTGGGGTGGACTGTTTGCAGACCAGTAACAACAAGGAAAGGCACAGACAGTGCTCACAGCTATCCTTTCACTGAACATTGCTGTTTCATAGAATCATAGAATCATCCAGGCCGGAAGGGACCTCAAAAGGTCATCTAGTCCGACCTCTCCACAGTCGCAGGGACACCCCCGATTGGACCAGGTTGCCCAGGGTCTCATCGAGCCTCACCTTGAATATCTCCAGGGAAGGGGCCTCAACCACCTCCCTGGGCAACCTGTTCCAGTGTTTCAGTGTTTGACTTGTCTCACCCTTTGCAGTGGTAATTTCACAATGACAGGCAAAGGTTAGTGCTGCAGCACCAATGTTCCTCTTGTTACCTCTTTTCGGTGGTCTCTGAAAAGGCAGTATTATGGTACATCCCACCAGCGCTAGCTAAAAAAAACCTGATTAATGTTTGAAGCACCTTTTTATGTCTTTGGATGGAGCTTAATTTTAACTCCATTCTTTGTGCAAATGGACCTTCCAATGCAGACAAAGAAACAACAGAACAAATGAAAGTTAAAGGATATGCAGTTGAAATAAACAGGCCATGTGTCATACCCCAAGGGTTGTTGGCTCAGTGCTACAAGCATCTTCCAAGAAGATTAAATGCCAAGCATTAAATCTGGCCTCCCACTCTGCCACCCTCAAACTCGATATGAATTTTGTTACTGAGTTCCAGAGGGGGGAAATTTACTACCAAACTTTCTGAATCACCTCTGTATTCCTTCTATTTTCAGGTTGCCTGGGAACCTGTTGCACTCCTAGCATCAATTAGAGAAAGCTTAAAGCTACTCTAATTCATATTCTGGCTGCAAGCATCCCTTACGAGCCATCCACCTGTCCAGAAGAGCAAGATAATTGACCCTTCTGGGCCTGCCTGTAACCCCAGAACATGTCCAAAGTGGAGAGTGTTTCTAAAGGCTGCTTTACCCTTTTATGACCTCTTTATATTGCCAAAATGATAACGTGGATGAGTCCAATGGACTCTTCCATGTGCATAATAAACCCCTGAATACAGAAATGCCGTGGTCTGTGACAGATTTACCAGTCACCCAGGCCTGATGAATGACTTCTCTCATTAAGCGGTGTTACAGAGAAATTTTCTAGCTATATAACTAAAACCAGACTTCACAATGTATAATGCCTGGTTACAGCAATTCAGTGTTTACCTGTTTAAGAGGAAGATAGAGGAAAGGTGGTTGATTTCTACAGAAAGCAGCAACATCTGAGAAAATGATTTTAAAAGGGTGACTGCAGCCATCATACATGTAGAGGTAGAAGGAGGCATAATGAAAGAAATTGACTTACATGGCCACTCATAATATATTTCATATAATGGAGAAAAAGCTGAGTCAATGAACAATTTTGTATCACTGTTATTGTGAAATGATTACAGTCCCCTTTATCACAGCTGTACAATATGCTGACTGAACAGGAAAACATGCAGTACACAGAGTGTAGCGATTTCTACCACTGTATAAGTAAATGTCAGACTTGTTCCATGTATTCAGTGATTTTCTTAATGAAAACGTCAGCACAACGTTGGCATTTTCCTTTCCTCCTTTCATTTAATTCTTGCACTCCCCTTTCATCCACTAGCTGACCTTTGCATGCACTTGGTATCTTGCCCAAGGTGCTGTCACACCTTCATTGCTCCTCTGTAATGATGGTCTTTTGCTGCCAGATTCAAATAGGACATTTGGTACAGAATTGCAGGGCCCTGTTCTCGCTACAGTACAGTGACGAAAATCTGAACACTTCACTACTTTATGTGACTTTTCACTCCTTCTCCGAAAAGAATAATCAAAACTTGTTTACCAGAATTAGCCTGTCCAAATATCCTGTTATAGTATTCCGAGACTCAAGAGGAGTCACTAAAGGAAAAGCTATTGCACCAGCACCACAGAAACAGTAATTGTTGAGTGAGTCAGACACTTAATGGAGTCTGTTTTCTCAGTACAAAAGGAAAAGGATGACACACAACCAGAACGAGGGAAGCTTCACATGAGACAATGAAAAATAATGTAACTTGCATTTTATAAAATAGGAATAATTCCATAAAATCGGGCCACATTTATAGTACCATGTTGCAAAGCAAAGACTTAATAATACTGTTCACCCAGTAGTTACACTGAAAGACCAGCACTTCATCTGAATATATATTATTTATAGAATAAATACAAATAAACTGTAGTCCGAGTAGCTGAACTAGAAAGAAAGATTAAAATCTTTTAAAAATACAGATCCTGATGATGAACATTTTTTACTGTTGATCTGAGGAGATTTCTCTCTATTGTACTGTGTTTAACAACCCCTTGTATATGTGAGCCGACCACTGACCTCACAGCAGAGTCAGCAGGCAAGGGCAGGGTGTACATTAAATTCTGTTGTGACTTGAAGAGTGAAGTAGTAAAAGCTGAAGAGAATGTCCAGTAGCCAGTGGTTCAAACGGAAACTAAATCCAAAGCTTCCTCCTTAAGCAATGCTGTTTTGAGGGTTTGCTCTCTCTTTCCAGGGTCTCTACACTCTCAAAGACTAACTTTCTGCCACAGATGCTCCTGTCTGTCTTCTGAGACTCTGGGAATGAACAGGTGCAATTTCCTTTTCTACATCATCATTCCATTGCTTTGTATTTTTTTACCTTGCCTGTGGCTTAAGAAAGGAATGGGTTAACTGCAAGAACAAATAGTTCCTAGCTAGTGGATTTCACAAGTTTCAACAAAGGCCAGACCCATTTGGCTACAGAAGTTCAGTTGTCTTTGCAGCTATTGTGCTATGTCAATATGTTGATTTATCCCTAACAAACATCATTTACTGCATACAGATATACAAGGAATTCCTGTCTCAGGTATAAAGCAGTTAAACTATAACTTTTAGCAACAGTTAACTCTAAAAGAAAGGTGACCTATTTGGGGAAAGGAATGATCAGCTATTTAAATCCTTTTCTACATAGCATAACAGAACATAGCTCATAAAAACAACTGGGTTACGAATTTGACAGGTTTTCTGCTATGCCACAAGTCTCTTACTGCTACTCAGGTCTCTACCTGTAATACCTATAATCATTTTTTCTCATGAAAATGTGGATCAAAAGAACTTGAAATGAGGCATACAGCAAGGTGTTGAACATAATAAGTAGGCTAAAGTAATTAAAGCTTTAGCTAAATATTTTTCATTTTTATCAGTTCACTGCATGCTGAGAAAAATAACTTACAAAAGAAGGAAAAGTATTTTACATGCTGTAGGAAAATGCTCATAGCCTGAAAAATGAGAAAGCCAAAGGATCAGAAGTTGGCAAATGATTGCATTGGACTCCTCTCTGCCGTGAGTGTAGGTACTTGGGCACCTCAGCACAGGATCAGCATCTCTGAATCTGGAACACCGACAACTTCTTTAACCAACTTTAGACGCTTTTGATTGAGATTTTTGGCCATGCACTCTATACAAAAGCATAATTGAATGACAAAGTTTTGCTGTAACAAATGGCTCCTTGTAATGGTGAGTGCTAGAGAGCAGATTGCTTATTTCTAGGAGTGAAACATATAGTACTCTTTCAAGGATAATCTGATAATAGATCACAAGGTTTTTCAATGCCACAGAAGACTAAGCAGAGCCTTGGGATTTCACTGAGAAGAGGGACGTAACTAACCTAACATAATCTACCTTCATCTACCGATGAAGGATTAGAGGTTCATTGCAACATGATCTACTCAGTTACACAACCTTCTCTTGTCTCACCCCATCTTAACCTACTGCAACATTTTCCATAATGGGCCATAAAGCCTGTGTTTTCCCTCCAGCAAAAGCCAATGGGTTTTACTTTGTAGGAAAGAAATCTGCACAAGCACTCTCAGACAACAGAAGACCAAACTACTTTCAACTAAACAAAATCAGTGCACTAATATGAATTTCCTATGTTCTACACAGGAAAACATTCCTTACCAAACTCTACAATAATGAGCCTGTGTTCTAGAAAGGATGATCTTATTCTAACACACCTTGCCAAACCACCAGTTTTACATTGACTGCTACTTTGTTAGATAGTACTTCTTTGTTTGGAGGGATGGGCTCAACTGTTGCGGTAGCAAATTTCACAGACTAGAAACTTTTTAGATGAAATATTGCCTCTTTTCATGATGGCAAAATTGAGTTAATGGTGGATGGATTTGGGTCAATGATACTAGCTATACCAGAGACATTGATTGCTTTTTCTGGAGTGGTTAGCAGTGTATCAGAAACATAGTCTATGTCTGTCTGGTTGTCTTACACACACTGGCAAGCAAGATAACACTTGGCTAAATAACATATAAGAAAAGGCAAAATGTGCAAGTCTCAGAATCACTGGAAATAAAGAATTTGAGCCAGCTTTCTAGATGCTGCAGAATAGGCAAATGTATGAACAATTGATAGGTATTTAATTTTAAATAAGTGAACAAATAAGGAGAACAAAACCCTACTAGATGTAGATAAATGCTGAATTATTTTCATAAGTGCTATATTCACAGAAAGTTCTCAAAAGTAAAAAGCAGACTTGAACGCACACTCTATTTTATCTCTCCCTGCAGAGTCTGGGAACATTCTTCCACAATAAACAATGGAAAAGCAGAAAGCTCGACTTATTATAAAATAATTAGTATCACCATAAAGGTCCAGGTGGCTTTTTTGGTCTCAGAATGTGTGCTGTCATTAGATTAAATCTATATCCTGTCTTGTTCAAGACAAGTAAGTTTGCTTCATACTTGTAACATTCTTTTTTCTTCATTTACACATTTACCAGAAAGAGCCTACAACCTTAGACTGATAGATAAGCTTTTTAAAACTATGTACTTGGCATTGTCACCCATGTAAAATAAAAGTGACAAAATTCTTCACGATCTAGCTGAGTGTTAGCAAACTTTTGGACAGGCAGAAGGAAGTTTTTAGTGTGATGTTACCCAGGAGGCTACTGTAAAAGTCACTCCCTGAAAAGTACATAACTACTGGGATTTTATTTTTAATTCAAACTTGCTTCTTCATGTCTGTTTGCTAGCTATATATGCTTTGTTAAGAGAAAACAAAATATATATTTTTTTATTTTTTTTTAATCTAGTTCAAGCTACAGATAGTCCCATTTCACATCCCCCATCCCCTTCTTCTTTTCCTTGATCCTGTATAACTTTACATGATTATTTTAGACTAAGAGACAGGGTATAATTCAAAGAGTTTTAATGAATGAGAAATTGTTGAAATAGCTGTTTCTACTGCAACACATTAATGAAGTTTGCCTAACTATGATATTTTTTTCACTACACTAATTGTTAATCTGACTAACAGCTTGCTTGTTAATTTAAACACCTCATTCTGTTTTGTAGTGCTTAGAGCCCCAAATTCTCTTTTAAGATGTTCTTCTAGAATTACCTACCAGCAATCCTGTAAAGTTTCAAACATAAAGCTCATTACCATTTAAAGTAGATAACCTTAGGTAGTTAGAAGTGATTTGTGACATAAGTCAAGCAATTTTAGCAAAGATTAAGGAAAGAGAATTTTTGAAGTACTGTAATTTTCATGAAAATTCCCCATGTTTGAAGGAGATATTGTACATGACTGAGATCTACTCTTCATACAATCTTCTCCACTTGCTTAAGAGGTTGCACTTTATTCATTTATGATAATAGGCCACTTTATATAAAGAGTCTTATTATTCTGAGTGAATAATTTTGAAGGAGAGCATTTCTAATGACCTAGCAAACCATGAGTTCAGAATTTGAGAATTAGAGAGGAAGAATTATTTGAAAATATTTCTTAACTAAAAGAAAAGTCTTCAGTACTACTTTCAGAACTTTCTTGATTACTAAGTTCTCAGCTTCATGGATAACTCTAAGCCCAAACGCTCTGACTGACAACTCGTGTGCTTAATGTTAAAATGGCACTGAAGTCCTTTAAACCAGGATCTAAATATTTTATACAGACAAGATCAGAAGCATGAATTCATCTTGGACAGAGAATCACATTATATTTACATACCTCCTGGTCTTTGAGTATGTGGTCTGAAGTTCAGAGCCTCTAAAAATAACACATTGATTTCAAAGGGCACTGGATCTGTCATTAATTAATAACTCTAGCTCCAATAATATGCTATTTGAAATTATTTAATTGATCTCTGAAAACTCCATAGGATACCAAAGCAATTTTTAGTCCAGTTTGACTAAATTCAATGGCAGAACTGTGTAATAGGGATGGAACAAGCCTTAAAAGAACTGAAACTAGAAGATTCGATGGCATAACCCTTACTACAACAAAACTAAGCACCAGGGCGTACCCACATTGCCTCTGCAGAGACAATGCTTTCATTCCAGTCCTATGACCTATTCTGGACACAGTCAATGGATTTGCTGCCTTGGAAGTAAATAATGGCAATAAGAAACACTAGCAAACTACTGCAAGTTTCCAAAGCTAATTGAATCAGCATATAAAAATGTTTTCCCTGTGTAATAAATCTCATTATAAACAACCTCTCTATGGCAGGCACTTCCCTATGATATGTAAATTTCAATTATTTATTTAGGATATATTTAGCATTTCCATGTGACTCCATTGTCTATGTAAAAATTTTGAGTTGCATTTAACACCCAGCTCTCCTTTGGAAAGCAGTCATTAGCAATAATGTATACCAACATAATTATGGATCTTTTCAAATATTTGGGCAACAAATACCACTTTGGATAGTTGAAGAAAGGGTTTCACTCAAACTTCATTTTAGGAGTCTCTTGGTCGTATCTATTGTGCTGACTTCTTTACAGCATGGAACATGGAAAGAGATCAAGGTTTTTACAGATATTTTACCTTTACTTCATGACACAATCATCATATATTTCCATATTAAAGTTCATTTCAGTCTCAATGAACTCATGCTGAATTTCAGAGTTTAAAAAAATATAAATCTTACAGCAATGTTTATTGAGGAAGAAATGCAGACAAAAATATACTAGTGACCCACTGATGCTATAAAATCTCCATCTCAACCAGTCTTATTAAACATTCTGGAAAATAGTTCGATTTGATTTCATTTTTGAAATTGTGAGTTGAAAATGATTTTTGAAAATCCATCACACACAAAATGACCTTTTTCAAGGGGAAAAAAAAAAAAAAAAAAAAGTACTAAAATAATGACCTGAGTAGGGAAAATACAAACAAATAGTGTCTCTTGAAATTCAGAAGTCTCTTAGCCTTAACAAACCCCATCATTCTGCTCTGCAGAGGGAAGGAGAAGGATAAGCATCAGAAAACAAATATTGTCTAGTAGAGTCCTTTCACAGAGAACTGAGTTTCTTATTGTTTCTTGTAAGACATGAAGAACATGGCAAAAAAGTCATAAAGAAACCACATACTGAGA
Source organism: Thinocorus orbignyianus (assembly GCA_013400375.1). NCBI lineage: Eukaryota > Metazoa > Chordata > Aves > Ciconiiformes > Thinocoridae > Thinocorus > Thinocorus orbignyianus. Next base: position 5,341 of record VXBW01003494.1, on the reverse strand, counting down.
TTAAAAGTTAAAGAGATGTGGAGTTGTTTTTATTCCCTGAGTAGCAAATGCTTCCCCTACATCATAGTTACTGTGAATATAGAACAATAAGATGAGACCAGAACTTCTCCCATGGATAAATACTATCCGAATTTGTATTAAGCATCTTCTCTGTTATTATTCTAATCATGTAATCTGCCTTAAGTGTTTTCATGATGATCACCATGTCTCAGGATGGCAAAACCCAACCTGTGAATATATATTCTTCTTCCTTTTACTGTTTTTGTAGAAATTTGTGTAGAATAATACATTACTTCAACACAGAATAGGCTGTCACTAACAATGATTTCCAAAGAAGCATTAACATTTAATGAATACTTCATGCTTTTGGGATTCACATGGAGAAGTTAAATTCATGTGAAATAATTGAAACACACGTATCACAGGGTCAAAGAACTGATCTGTAAAACATACAATATCATCAGCAGGAAAAGGATTTGTAACTAAAGGGTATTAAATCATATGTCTCATAAAAATAAGGCAGTTATCAGGAGGGTCAGGGATTTGAAAAATTTTATACACATGGCTTGTATGTATCATCTGTTGAATAAAGCATCTCCAGGTATCAGAGAAAGTTTTGATCATAGACACTTAAAGTTGAATCCTGAACTGTGATAGAAGGATACATCACAAAAGACACTTGAAGGTCCCTATATAAACCCTGGTTAAGAACTGTTTGATGCTAGATTCAAATATCAGTGTGAGAACGAACTACGGTTGCACCTATCCCAGGTGAATTCCCATAACAGATATTCCTCCTCTTTTTTCTTTCTGGCCCCCTGAATATTTAATTACTCTGGGCAAAACAGAACAAATTCAAAAGGAGAGACAGAGGCAATATAATTGTGGAAAGCCCATAGGACAAATACAGAAGATACAGATAGGATAGATGTAAATCTCCTCTGATCCCACCTCTCTGGCTATGCCTCAAGCCTGGGTTAAATAGGTAATAGCAGAAAAGGAAAGAGCCTGTTCAGAATATAAAGCAGCTTCTGAAGTTGCTTACATATCTTCTTATCTTCAGCATTTCCTATTAACTGGATGCAATCGCTCCATATTCCCTGGATCCCATTCTGATTCACCTAACCCTTCCTTGTATAAGGGAACAAAGAAAATTTATACATTTTTGATGTAACGATTGGTTTTGAGCATACTCACTACCATGCTTAATGTAACACTGCTTAAATGCCGTTTGTATACGGGCCTGTGTAGACCCCTTGGCAACACACACTCTGTCAAACAGGAGCTGCACTTCAGCAGCAACTGTTATGATGTTAAAACTCTTCTCTGAATCTAGCTCTAATAAGCTATTTCCAGGAAAACCAAAATGTCCAAATCTAATCACAATGATCTGGAACTGTGGTAATTGGTATATAACATTAACAGGTACGTCTTTCTTAATGGACAGAGACTAAGAAGGACTTCTGATTGCTAGAGGCTCTTAATTCCCGTGAAAATACGCATAAACTATTTTTTAATACAATCCCTATGTTTAATTCGGCAAAGACAACACCATACTCAGGATTCTAGTTTAGACTTGTAATATCTCTTTCCCTGCATATGAAAGCATTGTCTGTGATTTTTACCTTTATAGAGCAAGGAAATGTATAGGTTATGTCTCACTGTGCAGCTTTGAGATCTGCCTGCTCCCTTTCCAAACTAATCAAATAAAATAAAAAGTGCTCTGGAAAGCATGACCCCTAAGAGAGAGACATACCCTGATTTTAAGAGGATGATAAATGACTGACTATAATTAATTAATCAATTAATTGTTTTTACAATAAAACCCAGTATTGGAAGTAGAGGCCTTAAATGCCTTAAATGCAGTGTGACCTATAGTTTTATCTAATAAACTATGCCACATCAAAATCTACAGTCAGTAGTTATTTATTGCAGAAAGTTCCAAATTGGATCTTCTACTTCTGAATTAATTTGGATCCTAAGTATTTTGCATTTGTACTGCCACCCAAAAGAGTTCTTGTAAAAATCATATTTTAAAAAGGGATATACAATATTTACAGTAGGAACATGCTTGACTTTCTATGATATTAAAAAAAGCTTAGTGAAAGGGAACAATGCTCATCATCTAAATGTCTGGTCTAGAAAAATTACTCCTGGGGTAATTTTAGGATGCTGCTCTCCCTGGATTCAATTTATGTTCTGCATCTACAATAAAGGGCAAATGTCTCTGCAGTTCCCTGCTGAAATCAGTGTTGAGCTTGTACTGACTTCTCAGTCTCACAGCTTGGAAGAAGGCCATTACAAAGAAGCACAGAGAAGGGAAATGAGCCACCGCAGAGAAAGTCAAGAGTGAAAATACACTTCAAATCAATTTTGACATGAAGTTGAGCTCTTGTTATGTCTGGTAGGAATGGATCTTAACAGATAGGAGAGAATAACCTTAGGGCTACTATTCTCCTAATCACACAGATTTTTGGTGGGTTTTTTTTGTTGTTGTTGTTGTGGTTTTTTGGTGTTTTTTTGTTGTTGTTTGTTTTCTTCCCTAATCTTTGCTGAAAAGACCAAACTGTTAAATTTTTTTTCCTAAATATTTATTTTAAGGGTGCTAAATGTCTAATAAAATCTCAGAAAAGTGCTTCTGTCCTGTAAAAAGATGTTCTTTGCCCTATGAAACATGCTAAATAACTTTTTAAAGTGGGACTTCACTATTCTAACTGTTATGTTGTCATGTTCTTACGTGAGTGCTTTCCCAAAGATGATGGAGAGAGACAAAAGAAGTGTCAGTCTGATGAAGTATTAAAAAGAATGACAACATATCAAATAGAGGGCACAATTCAATAAGGGATCACAATTCAAACATTCAATAGTATTGTAAAGGCTATACAATTTTAAAACCCACTAAAATATGTATTTATAAGTGCTATCCTAACGCACAGAACATAAATTGAGGAATAAGAATTCAGAACAGCTGAAAAATCATGAGGATCGCTCATAACCACTCCAAGGCTTTTCCACAGCTAGCTGAAATGTAGGTCATAAGTCTTACAAAAATCCAGTTTCAAATACTCACCATAAACCCATCACTACAGTTACACACATCAGCATCTTCGAGTTCAGCTTGCAGCAGCAAACAGTTATAGTAAGGTATGCAGTAAAGCAATGTTTGTTGCTACAAATTCTTGAATTATCACTTAACTATCTTGGTCTATAGCGTGGTTTAGAGGAGCTCTACAGTCAGTTATGTATTTGGGGTCTGTTATCATTTGGGTAAACACAACCACATAAGATTTTAACTTCTATATTCCAAACATACACAAGTTTCTTTACACTTCATACAGTGGCGTACTATTCCTATCTCTTTTCTGGGTTATTTCAGTAATGAAACAGTCACAGCAAAC